>VZTB01008810.1:813746-838768 GCA_013397245.1 Thryothorus ludovicianus
TTTTTTTTTTCACTTTGAAAGCCTGCAGTTTAGAAGACATACGGTAGATCAGTTTCAGAGGTCTTTGGCAGATACACATGGCAGTTTTCCCCACATAAAACTGCTGGCTAATCAGAGCTTGGCTATTTTGCATTTAGATTCAGAAAACAAAGTTACAACAGCTTTTGTTGGTGCTTTGTCTTAGATGTGCATAGTGGCTCAGCTCCATTGAAAATGTCTTAGTGAGTTTTGAAGAAACATGACACAGAGAAAGACTTGACTTATTAATGCATTTTCCCCCGTACTTTCCTAATACACTCCTGGGTAACACAAGTTATTCTGAGCATTGTGAGGAACTGCTTGCAGTAACCATGGTAGCACTTGAATTCAAGAATGTTAAGGACAACAGCTGCTCCAGTCCTCCATTTGATGCCCAGGATGGGTTACTGCCCTTTGTTCTGACTTCAGAGGTAGAGAAGGAGGTACTTAACCTCACTGGAACAGTCATCTTTGATCTCTATTTTTGAGAAGATCATCAGGATGGGACACATGCCATGTAGTTACAGTTTGATAGACTTTCTTAAGGAAACTTCTTAAAAGACATCAGTCAAGATTTCATTCTTGCAAACTGAGATACCGATGTGTTTTGCAAATATATCCTCTTTTTTTTTTAAGTCTTGGTCAGCCAATGGATCATTAGTGAAAGAAGTCACCAAATTAAGTTTAATAGATCTATTAGAGTGTCTCAGTAGAATGACCATGAAGTCCAAAAAAGCACCTGCATACAAAAACTTGAGGATGACACTTTGAATTGAATGTTACTTCTTTTGCCTTTGACAACCTTCCTTGTTTTCCACTTAAGAATTTGTTTCTTTCTCACTCACAGTTGTACAAACACAGTACAGTAACAGCTTTGAACATAGAAGTGTTTACCTGTGGCCTTGCAGTGTTGTAACAGATGTTATTTCAATACAAAATAGACTGAAATCCTCATCTATAGATCCTGAGTGTCCTGGCAGTCACTCTTTTTGCTTTAAAGACAGAACCAAAATGCAGTTCAGCCTGGCCATTGTTCCACTGCTGGCATTTTTTGTCACATTGGCTTATAGGATCTTCTGACAATCATCTGTGACCCACAGATAGATATTGCTGTGGGGAAAGGCTCACCTCTGTGACTCCTACCATTCACCTCTCTGCCTCCTACCACTGTATTTTTTTACTGACTTTCCTATGGTGGCATCTCTTACAGATGAGTTCTCTCCTATTCATTCTATCCTCTGGCTGGATAATGAATTATGAGGTAGTTGATGGGTTATTCAAATTGTGCTGGTATGGCATCAAGCGATACCATGCACCTCCTTCCTTTTTTTCTTTGTAACATTTTTTACCAATTACTTGCATTAGTGAGAGTAAATCAATTGACTTCTTCAAAAATATAAAGAGTTAAAGAGGTCTTGGGTGGCTGCCTGTAGATAATGTTCTATGTTGAGCGAGATGCAGAGCCATGAATGTAAAGAAGGTTTCTATGGATTTGGAAGAAACTCTTCTCCTAGTTGGCATCTGTGAGGCTTTGCAATTGGCACACTCAAGGATGATGCCAGCAATTTCAGCAGCCCAAGGGTCAGATGACACCAGCAAGGTGAATGTGTGATGGTACAGCTCATGGCTTTGTGATGACCCTGTAATTGTATGGAAAGGGAACTTTTTGATTCTGAACTTCCGCAATATCCTTTGAACACAAAGGCCCTATGCTGCAGTCCAAAACATTTCAACCTTTCCCACTGGCCTTCAGTTGTGTTCAGGTAAAAGAGAACAAATACCATTGATACTAAGGAAAGTTTTTCCCTGGTCAGATTCCTAGGCTCAATCCAATGATATGGGGTGTACAAAACAGAGAGAGGTTAGCGTGTGATAAAAGGACAACACACACTTAAATTTTTCAGCAAAGAAGGAGGATCAGGTTGAGGCCATACTCATAATTTTCCCATCTTTATGATGGAGAACAGGTTGGGTACTAGTACACCTGAATTTGAAAAATATGTCAATGCAATGTATTTTCCAACGAGTCTTTTAAATAATATCTGAAATAAAGATGAGACAGGCACTTTGTTGCACCTTTATTTTAATCAGACTTTCATTTCTAAAAGTTGTGAGGATACATACTTAATGAAGGTAACCCTACTTAATGAAGGTAACCCTTCTAAGCTGGCCAAAGAGACAGATAGTTGTTTTTCCTCAGAAGCACAGTAGGAAATGTGTAACTGTTAAATTTCAATTCAGACATTTGTATCTTTAAATATTTGCAGTGGAAAACTAGATTAGAGCCCAAAAATACGTTCTTTCTCAAACTGAAGTAAGATGCCTTTTATCAAGGGAACAGCAAGAGAAAAACTAAATAAATCTCAAAAAACCACACAGGGACCATTTCAGCATTTCTGATTGCTCAGATCACCATGTATGAATGTTGAATTTTCTGCCTTGTTCTGTTCCAGAGATTGAAGGCAGCACTGACTCATCATCCTGCCGCCATGTCGAATGGGAATATGAACACCATGGGCCACATGATGGAAATGATGAGCTCGCGACAGGACCAGACACCGCACCATCACATGCACTCACATCCTCATCAGCACCAGACACTGCCACCTCATCATTCATACCCCCATCAGCACCAGCATCCGGCACACCATCCTCATGCTCAGCCTCATCACCAGCAGAACCATCCCCACCACCACTCCCACTCGCACCTTCACGCACACCCGGCACACCACCAGACCTCACCGCACCCCCCGCTGCACTCGGGCGGACAAGCACAGGTAGACCTTCATGTCCTGCTGCATCTCTGACTTCTGCTCTTGGGTGGAGTTAAAGCCTGATCTCAGTATTGTTTCTTCTTGCATGCATGTCTTGTTAGATACGAGACCCTCGGGCTGCTTGAGAATGTCTCCTAATGATGATGGGGATGCTCAAACTTTATTTAGAAAATGGAGTGAAGCAACAACTTGCTTTGCTGCCTAATTTACTAGGCATTTGTAATTTCTTACTTTATAAGGAGCTCCAAGGGTTTTAAGTGCTCTGAGCTCTGCAGATTGCCACATATCCTTTTATGGATGAGGCTTATTACAGAGATTGGCATATTATATATGTTGCTTAATGTGCTTGAACCTGAACTTCTCAGGCCAAGATTTAACAAGCTGTATGAGTTCTACCTGCAGAAATACATAACTAAGTCTTTA
This sequence comes from Thryothorus ludovicianus, assembly GCA_013397245.1. Lineage (NCBI taxonomy): Eukaryota > Metazoa > Chordata > Aves > Passeriformes > Certhiidae > Thryothorus > Thryothorus ludovicianus. Next base: position 816,962 of record VZTB01008810.1, read on the forward strand.
GTGAAATGAAATGGCACTGGTGTGTGTGTGTGTGGCTGAGGGGGTATCCAACACTGGAGATAGTTCTAAGTTAGGATACAGTGTCTTAGAAAATATTAAATGATCCAGACCATGTGAAGAGGACAGACATCTGCATAAAATGAGAGAAAGATTAGCTGTGAATGCAGACAACTGTTGGTGCATGCTGTGGGAGGAGAAAAAAAAGGGTGAAGCCAGTCCAAGGAGAGAGATTTAAACAAAGAAGGCAATTTAGACTTGTATGTGACAAGTCCGTGAAGGTTTCCACTGAATGAGGTGGAAGACTCAATTTTTTGGATCAGGTATACTGGCTTCAGCAATTTGCATAATTTGATATCTGAACTGAATGTTTCTTGAACTAATGAGCTAGTGAAAACAAACTTTTGCAGTTATTTTTAAGAGGAATTCTATTAATGTCTTAAGGTGATAGGCTTCTGCATCAGGATAGCACAAGAAAATAAAGCTCTGGGGGCAATTACTGTAACATGTCAGGTCTGGAGAGCAAAGTTAAGGAAGACAAACAGGCAGTGCATGGAATGTGAGGACAAAGAGGAATGCCAGCCATAAGAAGTTCAATCTGTGAAGTACTGTGTTGCTTGCAAATACCTTTCAGACAAGCTCTTAGAAAACATTAAAGAAAATGAGAGTATTTGGCTGACATCCCAGTGTCCCACAACATTAACTATTTACTAACATCTAGCTTTATTACTGCAGAGTCTGCAAGCACATGGGATTTTGCTAAAGTATTTGCTAATGTAAAATGAATTGTCAGCTTTAGAAAAACAGTCTAAGTAAGAGCAGCAGACTCCCCTGTGAGAGAATGTCCAGAGTTTTCCTAAGTTTACTTCAGTTTTACTTTGTGAATTCAATTATTTTCCCGTCTGTTAATGAATTATTTTCCTTGGAGTTGTTTAAAAACTCCAATAAAAAGACATCATCTCATATCAGAGAAATAAAAAGTAACGTGATTGCTGTATTGGAGATGACTGAGAGAGTAAGGATAAAGTTGTGCTTAGCCAACTGAGGACTCCAGGGATGAAATGGAGGGAGTCACTTAACCTCCACTGAGGGCTTAGGAGGATAAACATGTTAATGCAGTTGAGGTCATCAGATCCCATGGTATGGAGCACTGGTGCAAAATACCCACAGCACCACTTTAAACAGGTGAGGAGAAAAATACGGGGGAAAACAGCTACCATGGGGAAACAAACCTCGCAGTTTTAAGGACAAGATTGGTGGGCCAATGGTCCTCCTCTAGACCCACTTGAATAGGGGCCTTGACTTTCTTACCCAGTTAGGACAGCTTCAACTTCTTGTGCTTTGCATTCCCGGCTAGCTGGCACCACAATAAACTCTCAGATAGGCAAGAAGAGATACAGGCACATGGAAAGGTGGGCTGACTGGCAGCCACAGAGCTGCCTCAGGGTCACTCTGTGTCCCACACTACACAGTCTCCGGAGCTGGGTCTGTGCAGTCAGATGAGCATTGCCATGCACAGTATGTCACTGGAGGCAACAGACTCTTTGGGAGATCAAGGAGATCTTCGCCTTGTCCATGGGTGTAATTGTCACCAAGGGGATCAGACATAGGGGGATGGAGTAGGAATCCCAGGGTCAGTGGCTTCCCCAGGCAGCAGAGCTCTTGTGGTGCATCTGCTCCTCTGGCGCAAAGGCAATAGTGATTTCTGAACAGATGAGTTGGAGGGGGGAAAAGAAGGGCTTGCTGAGTAATAACCACAGAGTTATTACTTTCAAAGCTCATCCATAGTCCCCATGGTAATGGCCTCTTTGGGGATCAGATTTCTCCAGCAGACATTAATTTTATGGTGCGATTTTCTAATTATTAACCTCCTTATTCTTCTGAGCCAGATTCTTCCATTCCAAACCACCTGCCAAATGACAGCATGGTCCACGCTGCTGTAAGCTGCATACTCCCATGCTGAGACTGTTGTTATTCTGCACCATGCGTTTCTGTAATGTTAGAACTCATTTCATGCTTTTCAGCTACCATTTTTATACACAGGAGCCCAAGGCATTATGTTTTCATAGAATGAGTGAATGGCTATTAGTTTTGAAGTAAATTGAAAAAATCAGAAATAAATATTGGATAAAAATAGAAATCAGCTTCTGATAGGTATCTTTCTAAGAAAGAGAGATATTTTATCAAGTTCTAGCTATCCTCCCTCAACTAGTACAAAAATGATATTGTTAGTCTGCATTGGTCCCCTAAAGATTTTTTTGTATCAAACTTGCCAGAGTGATAGCTCAAGCAGAGTTAGGGTTTGGATGCCATTTCATTCTTTTAGCTGTCCTATGTTTGTCTTCATTATGGATAAGTGATTAGCATCCTTTAAGAACACTAAAATTTACCTACATTTTTATATTTAGTTCATTTTCTTTCTTATCTCCTAGGCATGGCAATGAAATCCTGCTAGAGAATGATGCTTAGACTGTTACTAAGATATAGTCTAACATATTTCAGGGTTAAGAGCTAACAAGTAAGAGTCAATTAATTACTCCACGTGACATTATTAGTGGAATAATGGCAGCCGTTATAATTAATGTCTTCCTGAGATGTAGAGAATATTCAATTGTTTGAAAAATACACTCTGACTACCCAGAGACTGCCTGGTAAATTTTGAAAACAAAATTACTCATTGGTTATTCAGGAGAAAATGACCATATGAGAGGATTTAAAAAAAAAAAGTGTAGTTACCTTTTTCTGCCTTTGTACTAGACTTCACTGAGAGAGTTAAGAAACAGGAATTTTTAAAGCTGAATAGAAAAGGAGAAAAAAGGCATAAGGAAACATAAATAACAGATCTCTGAAGTCTGGAAAGGTGTTATGTGTGAGAAAACGAAAGATCTTTGATGAGAGGTTGACACAAAAAGTACTTCTGAGACCTCTGCACTCAGCCATACTGCTAAAGAGGCAGTATGCCTGGCCCTGGTGGACAGGGAGCAGCTGGAATCCCTTGGCAGCTGTCTCCTGGCAGAATCCAGGGGATACTGGTGAGCATAGGGGCTGTGCGCATTGCAGCTGCCATGGACCTCACACTCCAACCCTCAGGGTACACAGTGTGTTGAAAATTTTATCAGCAAACATACGAAATTCATGCAAGCCGAAATTTTAAAAATCAGACAGAAAATGTGGGGTGGCTTATTTATTTTTAGAAGGTTATTCTTAAAATAATTTTCTTCTGCTCCTGTGAGAGAGATTCCCTGACAGTGCAACATAAAGCTGGAAGTAAATTTGGCTTTACACAAAAAGCGTTATCAGATGTACAGAATAATTACACATAAAATTGCCACAAGTCAGCTAGGGAAGGGAGCAAACTAGATTCTAGACAGAGAAGCCACCTCAACTTTGCAAGACTCAAGACGATAGTATCATTTTAATTGAGACAGACAGAGGTGTTAGGCAAACATGTTAATTGCAGCAATTGAAATTCAGGGCTCAGTCTGACAAAGCACTGAGTACATCCACTCCCTGGAGTCAAAAGGAAGCACCTTGGAGGTTTGGGACTTTGCCAGAACAAGAGGGTTAATTTTGAGTCGACAATTCAAGTTTCCAGACTGTTCCAGACTGTGCAGTAGTAGCAGCAATGTGAGCTGAGTGTGAGCAAAAGGATCCATGGACTGAGTTCCCAGACCCCAAGCAGAGGGTGAGAGAGGATGTCTCCAGAGCCTTGTAGCCTGGGTGCCACAGAGAGGCAGGAAAGTAGTCTGAAATCTTGTTCCCAGGCAGCTGAACATTAAATCTGGTGCTGGTTTCTGACAGGGACGTGGGAAAGTTCCATCTGCCCAGGAGTCAATTGGAGAATAGTTTACATGGTGCTGCTCCCACCATGCACCTTTTCTGTAATACTGTGAGCCAGTTACTCTCATGAGCATGATCAATACTCTCCTGCACTTGAAAAAGCATAAATACGTATTTTTTCCATAGTTTTGTAGCAGTGGACTGGATGTAGTGCTCCTCTACTCTCAAAGCCAGGGATAAATCAAATTTTAAAAAGTATAGTGTCCACAGCACAGAGGTCAAATGGAAACTGGTAAGAGGAATATCCCTTATCCACACAGTGCAGGGACATCAAAACACAGGTTCAAGCTCAATTCATCAAAACACAGGCTCAACCTAAACTCCTTCTTTGCCCCAGAGGGTCAGTGAGGTCTGCTGCCCTTGTGCAATCCCAGATCACAGCTTCCCAGTTCCATGCAGCTGCAAAGAGCTCTGCAGCTCCTGTCTCCAGAGACGGCAAAGATTGAGGTGGACATGGTGAAGCTTGGGAAATAGAAATGGTCTAAAATTTTGGAGGCAACTAGAGGCCAAGGGGAGAAAGAGTGACGCAGAAATCAGACCACCACAGTCCTCTGCTTTGATTAAAACACATAGATCCTCCGAGAAACTGGACATTCCAAGTTTGAAATAAGTAGCAACAGAGAATGCATCTAAGTGAATGTTGTTAAGAACTAACTCAAGGGAGAAAAAGTGTTCAGGTGATCATTTAAAAAACATCTCTCCTTTGACCGTGGCAAGGATTTGCCAGCAGCTGCTTTCAGTGGCACATGGGGCAGCTTTTGACTTGAGCCTGCTGCAGACCTTGCTGGGGAGCAGGCAGAGCGTGTGAGATTTCCCTTCCCATTTCAGCATCCCCCTCTGTAACTTCCCCCTGTCGCCACCCCCTGCAAAACGTTTTCTTGCCCTGCAGGTTTCGCCGGCGGCGCAGCAGATGCAGCCCACGCAGACGGTACAGCCGCCACAGCCGACTGGAGGTCGCCGGAGGAGGGTGGTGGACGAAGACCCAGATGAGAGGAGGCGGAAATTTCTGGAAAGGAACCGAGCCGCTGCCACGCGCTGCAGACAGAAGAGGAAGGTCTGGGTGATGTCACTGGAAAAGAAAGCAGAAGAGCTCACCCAGACAAACATGCAGCTTCAGGTGCGAGCCACTGTCTGCGCCCCTGAGGACACAGAGGGGCTCTTTGTGCTTGACTGACGGTGCCTTTGGGGCTGCCCTCGCGCAGTCAGCTCCTAGCGGGAGCTCAGGCATAATCAGTCTGTTAATCAAGATGTGTGTGCTTCAATTAAAGAAATAATTACATTTTAGCAGGATAAGCCAGGAAAAAGCTCTCCTGGGATTTAGAAGCCTTCACTAGATGGAGTTGTATTTATTTTCTTTCCTTGTCACTGCTTCCTGTGGGGATATTTTTTTGAAGTGCCATTAACATGTCTGTAAAAAATTTCTTCAGAGCAGGGCATGTAGTTAAACCCTCACTCCCAGCTAGCAAGATAGAAGCACAAATAGATCAGTCTGTCAGTGAGGAAAATGAACTGGATAGATGAAAATACACGAATATGATAATAAAAGCCTTTCTTACAGTGCTGTCCTTCTTGTGGTAGGCACAGTACTTCTGCTTCACGCAGAGGTGTGCCTGTGTACTGCCAAGGGCAGAAAACCATTCGTAGAATGGCACTCCTCCAAAACATTCTCCCACAAAACTCAGAGGTGTGAGCAGCACTCAGGAACTGGCTGCAGCTGAGCTGTAAGTGACAGCAGTCCTGCCACCGTGCTCCTGAGCATGGCAACATGGCCTTTGCCCCCACAGGTCTGCTCCCTGGCTTCATGCAGAGAGCCCCAGGATGTCCTGAGTGGACTGAAACATTGCCTTAAGTATCTCTGGTGCTGTGAAGTAAGTTCATTTGTCAGACTGCCTTCAGAGGTTGAAAAATAATGTCACTGACAAATGTTAACATAAACCGGGCACACAAGGGCCTGAATGCCTTTTTTGCTTGGTTCTGTCAAAGTTATGGGGCAGGTTTTATGTTCTTGGGTTTAAGCTTTGCAGAATGGCCTAGCCGAAGCTTTGTTGCTAACCAAATCCTCTCTTTCTTCTCTAGAACGAGGTTTCCATGCTGAAAAATGAGGTAGCACAGCTGAAACAGTTATTGTTAACACATAAAGACTGTCCGATAACAGCTATGCAGAAAGAATCACAAGGATATCTAAGTAAGTAGCTGGTATGTTTGCGCTGTCTCCACACTCCTCACAGGAAAGCAAAACATCCAATTCTGCCCTCCAGAACCCCTTCTTGGTCACATTATCACTTGAACCTGTCTTCTCAAACATCATCCGAGCCATCCAATCTCCTGCCCTTATTTATCCAGCCCCGCTCAAAACCAAAAAAGCCCCGGTTTGCATCCCACACAGCAGAGCTAGTCTTCCCCACCCCTCCTTTCGGCAAGGAGATGCACACGGATGGACGCTCACTCCCCTGTGGAGGATCCTGCTTGAACTCACAGCTCCAAACCTTCAAGAGTCCTCCTGGGCACGGCGCTGCCAGAACCTTAAAATAACTCTCAAAAGGAAAGTTAAAAAGGAAAACATTACAGTCCCCTCCAGCGAAAATGGTACTGTGCTCTGACAGTGGCACAGACCAGGCCTGGCGCAGGTTTTCAAGGTTTGTTAACTCTTTTTTAACTCTCATATTTATTTTTTTTCCTTTTTTTCCCCAAAAAATTCTCAGCTAATGAAGACATTTTATCAATTCTTTCTAGTTGATGCATTTTGTGAGTGTAGTAATTTAGAGACAAATTCTCTGTTTCACTCTAGAACAGCCTCAGAGCTTGCTAGATTGTGACACTGTCTTAAAATAGAGCCCATTTCTGTCTCCTTTGCATCACTATGCATCTGTCTCTTTAACAGTACTCAAAAAAAAAAAAATACATAATTGTATTACATGCCTATCAGCTGTTGCTCGAATTAGATTTTCTGTGCTGCAGTGCACTGCACTCTGATTTTGATTCCTGCTGGAACAAATAAAGCATTTAAGCATCCCAACTGATTTTAAAGACCTTATGATATCAGACTTTTTATCCCAGCATTAGTTTCAGTTATTAAAGTCTTGGACTTTTTTCAAGGTCTCAACTCCTGAAGCCAGGTTGATATCAGACAAGCTGGCTTGAAAAGAAAAAAAAGAGAACCAAAACAATCTTAAGACAGAGAGTGTTGGATAACTGTAATTATATTTTGAAATCCTGGGACTTGTGCATGCTTCAGGTCATCAGTATTTCCAAGAGCGTCACCCAGCCTAGGTTTTTTACTTGGATGGAAAAATGAATGTGTGTTGTCTCTGTGCCCTCATTCCCTTCCCAGGTCCCGAGAGCAGCCCTCCTGCAAGCCCTGTCCCAGCTTGCTCCCAGCAGCAAGTGATCCAGCACAACACCATAACGACCTCCTCCTCCGTCAGCGACGTCGTGGGAAGCTCCACTCTGACCCAGCTCGCCAGCCACAGAACAGACATCAACCCCATCCTTTAAAAGTGGTTGATCAGAAACTGCTGGGGGAGTGTGGTACCGTATCAAAGCGTCCTCTCTGCTAAGGACATTTGCAACCGTAACTCAAGCCTGGAAGATTCCTCAGTTCTTGAAAGACTCTGGCTATTCATTTTTATAGTTATTAAAATGTCTTTTATACTTAGTTACATAAAAGGGAGTTACACAATTAATATGCTATCAGCTTGAGAAATGCTTTGGTGCTTTCTCCATTTTTTTTGGTACCAGTTACTTGTTTATAAACCTAACTGTTTCTGTACATAGTCATGTTTCCTTCTCACCAGTCTAGCCTGCAGCCTCAGAAATACAAAGTTGTGTTAAACTGCAGCTTGTTAGCCAATGTGAGGCATGAAAAGTATTAAACAGAGTCAAACATAGGTAACTAGGAGTAATTAGGCAATAAATATAGACCGAGGGCATCTGCTGACAGCATAATAAAAAAGAGTTAGCGTTGTGCTATCAGCAGACCATGTCTTGTGTTCAGAGCCTCTTTCAGAGCAGTTATATAGGATGTGGCTTCAGGACAAAATCAAGCCCAAATTGCGTGCCCTTTTGTCTAGCCCTCCCCCTTCTCCTACCCTGGCCTTTTTCTCCTCTAGTTATTCTCACACCTTCCTTTTCCCTTCCCTTTTCATTTCCAAGCTTTTTTTTTTTTTTTTTGCTTGCATTTTTTTTTTTTTTTTCATTCCAAGGCTTTCTCACTTCCCTCTTTTTCTCAAAGAATGGTAATCAACAAGAAAAACTTCAAACCCACCTAAAAACTGTCTGCACAGCTGCTGCTTTCACTAGCTCTTCACCTGCAGTTAGGCTGTGCCAAGCATTTGGCTTTTAAAAAATACAAATGCTCCTGATTTAGTGTTTTTAATAAATAGGGAAAGGTGAAAACAGCGCAACCGCAGGTGAAGCAGGATGGTGAGCCAGCTGTGTTGATGCTAGCAGCCCTGTAAGCTTCTGTGGTGCAGCAGAGGCATAGTGAGCAACACCTGAGAGTTGCAGAAATTTTTTTGCACTGCCATTAATGTAGGAAAATCCATGTAGTATATAATAATTTGGAAAAGTTCTGTTCCCTAACCTGGTTGAGTTGTTCTAGCAACGAAAGCTAACAGCCTCAGGCTTTATGGGCTATAAATGAGAAATAAATCAGTGTAATGGTTCTGACCAGTTGGAAAAATGCCATTTTTAATTTCCAGGGAAAGACCTGCTCTCTGCAGGCACTCCTTTAAATGTTCACGGACTGATCCCAAGCTGGCAGACAGCAGTGTAGCTTCACTGACTTTAATGGCACTTAACACCCGCTTACTGCGGGTAAGGAATTGTTCTTTAGGATGCTAAATAATTTTTAGAAGGCACGCAGCAGCTAAAAAATGCTGCAAGAATGCCAAGTCCCACACTTGGGATAAAATACAGTCCTGCAGAGAAGGTCTGGAAAAGAGCCTTACACCACAATTAAGGTTTTTGTTTAGACTCTGAGCCTGCCCCTCAGCACAACTGATTTGCATCCCTGAGTGGTCCCAGTGATTGATGGGAAAATCAGACAGAGATGATGCCAGTTAATTATGCTGCCTTGCTGTATATTGGGACCTGAGTTTGCTCTCAAATCTGTCAGCAGCAAAACCTCCCACTGCTCGCTCAGGGAGCAGATTCCGAGCTGGTGAAAAATGTTCAAACATTTTGAGCTGCATCTTTAATAGCAAAATTCATATTATTCCCAGCAAATCCTCTAGCCCTGAACACACTTTGTTCTGAAGCAAAGCTCTCTTCCTCAAAGACTGTGTCTTTGGTCTTTGGAGGAGTCATGGGTTTTAAAAGGGTGGGTCTGCTTCCAGGGAGTGTGAGAAGGCACTGTTAGGAGCAGGGCCTGTCTGGTTGGGAAAGCAAATTTCTGAGCATCATTCATTGCCGAATTAGTTCTTATCTTGGTGACTAACTTTTTTATCAGTATTCTTTTCTTTAACAGCTAGCTTTCCATTTATGCAAATACATTCAAAAGAAGAAGATTTTTAATGTACAGTGTAAATCTTGACTTGATTATATAGTCTAAGAACCAAAAAAAAAAAATTATGAAAAAATACAAATGTAAAGGATTTTCTATTATATTTTAGACAAACATATATTTTAAAGTGTTTTAAATACTGAATCTATAATTTTTTTTTAATCTGCAGTTGTAATAGCTAAATGGTTTTGCTTCATCATGACTCCCAAGAGAACATTTTCAAATATGCAGTTGAGAAAAATGTTTCAGCTGAGTATCCACTATGTAAAAAACCCAAATAAGCATTTCCCCTACATCTGAATTTCATCATTCACCATCAAAAAGGAAATGCCATTACAGGGTTAATTTAAAAAACTTTCCCTCTATATGGGTAGCACTTAAATACATTAAAAAATAAAAATCAAAGTTGTTGGTAATATTAGAATACCCAGTTGAGCTACACTGCACTAGAATCACGGTTTAGCTTCATTTTATTCAGTCTCCTCAATTAAAATATTTAGCTGTTAAAATGAAAGCCTCTACATTAAAAAGAAAAAAAAAAGGGAAAAAAATACAAAAACCTTGCCTAAGTTTTGTTAAATTCAGCAACTTGACAGTTTGACTGATGTGTATTATATATAGCTCAATTATTTCTTTTTTTAATGCTAACTAGGCAAGCCAACCACACATGTTGGCCTAAACGTGTAATTACAATGAAATGTCTCCTCTCTATACTATTGGCCTTTAGGTATAATCCTTGCTAGTGATGTGGAAATAAGTAAAGGATGAAAAGCTATTTGCTATTGCTTCTTGTAACTCTGTCGCAGGTTCACAGGCCAAGACAACATGCAGCATATTTATATCAGCTGTATCATCAGGAAAAGGACCAACTGTACCAGGCACCTTATATTATTCATCAGATTTGCTTCCACATTAAAATGCTCTTGTTTTCCAGGGGAGTGATCCTGCAGCGTTTCCTTACGCTGCTGGTCCAACTGGGCACTGGAGGCTGCCTGAGCAAGGGCTGTGGGAGAAGCCCTAGCCCTCTGTCTCCAGGATGTCCCTCTGCCATGTGGCCAGTGGCAGCAGCCTCTTCCTAAGCACGTCACTCTAAATGCACTTCCTGGGCTCTGTCCGTCAAGGAGGAATCCTGCTTTTCCACGAGCTACTTCTGGAGACTGCTCCACTTTCCTCTTGCCCTGCCAATTCAGCCTGTTGCCAGGCTCACCAGGCTCTGCCCTATCCCACTGCCAGTGAAGGAGAACTCAGAGCACTTCCATCATCCCCTCTCCAGGGCACTCCCAGGGTGGTGAGCCTTGGCCAGTGCCTTGTTCAGGAGGAGGTGTTACCATGCAATAGACAGCATCTCGTGGGTGTGATGTCGGAAGCAGGTTGGAAATCTCAGCCACGGAGAACTGCAATACCTTGATCAGAAAGAAAAGATGCTGCGATCTGGCTCTGTCACCCCCAGCCCCCCTTCCCCAAGTCAATTTATGCAAGCCATATTCATAATGCTGCCTGTGGGAGACAAGTAGTTTGTGTGCTATCATGGTGTGTTTTATAAGGACAATGACGACAACAATGATGATGATTTATGGAGAATTTCATGCTGTTGTGAGTTTAATTCCTGCTATGAAGCTAAAAGTCTGTTGCCCATATTCTGAATAGTGGAAAGTCAATGGTTCAGTGCCTCAGTGCGTGTGGATTTAGTGTTAATGACTCAGTCCTGTTAACTAACAAGCCAGCTATAACTGTTGTTAAATGCCCAAATTTTGAGGATTCATATTTTTTTAAGCAACAATATTTAGTGTTGAAAACTAGCCTTTTAGTTTAGGCAAAATGTGCTTTTTAGCAGCTAATACCTTTTTTAAAAAAAAAGCGTATAGAGTGAATTTATGAAAATTCATGAGGACCAAAGCAATTTTAAAACAGGAATCTATTAATTTAGTATTCACATAGAATTTTATAAAGTATTTATTAATAAATGTTATTTTAACACATTCCATTTGAACAGTATTCTTGTACAGAATCTGTTGGGTTTTTTTTTAAAGTTACAATATTAGTTTTGCAATAAACTACTCTACATGTGTGTGCATCTTAATCTTTCAGGGTCTCAAGCAGAAGTCATCCATCTAAGATGGAAAAGTTTGCTGAGGCCAGTTGTACAGAAATTCCTAGAATTAAATGTTTTCCTTAAAGCAGCATCTGCTTTTTTTTCTTTTTTTTTTTTTTGTAACAATGAAACAAATTATAAACCTTCAGTTGTTTCCTTTGTATTGCAAAATGTGCTTTCTCGTTTTAGAAAGCATGAGTCAACGTATAACTGGAAAGACTGTCTTTTTTTTTTTCCTTTTTTTTAAAGGTTGATTTTATACATCACCACAGAAGATCTAACCCCATCCTCATTTCTTGTCTAATATCACATAGTGAGTTGCACTATACTGCCTTATCATTGCCTCTTCAGTCCTCTTACTAAGCAGTGTTCCTTAGATTTAGACCATTGAAGCTCCATTATATATCAGAGAAAATTACTGGAGGGGGAAGAAGAGAAAAAAATTGATCTGTAGACATAAAACTTAAACTGTGCCTATAAAACAAAACCAGTTACAACTAATTAGTATCTTATTTCTACATTTCAATTATTTATATTCTTTTAAAATTGCACTTTAGCTCTTGCTCTCTTTTTTGCTCTCCCTTGTTGAATCATTTATAAATTCTCTTGTAAAAGTTTTGCACCAGATACATTTATATGCTTTCACTGGTGGCATATCTACAACTTGTCTCTCACACCTGCCCAAGCGGAGAAGCTGAGACCAGCCAGTCTGCAGTGTGACTTAGACATTACACCCTCTTCATGACAGCATATAAATGTTTTATTATGCAATGTGTGTGATGTGAGGCGGCATCTAAGCTACATTTATAATCTCTCATCCCAAGAACCAAAGTGTCCTGTATATCGTAAGGTCAGGAGACTGGCTCTGTTGTGCATTGTGATGCACTTTTGACTGTTGTCCAACTCACAGTAGCTGCAAAGCTGCAGTGGTAACAGTGGCCATACTATGTATTAGAGTTCTGAATCAATAAAATATGTTGCCTTATAACTTGACTAGGGACAGCACCTTTAAAAAGAAAAAAACAGAAGAGACAAAAAGCTTCTAAGGAAAAATAAAAGCAATAAAATCTTAAGTGATCTGAACGTCAAAAAAAAAGAAGTTCAATTTTTCAACATCTGAAACGATCATCTTACTGCATAGACAAAAGAGACTGTTTACATCCATAACCTCTTTTTGCTTGTTTTTTCCAGAGCTTACAGCTATCTCAGTTTTATCAGTGGCTTTACACTTAAGAGCTAAATTGCTCACCATTATTGGTTTTCCATAGCTTTCAAAATGACCTTATAGCAAATCCTAAACTGCACGAGGCCAAAAAATATCAGTATTCACACGCACTCAGAGACAAGATTGATCCTCTAAGTGGAAATCTGATCCTTTCCCAGGCTCTCCTTGGACTGGAATCAATAACTGCAACTCGTTAAATTTAGACCAATGTGTAATACCTGGGTTTCAGGATCTCCAGTTCTACATTTATGCAAGTTAAATGTTAGTATTGCTGAGTTTCACCCGGTGGAACTGTTCACAAAGCCCATGGTCACAGCCTGCCATCTGATGCCTTGAAGGTCTTAGACCCAAATACCTTTCTTGACTAAAAATCTGCATGGCAGCCTTCTGAATGAGGACTGAAAGCTCATTCTGGCTTTGCAGAAAGTGCGACAGTGTCCTGGGGCAAGGGAGGTGGGAGGATTGATTGGGCATTTCAAGGGAAATATTTTCCTTGCTGGAATCTAGGAAATTTCAGAGGAATATTTTCCCCACCCCACAGAGCTGAGATTTCAGGGAGTTCCCTGACAGAGATCACCCTAGCATGCTTCCAACAAGACAAACTGTTTTGCACGAAAGGTGTATTCACTCTTCTGAGTAAGAACAATTGCCACTGAGAGTTTTGCCAAGGACCTTATCATTGGGACCCAAGTGTTTCCCAGCCCATGGCCGTGAGCTCTGTATCCCTCTCTCTGTAGCAGCTCTCTTCAAACACTGGGTAGCACTCATCAGTGAACATTGCTTCTTTGGACTATCGCCATTGTCCTGATTTTAAGGAACTTTTAGCACTGCTTGGAGTAAGCCTAAACTATCGAAGTTTATATATAAATATATATATATATATTATATTAAAAAAGGTGCTGTCACAGTAAGTTTTGGGCTTGAGGTTGTTTGTATTGTATGCAAAGGTTTTGTGTTTGTATGTCTGTTTGTTTTATTCTGTAAAGCAACCACCTTCCTTACTGGAGGGAGATACTTTTTTTTTTTGGTACATAAATGTAAATACTTGCTGCAGCATTTAATATGTTTAATTTTATGTTAAGCTTTTTGTTGCATTGTGAACCCATTATTGTTACAAATGGACAATGAGTTCATTGAGACTGTTCAACTAGGTCAGATTTTTACATCTCTTTCTAGCTAGAAGAGAAAGGATTTTTGTGCATTTGTACAAATGTTAATAATATCACTGCAATTCCAATATAATAAAGCACTCAAATACAAATAATTCAAATAATTTGTCTGTATCTATACCCCAGACATTTTACCATACATTTAACTCCTGCAATTAAGCCAAGCTCCTCTTCACTGGTTTCTATTATGACCTACAACCCCTCATCTCCCTCCAAACTGGGGGAGGACCAAGGTGCAGGGCACACTCCTGTCTGGTGGCAGGAGCAAGGCACCATCGTCCTGCAGCAGCTGAGGTGACTTGGTAAGAACAAGTTATCTGAACTCCTTCCAAGCAGGGAGGCTGCAAAGCCTCAAACAAAAAGACTTACGTGGTGGAGCCTGACATGAGGCTCCTCATAAGGATGAGACAAGCTGTTACTTTACTTTTCCTTGCAGCTGGAGTGTGCTTGTATCAAAATACACTCCATGCTTGTTATCCCGCCAACCTCTCCTCTTGCCAAAATCTGCCTGGAAATGGATTTCCTGCTGGGCTAATTAGCTCTAATTGTGATGCCCCTGTTATCTTGCCAACCTCATTTCTCACTATAAATTGGTCCAATACAGACCTTGGCACAATAACGCGTAAACTGTAATCTAAAGTTAGTCGGGATGAATCCATCTCTCCAGTGGGAACTAGATTAACTGTAGATTAATGCAACTTGATGTCTTGCTGGCAGTCCCAGAGCCAGGGCCTGACCCAAGTGGGCCAGCCTCGGTGACAAGGAGCAGCCAGCCTGCAAGCGCTCTGTGCTGGTGTCACACTGCAGGATATCGGCCCCATGCGGTGTGACCGTGCTGCTCCCTTGGGGGCCCTGGCACAGGCACAGCTTCTGCTGCTCTCCCCCCTGGTTTTTAAAAGGCTAAATCTGGCCAAGAGCATTCACCCTCCTAAAATGGGTAGGAAAAAGGCAGAGCCATGGCCCTGTTCCCATCCTCCCCTTGTAAAAGCTGGAAGGTGAGGCAGTGGGTGCACATGGTTCCCTCTTTAAGGGGGTACAACAGACGTTTTCCCCAAACATCAAGGCATGGCACTAGCTGGATCATTTTTTGAGGTCACATACTCCTGCACTGCCTTTAAAGCAGGGATGTCATGCCACTGCTTAACATGTATTTATACAGCAGGGCCCTTGCTCTGGAGCCAAGTACTGAAAGAGGATCATCATATCTGTAAAAATAGGTGCCTCTCATGAAGACATATCACAGGATAACTTTATTGTCCACACAGTTATATTTACACCTGACAGTATGAGCTAAGCAAGATGTATTCAGGCTGAGGTAACACTGCCCTTTACAGCTGATTCATGGTTTCCCAAACCTGATCGTAGTATTTGTTCCTCTTCCAAGCAGTCCACTGTTACTATTGCTCTCTCCAAGCTGCTCTGGACACCATAACAAAGTTATTATTAGCAAGAAAATGAATCAGTGTGAACACACACTCTTCTGCCTTGCAGGGATGCAGCCAGAACTAGACTAAGCTGAGGACACCCTGCATCAGCAAGAAGGTTGCCCCAGCTTACACCGGTCAGAGCAGAGGCACAGAGAGACTCCTTCCCTCTGCCACACCAGCCTCTTGTGCTTTGGCTGGACCCACTTAGCTCCTCAATGTGTCCCATCTTTTTCCCGAACCCAGGATGCAGCCTACTTGCTATAAGGGCATTCAAAACTAATGGCAATGTAGCAAAGAGTTTGAGTAGGGATGATAAGCAAGCACAGAGGACACCATAGGTACTTTGGAAAAATCAAGGCAGCGTAACAGAGCAACAACAGCAATTTGGAGAAAGCAAACACCTCCCAAAAAATGGTGTGTGCAGCTAGGGAAGAGTGGTGATCCCCCATCTGTCCAGATGTAAACAGGCACAAGAGGTGAGAAATTGGAACTGAACTGGGGCTAGAGAAACCCTTCAGTAGGAAAACAGAAAAACACAGCAGACATGAATGCTTTTTTCTTTTTTTAAAGTTTAAACATACTGGGATAGAGGGAACACTGGACATGCAAGGATGTAAAGCTCTTCACTATCACACTGACTCTCAGCATGAAAGAGACAAAGTATGTGAGAATCTCCCCACATGCAGCCCTCGGGACAGGCTCAGAAATTATATGATTGGTTAGGTCTCCTCACTAACAACACTTTCCACCCACAGTTCCAGCAAAGGCTTGCAGGACAGACCTACCTCTCAGCTCTCCCTGCCCACCTGGAGTCACTGTCTAGCTGGAGGCAGGCAATGGATGTTATCTTTTCCACAATAGCTACTGGCTGCTGAGGGCCCACTACAGGAGACTCCAGCTCTGGGGCTAACCCCAGAATTAACCTGTTACACCCACTTTCTTTACACTTTACTCACAGGCATTTGTGATCTTATCCATGGGGAACAGGAACAAGATAAATCACAAACATGTATTGAGAACTTTTTTCTAGGGAGTCAAAAAATTAATCAAGCATCAGAAAGGAGGGATCAAAGTTAAACCAGGACCACCACTACTGTTTAGGTCAGAGTCAATAACTGATGATCTGGGACTATTTGCTCATTCTTTGGTCTGCTTTGTTATTGCAATTTCCCTATTTTTTAATTTTTTTTTTTGCCTCTGAGTTACTGTGCTGCAACAGGGACATTTGTTTTAGTGGCTCTAAAAAGGGCATTAATGTTGCCATGCACTTAAAACTGACTTTCTGCAGCATTCTTGAGCACTATTTTTCCTCCAGCCTGCTCTATTCTCCAGCAATACAACGCCACAGTATGAGAATGACCCAGCGAAGCTGATAAAATATTTAAGACGCGTGTTCTGATTGTGTTAGGTAAGCAAATACCACAAGAGCCCGACCATTAGTGAACCTGATCAGTTCATTCCCCCAGGACCTTCCAGCAGAGCAAGCCAGAGCAGTCTGAACTAGAAGCAATGAGGCAGCTGCCTTTCCCAAAAGAGAGGGAAGCTTGAAGGTGTATTTTGCAAAGATGAGGAATTTGTAACCTTTGGGTCGTGCTCTAAAAGCAAGAAAAGAAGACATATAGGTATCTATAGATAGGTAGACATAGATTCTATTGATACATACAGACAATATAGATATATAGATGCAGACAGCAGAGATGTGTGCCTGTGTATATGTGTACACAGCAGGTCAGCAGGTGTTTTCACAGGGCATTGCATTCAGCTGACAGCTAGTCAACTTAAAAGAAAGAAAAATATTTGACATAACTGGCCAGTTCATGTAGGAAATTGAGTCGAGAAAAAATAAATAAAGGCAGAAACGGATTAGTTTAAATTTGGGGCCCTCTGGATTATAATGGATCCCATAGGAAGACAGGAGGCTTTGTATGGAAGGACTCTATATCCTCCTTGCACTTTCCCTTTTGTTCCACTAATCATTTTCATTCTGTGTTATATGGTGGTTGAGCCAATTCCAGCTTAGCAGAAGTTTTTCTTAGCTTCAAGACGCTGTACTACAAAGACAACACATAGCCATGGATAAAAAAGAGGAACTGTCTGCAGTGGGACATGGCTGTGGACTCCGGTTACACTGGGCTGTGTAGGGTATCACAACACCAGCCATTGTTTTGACTTGGGGTTTTTGTTGTTGGTATTTTGCTGTGGCTGCTCCCTGTACCTTGACCTATATGTTAAATTGTCAGAATTAAAGTTAGGCAGTTTTCACAAGATGGATGGGGAGGATGAGGTAGTGGTAGTTTTGCTACCAGTGTCCTGCAATGTTGGCTGCCTTTAGAGGCAAGGTTTTACCATTCAGATGGAGTAAGTGCAACCTGCACTGGCTGACACCTCCTTGGGTGCTCTAATTCCTGCAATCCTAAACTCATCCCCTAGAACAGCTGAGGGACTATCAGCCCTTTGAGAAGGTACCTGCTACCTCTTTGTGGTAGTATTGTGTGGAATGAGGTGCAAGGCATGGGGGGACACCCACAGCCTCACAACTCCAATACCATGTGGTAACATCCTGGTCATACTGGCAGCAAGGTTTGCAGGGCTCTCACTGTACTGACACACAGCACTGTGCAGGTGACTTCTGCCACTACACTGCAAAAGCTGAGCTACACCATTGCCCTGTCATTAGTCTGACTGTGCCTCAAGCCAATCTGACTGACTAAAACTAGGGAAAAATGCAGTAGAAAAGTATTTATCATGTTGCCAGTATAGCTAACTGGCGTGGCAAACCATGCAACTCACTCTGTGCTGAGCCTGGCAAGGGCAGGAAGGACAGTGGGCGGGCAGGGAGTGAGCAAAGGACAGAAAGATGGCCAAAACATTTGAGAGTTGCTGCACGGTGAGGCTGTACTCCTAGCCTGTGCCCAGGGCACCAGACAGAAACTCAAGTGAAGTGGTGTCTGCATCTTGTGCCATTAGTGGTTCTGCCCCATCGTACCTCTGAGGTTTCTATACTGACTCATCATCAAGGCTTTACCCAGAGTTGTCCTCCCCCTCCAAAGCCCATGAAGCCAAAAGCAGCTTTAAACATGACCTGCTCTCTGCCTTCAAAGAGTCAGGAACCCTCACTTTGCAGAGACAGGGAAACCCAAGCTACTGATTACAATGTGCTTTTAAATTCTTTTTACAGTGGGTTAACAGAACAGAACTCACATTTTTAATTGATTAGAAAGACCTTCACACATATCTCCATGAGGGCAATTTCATCATGCCACTCCAGGAGAATT
Source organism: Thryothorus ludovicianus (assembly GCA_013397245.1). Lineage (NCBI taxonomy): Eukaryota > Metazoa > Chordata > Aves > Passeriformes > Certhiidae > Thryothorus > Thryothorus ludovicianus. The sequence continues at coordinate 835,490 of VZTB01008810.1, forward strand.
GTACAAAGATCCTTTTTAGCAGCAGCAAAAATAGGCACCATCTTGATCCACTCAGAAACATTTCTGCTTTCCTTGTCAGCCCATGCTGAGCAAGGGAAGCATGCAGGGCTGAGTCCTGTCAATGGACAGTGCCACAAAAGGAAGCACAACATCCAGACCCCTGGCATTCACAGCTTGTTTCTGGGATGGGATAAGAAAGGCTTTTTCCCAATCGGAAATTAAGACCCTTTGGCTTGCTGAAGCCATAGAAGAACTCAGGAACAAGGCAGTACCTTTTCCAGGAAAACTCTACTTCTAATGTGGTATGAGAGCAGTAGGAACCCATCAGAGCTGCAAAGCAGAGCTCCATCACTGTTGCTGGGATAATCGGAGCCAGCAGCTGGGAGGGAAAGCCAAGGACAGCTTTTAAATGCACACGGCAGAGAGAGGAATGAAAAATATTAATTTTAAATGGATCGACACTGGCCTTGGAACTAGGCAGGCAAACATCCAAAACTGTCAGGAGGGAGTAATGAGGGCTTTTAAATTAGATGTGATCACCTATCTGCGGCTGTACAGAGTGTTTGCTGTGTATCCCCCGTACCTTAGGGAGAACTCCAGACATGTGAGGTTACAAGTGAGCTGTCTATGGGCTCTTTCATCTGAAAGTTTCAAGTGCTTCTCGGGCTTTAATTTAGTGCCTTAATTACCCAGGGATTTAGGTAAATATAATTGTCTTCATTTTTCCCAGCAGTACACGGAGAGGAATAGACTGACAGAGAAACCAGAAAGCGTGAGCACACCCCCCACTTTCCTACCCCCCCTTTCCTGCTCTTGCCAACAGCCCGTACATCAGAGCCCTGCCAGGAGACTGTGGGCAGGCAAAGCTTTACCTGCTGATGGCACATCCATGCAGTCCTCCCTAAGAACTGTAATCCTTGCCCTCAAGGAGAAATGAGCTGTTTTGCTTTCCATTTGTCTTCTTCAAAGCTCTGGCCAAGCTCGTCCTCATTAGGAGGCCATTAAAACACTGATGTTCTTCACATTACGATTTCCTCTTGGATTAGATGGGAAGATTTTTATATGCTGTAAAAAGATTCTCCGGTTCTGACATCTCCTTTTTTATTTGCCCAGACCAAAAGCTTGCAAGAAACAGGAATGGGAAACCATACCAGCATTCAAATAAAATGCCACAATCATCCACAGAGGCGAGGGGAAAGCCCTACAGTCTCGTTAGCCAAACTTGCACATGGTTCTAATCAAATGGGTGGGAGGGAGACATTCCCTTGGCCACGGATACCAACGATTTTTTCCTTAGGTTCCAATTCTGTAACTCTTATTCATCCGAAGATAAACGGGCTTTTCAGGCAGGGAAAGAGGGCTTTGGGACCGGGCTCTAAGGCTTTTCATGTATTCATGAAGTTGTCACTTGCCTTTTACATTCAAATTCTGATGGGTCAGACTTCCTAGACGGTGTCTTTCAACACCTAATAACTCACCCAGCAAGCTCCAGTGCTAATACAGACGTCTTCTTATCAAGCTTGAGACTGAGAGGTTTGAGGATTATTTTAAAGACACTTTTTGGATGTATACTGAATCCTTCACAGGGATTATTTATGTGGCATTTCTTTCCCATTACACAGTTGAAAACATCACCTGTTTTAGCAGGAGATTTCTGGGGTGAGTGTAGAAATATTTTGAGGAATTTGGTCATTGCCATTTGCTAATGGAAAATGTAGTAACCGAAGCAGTTTTTTTAAAACCACAATAAATTTTATATTTGTTACTGCTGGAATCCCATTAAATGCATTAATTAGAGGAACGTTTAATGAAACAAGTAAAAAAAAACCCTCTCCATTATGTATAGAGCGCTGTGAAAAACAAGGTATTCAGCAGCGTGTGCTCTTATATACTCTTAATAAAAGACCTTACCATAAGGTAAAAACCCAATAAAATATACTATAATATGCTATGGGACCCACCATTGATTTACAATACATTTACTCCTTTAGCACTAAGCAAGTTTTGCACAATACACAGCCAGCTTTTATATATTTATATATAAGACCGTTTTTTTTCTCACAAAGATTTACTGAATTTCTCCAGAGCATACTCATTTTCTAAAAAGTTCTTTGTTTTGCTCTATATTCATCGTAATAAAGGCAACAATCTTCTTCCTGATTGACACCCGCAATATTAAAATTATGAAAAAATTGAGAGCTGATATCGTAATGCTTTATATGGAAATAATACTCTGTAGGCTCTGTGAGACTAAATGCAAACAGTTTTGCTAATATCTGGCATTTTGCAAAACTCCAGCATGTTGGGCGAGGTCTAGAAATACATGGCAAAATTATTGTGAAGTTCCAGTTTCTAATTCCTCCAAGGAACTATAAATGAGTAATTCGAAAAATAAGTTCATACACCTTCTGTTCCCCCAAATTTAAATGACGAACGTGTAAAACCCATAGCAGCAAGTTCAATATAACTGCTGAGAAAGTTAAATTATGCATAACATAATGAACACGGGTTGAAATCCTTGAAGAAATTAAGGAGGATTCTCTGAAATGCACTTGCCAATCCTTTGCATGTCATCAAAGACTATTTTTTCAAGCACGATGTAATGTCTCATGATATAATGGAACAGTTCTCCGTGTTCCCTATTAGTCACACAGATTATTATGGTTGGCAGAGGGTCCTCTCTGTGTTCCTTCCTTAGAGGTACATTTGCTCTCCGATGCCCACTCAGTCCACTATAAAACTCAGCCCCCTGGTTTTAAAAGGGCCAGCCTCACCTGTAATAATGGCAGGGGACCGTTCTCGTCCCGCAAACGCGGGCCCGTCCTGCCGCGCCCCGCAGGGCTCGCCCCGTGCGCTCGCTCTTGTGGCCTACAGCAGGGGCTTTGAGAGGAACACGCCTCTCCGCTTGCCTGGCCCACCTGAGGAAGGGCACCTTTGCTGAGGGCAAGTGTCGCCCTGTTCTACGCACACCTTTGGGGCAGCCGAGCTGGTTCTCTTCCAGCCTTCCGCAAGTTCTCCAGCTCCCGCACGGACAGTGCCGAGCCGCGGCCCCGCGCTCCCAAGCCCCGGGTCCGGCGCTGAGTGCGAGCGTTTCACAGCCCCGCTCTCTGACCCCCCCACCTGCGGCCATGCCCGCCCGGCGGGCACCAGCCCCGCTCCCACAGGCTGCACACGGGCCGGTGGCCGAGGGCGAGCCCGCAGAGGCCCCAGGTGCTGCACCATCTCGGGCAGGTGCGTTCGCCCGGCCCCGCCGCACGGGCCCTGCACGGACGGGGCATC
>VZTB01008810.1:838795-879885 GCA_013397245.1 Thryothorus ludovicianus
CCGCTCAGCCCGGCCGGATCGGCCCCGCGGCAAGCGCCGCTGTCAGCACCGCTGGTGCTGCTGTTTTCCTGTCCTCGGTTTCTTCTTTTCCTGGTGGCTGCGGGGCAAACTGCACCGTGGACTGATCCGCCCGACAACTAATTGATCAAGCCCCGGCAAAGGCAAAAGTCACTGCCAAAATGTCAGGAATTGTTTCCCCCCCGTGGCTGCCTGGTCACTGGGTTTCACGGGAGGAAGGAACAGAGCAACGCGCTTTTTGCGGGAACAGGGAACCGTTCATCACTTCGGTGCGAGACCCGCAAGACACCAGGGCAGCTGCAATGGGGAAAAGCCGCCCTGACCCACGGAATGGCTCTTCTTTCTCACAGCTCCTCTTTCGTCTGGGGCAGGGCACTGAGGAGCTCCATGGCTTCGAGGGGCTGGCTTCTCACTCTGCCTGCAAATCTCCCCAGAGAGAAAGGAACCAGGAGTGCTCTGGTGGTTTCTTCTTTTACCTATTTCAGAGCTGACACTTTTCAGCAAGAAACCAAATACGAGGCTGCAACTGTAGGAATGTGAATGAAGACTTTCAGCCATAGAGTGAAAGCAAGGGAATTAAAAGGGAGTTATTAAAAGTAGTATCCTTACTCTTTATATATAATTATGTGATCTTCAAGGTCCTTCCAACCCTAACCATTCCATAATTCTATGAAATATATATTTCAACTGCTTTCTTCGTGGACTATGCAGACTATTTCTGTTCTTGGCTTCAACCATTTTAGAAATGACAAATTTAAAATTTGACTAGAAAATGCTCAGTTGGAGAAAAGCTCTGGAGCTTATTAAAGAGCACACACAGCCACATGCTGTGAATAATGCATCTCTCTATTCAGCACAGCAAGAACAGTCTTCAGCTTTCTGAAGCTTTTCCTGTTAAAATGCTAACCCTGGAAGAACTTAAATGAACAGCACTGAGTGAGGTCTCCATGGAGAGGACAGCACAGCCTGCAGAGGGACCCTGTGCACTGGGATAAACGGCAGGGGTTTGGTAGCAGGCAATGACCAGTGTGGAAGGAGGGCATGAATCAAAGAATCATTAAGGTTGGAAAAGACCTCCAAGGTCATCAAGTCCAACCACAGCACTGCTATGTGACCACTAATCCCAAAGTGCCACATCCACAACTCTTTTAAATACCTCCAGGTACTTAAGTAGTGATTCCCTAGGCAGCCTGTTCCAGTATTTGACCACTCTTTCCATGAAGAAGTTTTCCTAATATCCAATCCAAACCTCCCATGGTGCAACTGTCACTTGTTACCTGAGAGAAGAGACCAACCCCCTCCTCATTACAATCTCCTTTCAGGTAGTTGTAGAGAGAAATAATGTTCTCCCTGGTCCTCCTTTTCTCCAGCATAAACTCCAGCTCGCTCAAACACTCCTCATAAAACTTGTGCTCCAAAGCATTCATCAGCTCCATTGCCCTGCTCTGGACACTCTTCAGCACTTCCATGTCTTGTAGTGAGGGGCCCAAAACTGAACACAGGATTCGAGATGTGGCCTCACCAGTGCCCAGAACAGAGGGACCATCACGCCCCAGTCCTGCTGGCCACATTTTCTGATACAGGCCAGGATGCCATGGACTTCCTGGCTGGCTCATGTTCAGCTGCTGTTGACCAGCCCTTTTTCCTTCAGGAAGCTTTCCAGCCACTCTGCCCCAGCCTGTTGCACTACCTGGGGTTGATGTGACCCAAATGCAGGACCCAACATTTTGCCTTGTTGAACCTCGGACCATGGGCCGTGCCCCATCGATCCAGCCTGTCCAGATCCCCCTGCAGAGCCTTTCTACCCTCCTGCAGTTCAATGCTCCCGCCCAACTTTTCTCAGTGCTCTCTAATTAGTAATCAGAGATTTATGTTAATTTGCAATAAGCAGTAAAGTAAAAATTCCACAAATGGAGCCCATTTTGCCCATAACGCCCTGAGCACATTATGCTGGCTGACATGAATAAGGAGGCCATAACCCCTTGTAACCCATTTGCATTGTAAATCTGCCCTAGTACAACATGCTCTGCACTCGCCATCTTGGAAACTACATTATTCATCAGGAAAGTTTCTCATGCATTTCCAGTGATTTAATTTGTCTTTGGACCTGTATCTTATGGGAATCTGGTAAATTATCATTTAGGTGATTAAGGCTTGAGGCATCATTGGGAAGAGCAGAAACGGAGAAGAAAGCCAAATCTTTTGGTCACATGGGACTTCTCAAAGTCAGATAGATTTTGCATAAAAGTATTTAAAAGTGCAAAGATTTCAGTCCAAAGGAGTGCTCATGCCTTTTAGGTAAAACCACTAAAACAAGGGGGATGAGGAACTAAGAGAAATGTCAAATATCTGAATAAAATTCTGAGTTGCATACATCTTACAGTTAAATCATTCTAAGGTTAATAGGAAAGAAAAATGTTGTTATTATTTACCAGATTTTTGTCCCCGTTTTGCTGTGTTTCAGCAACTCCTTTATATTGAAGGGGTCCTTAACAATACAGTACAGCTTCTTAATTCTGTTGTTTGGAATGGAAACCTGAAGTGGAAAACCCAAACAAATAAAGCAACCCTTCGAATCGTGCTACTGGGAGTGGGTTTTGCTGGAAACTACTTCTAAAAAAGAGTCATTAGGTTAAAACCAAAACTGGAACTCTCCTTCTTCATACTGATACTCCAAAACAGTACAAAAGATACCTGTGCAAGTGCTGATTTTTATGCCTGCGTTGAACTTAGTACCATGGGACTATTTGTGGTAGTGCAGATAAGCCCACATGTGAGTGTTTGCAGAAACTGAGCTTATCTCCAGCCCCTATTAGCTGGATTCAGGGTGCTCGAGCTGACACACACTGCTTTCTCTCAGGAGCCACGGGGTGAATACCCTCCAAGTTTCAGATCTCCTTTTCCACTCTAAAGTTAAAACTTCAAAAGTCTGCAGTAAGAACCTTTGGGGATTAATGTAATTCATTCTTTCCTGTCCAAGTTTTAGATTGTGGGGTTATTACAGTGCTCACCACAACTGCAAGCTCTGGGCCAGAGACAACTGTTTCAGTTTATTTTAACAGGGTGTTTACCTTATTAAAGTTATAACAAAGAGGGATGATTGCATTAATTACTACATCAAACTAGCTGCCATGCCACTCCCCTGCCAACCCTCAAATAAATTAGTTACATCTGTAAGTTAAGTGACTGAAGGTTTTTTTATTATTATTCCTTTCTCCCCCCTGTTTTTCTTTTAATCCATTTTGCCACTTAATAGTGTCTCTTCAAGTGAAAGCTATTGTTCTTCACTGAAAGGATGAAAAGATTTAGATGGACTCCTAACATATGGTAAGAGGTTCAAAGCTTGATTCATGGTCACTTGGACCCATCTGAAGTGATGCATACCCCACAAAGGGATTTTAAAATGCTGCTTTTCTACTGATAGCAATTTAGATGTGCCTTGCCCTGGTGTAATTGGTTTTAGGAGTTCAAAAAAGCAGTAAACCTTGGGGGTTGTCATATGTCTGTGAATGAGTGGCATTAGTGGTGTCACACTAATGTAAATCCAGCATTAAGAATATGACCAAATTAGCTACCTTTCTTGGTTTTATGTTAAATCTAGTTTCTTAATGAAACAGTGCAACGTGCTGCATGCAGGGAAGTGAGTGTACATCTTTTATCTCCCTCCTAGTAGAGTTGAAACCATCAGAAAAGTTCAAAAAAGTAGGTGGGCAGCAGTCACAAATCTCCAACCAGCTTCGTGAAAGGAATAGGCTGAATAAAGAAGAAATGGAATGCTTATCCCATCATTGAAGGAGAAGTGAGCAGGGACCTCCTTGTCCACACATGAGGCACAAAGCCACAGTTCCACCAATGGTGTGGGGGGTTTGGAGACACCCCCTTCACTTCCCCACAAAGCAGCCGTTTCACCCCCAGGACTTTGAAGGGATGTGTGCAATCAGGGTTTTTAGCAGTGAAGTTAATTTTTACATCAGAGAGAGAGGGAGTGCCTCCTTATAGGAAGCTGCCTGCTAAGACAGCATCAGGCACAGCACAGCCTCCTGAATCTCTGATGGGAAATGGGAATAGGCAGCAAGTCTCTCAGCATTTTTAGCAGTGCCCTACAGCAGCCAGTTGCAGATATAAGGTAGAAGGATGATAATGGAGCTGGCTGCTGCTTCCCAGTTCTAATTGGATCTAAATCAGATCATGAGCAGTTTAAAAAAAAAAAGGCTTGGGGCTGCTTTAAGCTAAACCAGCTGTTTATCAATATCCTGCCAGGATAGGGAACAGCAATACTAGTCCTGTCATCTCCTGTCTTCAGCATTCTGCCTGTCACCAGCTGCAGAAGCCACTGGGGCTACAGATTTCCCAACAATGGAATAAACTGCACTGTGGGAAGATCCATCTCCTTTTGGTCCCATTGTTCTAACAACACAAAATGTCTCAGTGCAGCTGAGAATCTGGCTTTTCACATCTCTCTCCCAGCTTCTAATAGGTTTCAGCAAGAAAAGTTGCTTGTTTCATTTTACTGAGAGTACATAATTGCTGTCAGAGACACCCAAATTGATTATTTTTGTTTGAAAAATTGTTGCACATTGGAAATGTCACCTAAAGTTGCTTGAGATGGGAATAGGGGGAAATACAGGACAAGCTTTTGTCTGTGCTGTGGGAGAGAACTTCACAGCAAATTTACTGTGGTGGAGGACATCACTTTTTGGTGTTATTATTAACCTCAGTGTCACCACTGCAGTCAGTTAAGTGGACTAGGAGTTCCCCTGGTATCTCTGAGCCAAATTCTGCATGTTGGTGCTCTGTTTGGCTTCCATTTTCCTCAGCTGGGTCTCATGTATGCATCTAAGAGTAGCATTTTGGCCCAGAAGGAGGAATTGCCACTTCTGTTGCAAGCAGAACCATTTGGTACGCCTCCTGTGGGTGCAAAAGTCTGGGGAGATCAGCAGAGTTCCTTTGTTGCCAGGTGATTAAAGGTGCGTTGCTTTGCATGACTTTATCTTCTACCTTCCAAGACTCATGAGGCTTTACTGAATTAACTGGAAGGAAAGAGAGGCAGCAGAGGAATGGGAGAATGGGACCATCCTACATGGATCATTCCTATGTACTTAAAACATTAGAGAATTCCTGTGTTTAGGAAGAAAAAGAAGAGAGCCCACCCACCCTTGCTGCACCCTGGTGCTTACAGCATTATGCCATGCAAGTAATAGAAGGTATGTTTGTGTTTAAAAGAGTGTCAAAACCAAGTGTGGTAAAGAAAATACCTGGTGTGATAATAAAACACTTAAAATGTTTGTAATCTCACAAAATAGGGATTGTTGGGAATTTTCATGTTTCACTCCACATTTTCTTATAAAGGAGTGGAAGGAGAAAAAGTTTTCAATTTATCTTGCAGACATGTAATTTTCATGTTCATGTTCAGTCTTTAATTATGTCATTGAGAAGCACTCAGCAGGATTTGCCTCCCTTGCCTTCTGAAATGAAAAATTAAATTCTGTTCTAGTTGTAATAATAGGAAGCTCTTCATCTTCAAAAAAAAAAAAACCAAAAAAAAACCAAAAACCAAAACATGTTCAGGCCAAGGCATTTAACCAGGACTCAGGGCATATAAAGAACAATCCGAGACACAGGCACTCAATAGATGCAAAGTAGCCTTTGACACCCTGTAGCTACAAGACACCAGCTTGAGGCTGGCAAATGTGACACAGTACACCTGCAGCCTCCAGAAAGGGAGGTGAAGGGCAGGCAGGGTGTTTAAAATGGCACTGGTTACCATTGCTTAAAATTTAAAATTAAAAAAACCTAGAATTTCTACACATCATTGTAATTGGTTTCTGCAGAGGTTTGACATTCATCTGATTATATATTTGATGGGAAGCAGATGTTACATTGTAGTAACTCTAGAATAGACACACAGGAGCAAAATATGCACAAAAATGATGCCATAGTGTCCTTCTATGTTACTAACAAGACGAAGATTCATCAGGAATTAAATTTAGGTGGGAAACACAGAGAAAAGCCAGGGACATAAAGTATGCTCAAAGGCATAAAGATAAATGCAGGAGTATTGTCTTCACCTAAGTTACCTTATGAAAACACTATGTTCTAACTGACAACATTCATTTAGCTTCTGGTCTGAGGAGAAAACCTCAGTGGACTTTTCTACAGTTGAGCATTTAGTGAAATAGTGACTCCAGAATAAGCGTCCTTAACAGCACTTACCCAAAGTAAACAGAGTGGAACTAGAATTGTATAGAATAACACCGTGTAAGAGCTTATAACAAAATAACAATTCTGAAAATGTTATTCTGGAGAAACTCTAGATTGATTAAACCTATGGCCTTGCAAAGCAAATAAAAATAACTTTAAACAAAATCCTTCAGCATAGTGCTTTAAAGTTTCCCTCACCTTTTTTTGTTTCAGTCTAGGAATTACATTTCAGCTAGAGATTTACTGCTCTTGGAAGGCAGCAAATAGAGTACTCAGTTGTACAAAATTGTGGAAATTAGGGCTCCTTTGGCTGCCCAGTGTGGTACTGTTCCCCATGGGCTCATTTGAAGGAGAGCTGCCCAAAGGCCAAACTGTACCCGTGACTGGGAGCACACCACAGTTCTCATTCTTGCCAATAGAAATTCCATGCACAGACCAAGGCAGTAAATTGTGCTGCATACTTATTGTAGAAATTGGTGATAAGGAGAAACATAGGAGATTTTTAAGGAGCTTGTGCTTTTTAAGAATGATTGATATCATCATGCATAAAGTTTTGAATATTTAAATGGGCTGGGGAATCTCATCTGCTGATTACTTGATGTTAAAATATGTCATTTCAGAACTCAGAATACCCTTTCAAAAATTTTGTAACTTTCTCACTCTCTCTGGAGTCATTAATTATACGGTTTTGAGATTCAGTCAAGGGACATACTCAGTTTCTTTCTCCACTAGGCAGAGAAATATAGTTCAAAGTACTCTACCTAGTCTCTCAGCAAATTAATAGACTGGCATATGTGCTTCCTTGGCTAACACTTTTCACCTGTGACAACTGCAGGTAATTATTTTGCCCAAGTGAAATTGATTCTGGGCATTCTCAATGAGAAAACCTTTCTTTCCAAGTTCAATAAAATTTGGTATGCGTTTCACCCTTGGAACTTAAGATCTTTCATTATAAAGTTGTACGGCAGAAAGAACTGACTCTTTGCATTTGAATATTGGTCTCCAAAGAGACAGCGATAGGGGAGCAAGAGTGCCAATGTTATTCTTTAAAGATGAGGTAAGTTACATCCTGTCCAAACTTAGGAGCTAAATGAGTTTGTGACAGTTATATTTATCATGACAAACTTGCCTGCAATTCTTAGAAAAAAGCTGCTGCAACAAAATACTTGTTTTTTTTTTTAGGATAAAGTTTGGCAAAAAGTTGAGTAATTCCCTTATTTCAGGTAAAACTGCCTACAAATTTATCCTAAAATCTGAAAGCCAACAGAGCTCTGGCGAAATGCACAATTTTAAAACTACTGATTTTTGCCCAAATATTTACAGAAATCCCATCAGAGCAACATTGGATGAAATATTATGTTTTTCAGGTAGACCTTTGTAAAAGTATGTTCTTTGCAAACATCAAAAACCTCTGACAACAACAACAACACAACCCCAAACCAATCAAAACTACTCCCACAAATAAACAAACCAAACCCAAAAAAAACCAAAGAGAAAGCCATGGGTTCAAAATTGGAAGCAATGTAAGAGTTCTCTGGCCATTGTAGACCACATAGGTAATGCCTGCCTTCCAGTGTCACTCTTCAGCCTGACAGTGCCACGTGGTGCCATTCCTGGTGGTGATGCCACACCTCATGTCCCAGTGAGTTTCCCCATCTCATTTCTGTTCTGCTTCCTGAGCTGTGTGGCCGTTTCAGCATCCTGCTGCAGAGTAGTTCATGTACACTCCTAGAAATGTCAGGGCTGGTGCAAGGAAGGTGCTCAACTTCTGTTATGTCTTACACCATCAACCTTGTCTGTTCATCTGAATGATCTGAGAAGGAATAAACGTTATACTAAGGAGACAGTGTAGAAAAATCATGGTGTTCTGAGATTTGTTTATAAAGAACTTTCTCAAATGAAGTACAGTGGGTGTTCGGTTATTGTTAATAAAATCTGAATAACTTATTGAAGTATTCATAAGGTGAATGCAAGACATATCATTAGTCTTAAAACCTTTCATAATTGATTTCTACAAATCAGCAAACAATGAAATTGGTTATTGGGTGTGGTAATATCTACTTCACCCCTGCAAGTTGCTTTTATTGGGCATTATTACGTCAGCTAATCATTAGCAGGTCTGCCCTTAGGAAATTTTGTTTAGCAAACCAAAATTATATCTCTTTTTAATGTGAAACAGTTGACATGAAGGATTATGGGTATTAGATGAGGGTTTGTATTTTGAAATGGGGAGCTGGAATGTGAGAGGCCTCAAAGTACATATATTCCTGAGCCATCTGTTGTGCCAGCTACAGAAAAGACAAAGAGGGACAGGAGCTGCTTGAGCTTAGGAGTGCTGTCATGGGTACCAAGGGAAAAAAGCCCTGCAGACTTCAGAGCTGGGAGGAAAAAGGAGCATCTTAAGCAAGCTGAGGATCCCAACTGCATCCACTTTGGCTTTTGGACTCCAGTACTCCCCCATCCACAGGACAGGAACAATTGTAATCTGAAGAACAGTGAATACTTGAAAAACCTTTCAGGGCAATACTGGAGTTTGGATGTTGAGGAGTGCTCAAAAATTTAATTTGCCTCACCTTATGTTATTCTTTTTTTTTTTATTCTTGAATGGCCAGCCTCTCTGTCCCCCTTGGAAAAAAATCTAATACAGATGAAGACTGAGAATAAATTTGAAATAAAACTTAGAAAAAAGCTTTCACCTTTCATCCAGGTAAAGAGGGATCCCAGCCCACTTTCCATAACTGTCAGAAACACCAGAGCTCTTTGGTTTCTTTTTGCAAAAACCATTGGAATTTTTTCCTCAGTTATTTTACAATTCTTTAAAAGCTGGATTCTATCATAAACTCCTGGAAATCGAATATTACCTTCTTTGAAGGTCAAAAAGTACTATAGGATCCATTAAAATGTAGCCAAATAGACATGCAAAATAAATTTAAAATCATAGAGTCACTTGATGAAAACTGCCACAGCAGAGATATACACTACTCACACCCAATGAGTGGAAAAATGGGAACTGTTTTTTCCAAACCCCACATTTTCCCTTACAAGACTCAAACACTTCTGAATGCCAGTGTGGTTTTCAATAAGTGTTTAACTGAGATTTAGTCTTAAATCCTATTTGTGGGAAAAGTATTTCTCAGCCATTCCGTGACTGACTCATATCTTCTTGATTTCTAGGCTGGCAGGCATAGCATTGATGAGGAGCTTTTCACTGTTCCTGTCATCTTTGGCTGACCCAAAAGCCAATAAAACCAAATGCATACAGTGCTGGGAATCCATGGTTTAGCACCCTCAAACACTCTGCCCCTATCCACACACCCACCACTTTGTATGGACAGAGTTCTCACCACCATAGGTGATGAAGAGCTTATTTCTCACTTGTGTGGAGAGCCATAATTTATTTACCAAGAAAACTCCACCGCTTGGTTTTTTTTGGTGTATATTTATCCCGATGTAACTGGTGCCTTGCTGCCTTTTACACACATGCCACCATAGCTCACTCTCTTCCCAGCACTTTATCACCACTTTACTACCCAGAACTGCATGTGGATGCAGCTCAGCTGGGCACCCGGACTTTCTGGGGTTGATATCTTGACACCAATGTCTTACAGCAGCCAACAATTGAAGATGCACAAGGCAGATTCAAAAGGTTGTATTTTTCTTTTCTTTGTACTATTAAGGAGGCAGCGGTTCGTTGCTGAGGCCAGATGAGTTATAGTTCATCTACTCACATGGGAATCAGTAGATAAAATCACAAAAGAGAGACAGCTTGGCTCTCATGGTGTCTACTGCAGCACTGTCATTGACTTCAGGGTGGCTGTGAGGTCACCTCATACCTTTTCCGTGAGCTAAGTACATTGCATGATACCTCTGCTCCTTTTGGTCAATTTGCTACATACTTTCAAGCTGTTGAAAAAGGACTTGATTTTCTTTAATTTGGCAAGCAGAGATGGGATTTTCAAAATAAATTCCCCATCGCACTTAAAGAATAAAAGTTAAAAAAAGAAATAAAAAAACTACAACATACTTCTATTAGGAGAGTATGAAAAGTGAGATCTAATGGGTTTCCACAATTTTATTTGTAGTTAACTTAGTGTTTAGAGAAGTTAGATAAGGTGTGTAGATAGATAATGCTCCATATGGCATCACAGAGATTGAACTAGAGATGTCCTCAGTTTTCACTGAATCACACTTTATTTAACCTCATTTATATAAATAACACAAATTATTTATTTGCTTTTCATCAAGAGAAAGTTAGATAAATATTACTGAAACACAACATGACCTTTAGAGATTTTATTTACACTGCTTTCAAAGCAATGCACTCCTATAAACAAATATTCTTCAGCACAGAGGCTTAATGTCTGAAGAAGTATTTGATCACAAAACTTCAAAGTCAAGACAGGGAACAGAAATTCAGAAATATCTTTCACATTTAAAGAAACCATTGACTAGGCTTTAATAATTGAGATAATTCAGATAAAGTTGCTGACTGGATCTCACCTGCATTTCAGGTGAGATGCATTTCAGATGGCTGCAATTTCACTGTAAGAAATGCCCAAGGAGACTGAAGACAAGAAACTTATTATCCCAATGGTACAGCTATAAAACAACGGAGAAACATTGTAAAAATTTAGTACTGTAAGAGTGTTGTGTACCTGAAGAGAAGCTCTTGAAGATATCAAATCTACACAGGATGTGTGGATATGAAGTGTTTCACTGAGCTTTCTGAAAGGATATAGAACACATCAATCCTAATGTTCAGAAAAATTCTAATTGCATCAATTACTTACTATATATCTGAAGAGTAACAATGGGATTCAATTAAAAATAGCTTCATATGGTAACATATCCCCCTATGGTCCATCCAAACCCTCTCACAGTTCCTGCCTATGACTGCACTCATAGGATTCACAAAATTTTCAAATTTTAAAGAGCACTCCCAAATCTTCCTTTTTAGAATTACCTTATTCCTGGGGAACTCCATTCATTAAAGTCATGTGTTGTGAAATCAGATTTCCAAAACTGAAACACTTGTAGAAAGTGAAACTCAAAAACTTTATTTGGTGTCCCAAGCATTCGTGTGGTTCCTGTGAAAAGAGGCCATACCTTCCCAAGCATACACATGTCATGTGCAACTGACATTTTGGAGACTGCTGAATGTAAATTCATTTATCACAAAGGCCACAATTACATTTTTATGATGCTTTAGGAACTACCTATACTATTCCTTACCCCACTGTCCCTCAGTAGGGGTTCAATTCATAAGAATCTTTTATTGGCCTTGCTGAGTTTTTAGGGAAGCCAAAGGATAAATTTATTGAGAGACCATTATTAAAATAAAAGCTTTGTTTACTAAATAGAAGCAGGCATTTCAAAGAGGCTTCTGATTCTGAGTGCACCATGCTGGCCTACTTTTCAAAAATGCTCAGCACCTGCAGTTCCCCCTGCAAAGGAGGTTGGAGAATGAGACATTCAACACTTCAATTAGTGTACTGAAAGCACAAAAGCTTTAATTAACATAAGATCCAATGCAGTGATTTATGCAGATTAACCTTATTTACAAAGTTGAGCTCTAACAGGTGTTTTGCTGTCCTCCCTCCAAATTTAACAGTGTTTTAATTTTTCACTTAGGCAATCAAACTCAATCAGAAACTCAGTTGAATAAATACATGGATCTGCTTTTGCCATTCTCACATCACAAAGATCATTAAATCACAGAAGACTGGACATCATCATAACAAGAAAGAATGCCTTCCAAAAAAAGGGAAAAGAATTATGAACAATCCTGCATGTGTAAGAATGCCTTTCAAGGAAGACTGAATACTGAACAAACCCTCGCAGTCCTCGCAGTAAAGCTCCATGTATTGTACTTCCACTCATGGACTGTCAGCATCATGCCTTGCCAATTCATAATTAACATCTGCTGTAGCCAAAGTGCCCAATGCCAGATGCAAACTGCTAAGGTCCGTTTCATTTGTGGCACCACAAGTGCAGAAAATTATTTTCTGCTGAGAGGGAGAAAGTTTCAGAGCATGCTCCACAGAATGATTCACTTAGAAGTCATGCGTGGCATTATTTAGCTAGTTTTTTTTTTTTTCTCTAGTTATCTGAAAAGTAGGGATATGGAGTCATCTGCTGAGAAGACTCCAGACTCTCACCAGATTCTCAGACTTCATCTTCACCTGACACCTTGAATCAGAGAGACTGTTTTGCCTATGTCTTACCCAGAGGAAAGACTTCAACTCCATTTGGCCTATTTGGCTATTCATGAAGAATTTTCTTAGGATCACCTGCAAAGCTTTTTAGATGGTGATGTGTAAACCCAAGAATCAGATGTAAGAAAGTAACCTGGAGATCTCTGGTTAAAAACATCCTCATATCCAGTAAATTAGGAGGTGAATTTAAGGGTAATAAGAACCAGAACCTCCTCCAAAATTGAAATTCACTGTGGTATCCACAAGCAAAGCTGTGTGTGTGCATACAAAATTAACACTGTCTGTGAAAATAAATAGCCTTGGCAGCAACACTCCAGAGCTAGAGCATAATTGGCCTGCATTTTACTCCCCTTTTTTTCCTTGTAATTTCTTTGTGCTGTGTTTCTTTGTGTAAAGAAACCCTCATTTGAGGGATTTATAGCCTTTCAGAGATGAAATTAAATATTCAGTGTCTCTCCATCACTCACAAAGAGCAATATTTGATTTTTTAAATGTTGTTGTTATTTGTGACTGCAGTTTATCTGCATATCTTGTGACAACATTAGCTGTTCTTGCATGAGAGTTTGAAGTACAGCAGCTAGTGAGTACGATGGGATGGAGTTAAAATAGGAAGCTTTTTCTTCTCCCTCCAAGGCATATTAGTGCATGGTACGCACTGAGCATCGTGGAGACAGCCCATATTTGTACCTTCCCCCTCACACTTGTGTGGATCAGCCTGTTGAAAGATCCAGATTTAGGTTCATAGCATTCCTTGCCCTACTCCTCTTAACACTTGATAAAAATAAAACTCAGGCAACTGATTATGGATAATCCAAAGCCCCAGCCCCCAGACATTACATTGAAACTTCAAAAAAGCGTATTCTAAAGGGGCCTTAGAGAGCAGGATGAGAGGTTATTCATTACCTCCTGTGAACTGGACTGCGTTAAGTGCCTGGTCCTCAAATAGATCTGATCCTGCAAGAGGGGGCAGGTCTGGGTCCCACAATGGGCTCAGTGTGGCAGCCCCCCTTGCCTACACAGAATCCCATTGACAGCATTCAAACAATCTCGCCCACTGATGGGTGTTTAAAGGTCTACACTGGCCATGAGGTTTTTTTCCAAGAATAGCTACTGTTATTCATCCTAAATGGCCCAGAAAGCCTGGAGAAAGCTCACATATTTTTGTTGAACATGATGCGCACAAACATGAGCTCACAAGGGTTAGCTGCAGACTTGAGGAGGGGAAGATCTTGAGTGTACGTTTGTTCTACATGTTTAGATCCATTTTCTCAGAAAACTTTGAGAATTAGTCCCGTCTCTGAAGATTGCAGCAAATGGAAACAATGAGAAGTGCTAAAGCTAAATTGACCCCTGAGTAAATGACATAATCCTCCCCAGTGCCAAAACATTGCCTGAGGAATTCCTCAGTTTCATACTAACCTGCTGTAATCCTTTTAGGTGTCCCTTAGCTCTCATACCACTCCCCCAGGCACATCAAACCTGACTATTTTTACTGGACTCAAGTGTTTGGACTGCACAGAGAGCAAAAATGAATTTCATAGGGAAAAGGAGCAGTTATGTTATGAAAACAATGACAATTTTTCCAATATAAGTAGCTTACAGATTGTCACTGTCTCTTTGCTGTAAAAGCTTCATGCAAAAAGAAGATATCTGCTCTTCTGACCTTGTTTACCATGGCTGAATTTCGCTCCTAGTTCATTTTGCCTCATCATTCTAGGACAGCTATCCAGTATTTCTCCAATGGACCTTTAACTTCTCATTTGAAAAATCTAATTAGCAGAAGAAACTTTCTTTGGTTTAAATGCAACTAGACTTCAATCTGTTTGATGCAGACTTAGACTTTTAAAATAATACACCTCTTTGGGCATATATATTTGTTCCATACAGCAACATCCCAAAATGACAGAGTGATAAGGATTTCTAGTAGCAGCACTCTTATGAGTGAAATCCAAAAGCAGTTTTCCTGGAGACACTCTGAAAAAGACCTAAGAAAGACCCTGAAGTATAGAATAACACCCTAGCCAAGAGACAAAGGAAAATCATTGCTTCTCCCAATGAAGCCATACAGAGTGCGTTCAAAATATCTTCCATAAAACACCAGTTTTGTGGCTTGAAGATATATACAAAAAGCTTTAGTGGTAGATGCAATGAAGTTATGTTTAAGGAATATTATGATCATCTGAATAATTTCATGGAGAATAGGTAAGAAAATACTCTGAAACCTCATAAATATATTTGAGTTCATTAAATAAACCAGTTAGCCCCTGGGAAACCACACTTGATTGTTGAATTTCTAAAAGATATTAGACAAGGTCTCCTGCCAAAGTATGGAAAAGAAGCTAAACTGCCACAGAGCAAGTGGAAATGTCTTTCCAGAGAGTGGAAGAAATACTGAGGTTTCTCTGTTGGAGAAAATTAAATGCTCTGGTAGGGTCTGGTTCTGGGAGCCACAATATTCAACAAATTCCCAAAACTGTAGAAAGACAGGTGGGTAGTGGAATAACAAAATTGCTGAGGACTGTAAGAATAAAGGACAGCTGAGAAGAACTGCACAAACATCAGAAGATGTAACTGGGTTAAGAAGTGGCAAGATCAACACTATAAGGAATAGAGTTAAAAAAAAAAAACAGCCATTAATTGTATATTATCATGGAGACTTCTAACAACTCACAGCTACTCAGGAAAGAGATTTTGAAGTTAAAAATATGTATGAATGTGTATCAGTTAAAAAAGGCAGATCATATGACAAAATAGGAGGAAAAAGAGAAAGAATAATGAGAATTCTCCACTGCTGCAGATATGAAATGGATATTGCTGTGCAGTTCTAATTTTGCCCCACTTGAGATGTTACAGAGGACCTAGAAAGGGTGTGAAAAAGGCAACAAAGGTGATCTGTGCTAAGGTACAGCTAAGGTACAGGGAGGATGATTAGGGAGGCAGATTCTCCAGACCTGATTGCAGGGTGGTGTGCTACAGGCTAATGAAATCATTAGTGACAAGAGTAAGGGAAATAGGGAAAGAAAGATCATTTATTGCCTCCTAATCCAAGAACTAAAAAGCTATCTAAAGATAAAAGAAAACATCAGGTTCAGGTAATCAAGAGGAAATACTTTTTAATTTATCATATTGTAAGCCACAGGACTGTGCTATGCCCAAAAATATCATTCTCCTTTTGGTGTTCAGATTTAGGGAGATAAGTCTACAGCACCATCTTGGGTCCAGGCAGTCCCTTAACATGAGCAGCTGCAGCTGGAAGAGCCTGACAGAGAAGCATCACTACATGTTTTTCTCTCCTAAAACTCTCCCACGGGCATTTTATTGTTGACCAGTGTCAGGCACTAATAGATTTGGCTTCTATACATGAATTTACAAAAAAAAAAAAAAAAGTGCCTCATGAACTAGAGCTGAAGGAGAGCTGAAACTTAATGCTATGAGCCAGCTTTTTGGAACATAAGTGAAAAAAGCAGACATCTGGACAGTAAATAAAACAATGCATTAGTCATGGAACAGAGGCCAAAGAGAAGTTCCTAATCTCTTTTTTAACATGAGCTTGAGGAGGCATTCAATCAAAATTAAGTGTTGACAAAACTCCAAGGTGGCTGAGGAAAACACCTTTCTGCATGATGTGCAAACAGGCTCCAGCACTCAGCTGTCAAGGCCATGAACTTAGCAAGAGTCAAAAATTAACCAAATATTCATATGGATAAATCACTGTTAATGATGATAACTTTGGATAGGACATGGAAATTCACACTTCTGAGGTTAAGCCTATCCTTAGAGGCTAACTCTAATGAGGGAGGCAAGTTGTCCAAAGCCTGCTGAAGCAGGATTCTCACACCTTCCCTTCTCTTCAGGCAGGACAGAAACACCTGTAGTTCCTTGGACCCAAATCACAAGCTCTACAATGGGAACAATTCTACAGCTTTTTAAAAAAAGGCTTTGCATCAGTTATAGTTTCCAAACTGATTTATTATGTGCTTCTTCCTGTTTTTAGTAAGAATTAGTAAAAATATATATGATGTCTTTATGTCTTTTCTGTTCTTTGGAGAATCTAAGAGTGAGAAAAGTGCAGAGACTCCAAGCGTATTGTCTGTGACCATTTGCCTGGGTCAGAAACTTGATTTATTGGCTAGGTCACCCCATTCTTGATAATAATCATATTAACCATCCTGTGAGAAAGGGATGGAAGTGTTCAAAAAGGAAATCACAGGAAAAAAACAAGGTCAGAGTGATAAAGCGTGGAGCTATTATCCAGTGCCTGCAGAGCAAGTACAGTTATGTTACTCATTGAAAGGACTTTAATGATAACAGAAAACAGCACAAAATGAACCATCCAATTAACAAATATCACTCTTAAAATAATACCTAGAAAAGACTAAATAGTCTGACATATATATGTGATAGCCTGGATTATGATTCCTGGCCAGTGAATAAACCTCTCAACAAAGTTTCATCAGGCTGGGAATGATGCAAATTATTTTCAAGCACAGCTAACTGGTTAGTTTAACCACAAACCATTTGCTTTCATAAAGTTGAAGTCAGTCTAAACCCAGAAATGTCTTCAGGTTAAAGATAAAAACAAAATTGTTTTTCTCCAGAAAGCAGTGCATGAAAAGACTTTTCTGTCTCAGCAGCACTGTATCATTCTGTGTCCTGAACTGAAAAAGGAGGCAAAATAAATCCCACTAGTATACTTGCATGTATAAACAATGGAAAAACTGAATACAGTAAACCTAAGTAATAAAAAATGTTTTCATGTTTTAAAGTGTTTCAACAACCACAGTTACTGGTAAGAACAGACATAATTCACACCTTTTTTTTCCCACACATGCGAAACACTTAAAGCTACTAATTTAGTCAATGGTGTGACCTGTTAACCCAAAGCTATCATATTTCATTATCCTCGAATTGGAGACAGTTTGACTCTGTGGCAGGAGCCACCTGCATCACCCCCACCAATAGCATCCAGCCAAGGGTTGGGCTGGGAGCATGAATAAGCAGATACAGGTGAAGAAAGAAGGACATGGGTAACTCAGGCAGGACACAGCAAAAGCAGGGAGGTGGAGATTTCCTAGGATGCACTATGGAAAGACACTTAAGGAGTGCAAAACTTCAGTTCTGGTCCTTGTTCCCCACCCTTTCCTGAGTCATCACACTTGTTAACATCATAAAGGTGGCAGGAGGCTTCACTAACATCTGTGAAGTATTTTAAAATTACGTAACATTATTAAATGTGCATTGTACATGCCAAAAGTAAATCCTCAACTCTGGCTTGCCTGAATGGTTCAGGTAAAGCCAATGGGAACAATAATATATGGGTGAGCAGGGAAAAAATTCTCTTAAGGAATAACATGGAGCAAATTCCAAGGCATTTATTGTAAGGAGGGAAAATGAGTATTTTATTCATTTTATGACAACAATTACAAAAAGCTGCCCTCACTTGCTTACCCCTGAAGGGGTTATATCCTTTCCAGCAATAATGGTCTTTGCCACTTGCATCAGCCATTTTAGTCTCACACTCTGTTCTTGTCAAAGTTAAAAGAAATTTCACAGGGTCCTCCCAGGGCAGGCTTCCCAGCCTGGCTGTCATTGACATTTTTTGCAATCAATCTTATTTCCATCACTGAAGTGAGGAACCGGGTAACCTTCTGTGAACACAGTTATCAAAATAAGCATTTATAAATGAATACACAAAGGACTTATTTAAAAGCAACACAAAGAGGACTTGAGAGGGCCCTGGACTTTATGACCCCAGTACACAGCTACAGAGGATGGACAAAGGAGTGGGAGGAGATATGAAAGAGTTAAAGATTTGTAAGGCTATAGTTTTAAGAAGTTATTTGGCATGGGAATTAACATGAAAGGGAGACACAAAAGATTCCTTTTTTCAGATGAAAACGTTTCCTGTGTATGTTTAAGGAAACAAGTTTAAGGAAGGCTTGTGATTTAGTATTTGCCTTAGCCCATCCTGCTGCAGTCAGAGATGCTCCTCTCCATCATCACCCCTCTTCATGCTGCTGGCCTTCACCACCTCTCTCATGCCAAGGTGGCTCAGTGGAATTGACCCAGCTGAAAGCACCCATCTTTTCTGGTTTACTCATCAGCCAGCTCAGTTTTCAGACCTCCATGTTCCTCCATAGATATTGGTGGCACAAGGTGGTGCAGGAAAGGAAGGAGCTAAACCACAAACAAGGAAGGGACAGAAAGGGGGAAGACTGATCTACGGTACCAGGTGAACTGGTTTACTAGGAATTTGGAGGAGATCCCTTCCCACTCAAAAAAATGCAACAAACCAAGAGTAAAATGATAAAACTCCACAACCTTGTTAACTTGCTGGCCTTGATAGCAATTTATAACACAGCTTGCAAAGGTGTATATTGCTCCCAAAAGAGCAGCATACAAAATATGTAGACTCCCACGTTCCCACATTCCTAGCTCCCACCTTTTTAGAGGCTGAACAGGATAACTCCCCCTGGATTTATACTACAGTAGTAGAACCAAAAACTCTACAAGAGTAACAAGAAAGTAGATTTTAAGCAAGTGTGTTACTAAATGTCTGTTTAACCTAGTTCTGGTGGGAATACACTGCATGAAGCCTTGGTGAACGCTTTGCTCAGCACTGGCGAGAGTCCTCTGTAAAGCTTCAAGCTCCCCTGTGTTTAGCTGCTGAAATACCAGTGCAAGCTCTGAAATGAGCATCTCTTAACCATAGCACAAAAGCAGAAATACATCAGCAAAACCAAAGGAGACTATTGCCAGTCTTGGTGGACTCAACAGATTTCAGTACATTGAAAGAACAAGTTAAAGTCAATTGTGTGCTTAAAACAAACCTATAATATTATCTCCAACATATAACTTCATTTATAATATCCTATATTAAAAAATGTTGTTTATGAATATCTTCTATTATGATATAGTAGATCAATCTCTCCTACTCCTCAGTTTATTTTTTTGTTTTTGTTTTGATTTGTTTCATTTTAATTTGCCAAACTAGAAACTTGAAGTGTAGCACTGGGAAACATGTTAAATATCATAGGACCAGATCTGCTGTTGAAATTTGGAATAAAACCTAACGAAAACCATTGGGTCTCCAGAACCCTACATGTCTGCACACATCTATAGTGACAGGTTGAGGGCATGAATAAATTCTTACATTAAAAGAAAAGAAAAAAGAATTATAAAGTTATTGAAAGTTAGAGATTGAAAAACCTTATTATATAATGTAAATAATCACCCACCCTACATTGTCTGGCACTCTCCAGGCTCTACAACTTTAGTCCAAGTCTGATCTGAAATGGTTTAGATTGCAAAGAAGGCCTTCCTGAAATAATTTTAATTGGCTGGTTTTGTATGTGACTAGGAAGCCTTTAGACTCTTCCCAATAAAGATACAAAGGGGGAAAAAATCACTCTGTTAAGTATTTTTCACTGTCAATGGTACTTTTCCTTTTTACTTTAGCTTTGTTTCTGATTTCATTTTCACTGTTCACACACACTAACTAATCACACAATGAATGCACTAGTTTGAAGGTGGGGTTTTTTATACTTTTGCTGCTAGGTTTTTAGTTTCATGAAACCACCTGCTGTATTCAAGATCTTATATTTGCAGTCTATATAGAAATCAAATAATTACCTTTTAAAACATTTTTGCTCTGGCAGAGATAAAACAGGTTCAGACTTGAAGGCTTTCTCTAAACATAATATAGAATTGAGCTTTGCAAGTGTAAAATAAAAAGAATAATGCAGTTAATGGTAATATGGCAACTACAACATCAGTTATATTGTTTTTCATTCTTGCACCATTTAACAATCATTTTCTCCATTCTTTGTAACTCAATAGAAAAAATATTAAGAGGGGTTTACAGCAGTTGAACAGTCCTTGAAACCTTGTTAAAGCCTTCCACACATAAAACGATAGTTTCATTTCCCATTTACAAAGAAGCTGTGATCACTGACAACGTTACAATTTTTTTTGAAGATACATAGAACTTGTGGGTAGCCAAAGACCTAAAGTTTCACAGAAGAATTTGACAAAACCAGAGTAGACAGCTTGAAACACCTCAAGCACAAGCAACTTATTTGCATCTGAAGGAGCTAATGCCATATACCTTTACAACCCTCCAGCGCTTTTTTGTTTCCAACCCCAGGAAGGACATGGGAATCTCATGAGGTTGAACAAGGCCAAGTGCGAAGTCCTGAACTTGGATCAGGGCAATTCCCAGTATCAATACAGCCTGGGGGATGAAGGAATGGAGATCAGCCCCACTGAGAAGGACTTGGGGGCACTGCAGGATGAAAAACTGCTCGTGAGTTGGCATATGCACTCATCACAACATATTCTGGGCTCCATCCAAAGCAATGTGGCCAGCAGGATGTGATTCTGTCCCTCTACTCCACTGTCCTCCACCTGGAGTGCTGCATCCAGCTCAGGGGTCCTTAGCACAGGAAAGACAGGGACCTGTTGGAATGGGTCCAGAGGAGGGCGATTAGTGGGTGAGTAGAGGGATGTTTCACGTCTCCTGTGAAGACAGTCTGAGAGAATCGGGGTTGTTCCAACTGGAGAAGGGAAAATGACTGTAGCCTTTCATTAATTAAAGGGAGCTTGTAAGTAAAATGGTGATAATCTTTGTAGTAGGGTCTGTTGCAAAAGGACAAAGAGTAAGGGCTTTAAACTAAAAAAGGACTGATTTAGTTTAGATATAAGGAAGAAGATTTTGACAATGAAGGCAGTAAAACACTGGAACAGGTTGCCCAGAGAGGTGGTAGATGTGCCATCCCTGGAAATACTAACGGTCAGGTTAAACAGAGCTCTGAGTTACTTGATCTAGTTAAAGACATCTCTTCTCCTTGCAGGTGGGTTGGATTAGCTGACCTTCAAACCCACCCTATGCTACGATTCCGTGTTTCCACACCAGCGAACATCGTTTCTCCGCTGCCCGCCCAAGAGGCGCAGGGACGCCCGCACGGCGAGGCTGCAGCGCCCGCCGCGGCCGCTGGGTGGCGCTGGGTGCCNCCTCCCGCCTTTCCCGGGAGCCGCGGTCGCCGCCGTCCCGGTCCCCCGCACATCCCGCTGACGCTCTCCCCGCGCCCATCGCGGCTCTGGCTCGCTCGAGAGGGCACAGAATGTGGCAACGCGCCGGTGCCGCTGCTTCATGCGTGCTCGGTGGCTCCAGCAAGGCTGAGGTTAAAAAGGAAAGTTTACCTAGATGCAAACAGCGTCTGGGTTACCATGAGTGAAGATGTTCTTGTATGGCAATCACCGAAATATATCATAATGTAGATACATGCTTTTATTTCTTTTTGCAACTTCAATTTCTTCACTTCGCCGTTGTTCATTAATACCAAAGAAACTTTTTCTTTAAGTAAATACCAATCTTTATGAGCCAAGTACCTTCAGTTATTTTAACCGCTGCTGAGTCTGGAAAGACAACTCACTTGCAAGCAGACAAGTGTCAGTGTTACAGCCACAAGCAGAAACACTGAGTAAACTCTGCTGAGCCCCAGTGGGGTCAACAGGACTCCACAGGTATTTTCAGCTTGCAGAAATCTTGTAACTAGTGATAGATGAGCTGGACAAATACAGCTTCTGTCTCAAACACAGCTGAATCCTGGGACCAGAAGTTACCAAAAATAATCTTTCTACTTCTAAACCGAAAAAAACACCTTCTAAAATGATTGGAGAAAGCTAAACATAAAAGTAATGTACCTCCTTTCAAGCCTTCTAAAACAGTGAGTTTTAGAGGCCAATGAGTCTTTCCCCCTATTGTTTGCTTCTACCAAAATTACTTTAAAATCTTAACACACTGAGGACATTCTTTTTCAAAATCACATAATATTCTTTCACACTTCTGGAGCAGTAAGCAATTTCTATAAGCTTTACTACACTGTGGCTCAAGTGAGGGCTGCTATTTTTTTCTGGCTGAAGCAACAGACTGGGGGGAAAAAAGTGAACTATATAAGGGAGATGCTGGATTAGCAGCCAGTGAACTGTTGTAATGATCCATGGCAGCAGCTCTGTGGCCTTGCTATCTTAGGCCATTAATCACCAAAGTTTCAGCATCCTCTCTAGCACAGGTCAGTCAGCTGATGCTTAAAACACCATATAATCATGCTGTGCAGGCTTGTGCTTCAGGGCTGAAATTTGGGATTATGGTTGAAGATAATCCATTCAGGTTTTGGAAGCCTTTGTGCTTTTTTTTTTTTTTTTTCCCCCTACTGCAGATTGCATTTCTTTGCAAACCAAGCCAGAATAAGCACAGAAACCCGGCGACCGTCTCACTGATTTTGACTTCCTCTCCATCTCTCCATTTCTGGACATTGATACCAAGCTGCACTTCAGTGAAGCTGAGTATTTGAAATCCAAATTGTCTCACACAAACCCATCTGCAATTGAAGAATGATCCTAAGACTTACTTTCAGTTTTCCGCTCCAAAGACAGCAGTAGGACTTTTCCTATTAGAGCTGGAGTTGGTGAGGTTGCAGCAAATATACTTAAAATGCATTGATGTGATTTAGTTTCTGTGCAATTCCCCTCCTACCATGCACTCTCTGCAAAAAGGGGTGTAATTAGTGCTGCTCAGTGCACTGTGGATATCTTTATTTAATTAGTGTTGTTAAATTACATGGCAAAAAAACAACTCCACCTCTCCTTTCATGTCCATGAAGGCTCCCACAGACTGCAGAACCAGTATCTTCCTGGGAAGCAAGGTTTTATGACATCAGGCAGGAATTGCATATTCCTTAACACAGTACAGACGGGCTCGACAGACTGTGTGTGGCTGGAGACAGAAGCAAGGGCCTGAGGAGGGCAAACTGCAGTTCTTAGAGTCAGGGCTCATACACTGCTGATTTCTTTCAGCCCTGTTGTTGGATCTCTGCTGTCTTGAACAAGGATTACTTTTTGCTCTATTTCTATATTTATTTCCAAATACTAAGTTTGGACAAGGTGCAAGAGAAGTCATGGTTGAGTGTCCAATTAGCACAGCAACAGGAGACTCACTGTTCAAAACAATGAGTAAGTAACTTTTGGGATTCCACGATCTTAAAACATGATCTCTTACTAATACATCCCACTTTCAGAAAGATGTAGATTCCAGTACTTCATCAACTTTACCAGCTTGCTTGATACCCAGATAAAATACATTTCTTGCAAGCATTTCACTACTGAAGCTGATTTTTTTATTACTGTTGTCTCCTTCACATCAAACTGACCTCTAAGAGCTATATATCTTTCCCTGGCTTAGAAGTACTGGTTCCACTCCAGCACATAAAAGTAGTTTTATTCTGCAACAAAATTGTACAGTGCAAGGAAAAGAGAGGGGGGTCTTCTCCATCTGGCAGATGATCCTTAGAAGTGGAAAAGAAGATGTGCAGGCTTATGCTATTAAATTTTTTGAGTTCAAATGGGATCCAGCTGTTTGGGATCCACAGCATTTTTGCAGTTTAACTGTTCACAGTATGTATACATTCAATCTCTTTATTTTTGTTTTCTTTAATTGTTGGGGCCTGAGATCATAAACGCCTCAGTCTTTCAAACGTGAAGTGCAGCTCTTGGTAATTTGTTCTAATCAACTGCAGTAAGAAATGTCTGCTCCATAACCTTGAATGCTTTTTCTCTCCCTTGACAACAGAATAGACTTCTTACAAAAAAATAAACATCTGGTTTGAGTTGAACATCAAATTGTAGTTGCTTTAAGTGCCAACTATTAAATTACCTCAAATGTTTTATGTTTGAACATGATTTTTCGAAACAGCTAAATTTTTTAACTGTAGCACATTTAAAATTGCTTTAGA
Source organism: Thryothorus ludovicianus (assembly GCA_013397245.1). NCBI lineage: Eukaryota > Metazoa > Chordata > Aves > Passeriformes > Certhiidae > Thryothorus > Thryothorus ludovicianus. The sequence goes on from VZTB01008810.1 coordinate 863,022, forward strand.
AGCTTAAATCCCTTGAACATAGGGAGGGTTTTTTTAATCATGTAGTTTGGTCACTCTTCCTGCTTTCCATTAACAGAAATTATTATTGAGACAGGTTTTTATACCAAATATGCCTCATCAGATGGTAACAAAAAGAAAAGTTTTGTCTAGGACTCAGGGACTTAATTCTAAACTCTGGAACATAGGGAGGGACTGTTAAGACTGTCCAGAATTTACTAAGTCAAGCCAAAAAATTGTATGGACCAAGATTACAGCCTGCACTTCCATCAGGAAGGATTACAGCTCATATATAAGACTTCCTTCATCTGAAAAAAGCCAACCCTCTTTTGTTATCTAGCATTATTTTCTGGACATGAGTTTTACAGTCTGATTTGCATGACAGCATTTAAAATTTACAGATTTACATAAATGTTGCTATTTTCCTGCAACTACCCAGTTCTTGATCCACCCTGTTTTTGCAAGACAGATTTTGATTTTGGTTTTTTAAAGTTTTTTTCTCTAAGTAGGTTTCCAGTTCTGTCAGAGGGATTTTTTAAGATAGAGAACAGTACAATTTGAACTAATGAAAGCAAATTAAAATGAACAGCAAATCTGCTGTTTTGCTAATGCTTGCAATTTCTGTATGACTGGAATTGACAGTGTTGCTGAGGTTTTTTTATGATGTTTCAGGGAGAGGGGAAAAAAAAAGAATGTTTTATTCATTGTGAGAGGGCTCTAAAAGGGCACCAGGGAAGTGTAAATGAAAACCATTTTCATATTCCCTTCAGTATTTCTGCAAAACCCTTCTCCAAACCAAAACAGAATAACTACAAGTGCCAACCAATAATAGCATTGTTTACTTCTTCCCTGATCAAAGTGAAACCACAAGGAGAATTAACAGAAAAAAATAAAAATTAAAGCACAGATGACTGCAGCTGGGCAAATTACTGGCAATTACTCTGGTGACTTCTAAATTGGATGTGACCCAGTGTCAGTGGTTGTCTATGCTTGTGTTTTCACCAAAGGGGATTGTAATTGTTGTGATGATAAAGTTACTCCAAGGAGAAATGAGTAATTATGAAGGTGGTGCCACCTGATTAAAGTTTCCATATTATTTAGATGGCTATTCGTAATACTGGCTTTATTTAGAATATGTGAATTCTGTAACACAGCTCAACTCTCAGATTCACTGAGGAACACAGTGAAACCTTGATCATAATAAAAATCTGCTGATTGTTTCAGGTACTGCATGGGAAAAATAGTGACTGTTTGTGGACTGTAGATAGATAGGAAGAATGACCTAATTTACCAACTGTTTTTTGCTGAAAGTGATCTGAACAGGTTCAAGGGACACAGGCCCGAGTGATCTTTGAAATCCACCACAGACAACAAAGAACACATTTTCATTCTGAAAAACATCTGAACCAAACCTGACTGACCAATCCTACTATTGTTAGACATTCAGAGTGTCTGGAAAGTGATGTACTTGATTTTCCCTTACTGAACTTCATCAGCAGATACATTCTGGTGCATGTGATTAGGGGAAAAAAACACTACATGTCTTCAACTAGCAGTTTTTCTTGTAGCTTGATGAAAATTGCTTCAGTTACCGCTTAAATAATGCAAATGGATAAGGATGAAAATTAAGTCACAAAATCACAAGAGGTGAAGTGGTGAAATTGGAGATTATGTGGGTCAATGCCTTTATCAAGCAGGGACACATAGAAGCAGTTGCCCAGGTCTATGCCTAGATGGCTTTGAAGTCAATTTCTCACTAATTCTGTTCTCTGAATTCTCTAATCTGATGAAGGTATTTCAGTTTATGTTACTTATTAGTAAAACTTGCTAATAGAAATTTGCTGATAGAAAATATGACAAAAACTCTTTGGTTTCCTTCAGTACACTGAAAGAGTACACTGTTATTTAGGTTCTAGAGGAAAACTGGATCAGGAAGTACCATGAAAATTGTTGCCACAGAAACAACAAAACTTGCAAGAGAAATATTAAATGAGAAGATAAGTCCTGGAGGCAATGCCCTTTCTCATCAGAAGTGCCATAGGGCTTTTAGGTGAAGAAGAAGCTGAGAGAGCTGAAGAAGCATTATGGGATGTAGTGACTAGCATGGAGTACTCAAAAGGCATGCAGTCAATACTGTTTGCACCTATATATTATCAAATAGATATATTCCCAAATACCTACTCAATTACCTAAGACAGTTTTTTAGAAAAGGTGTTTATTACTTTCCTTCACTTTTCCCCCAAAATTCACCTGCCTAGTGAAGGCTAATAGCAAAAAACGAGAAGAACCAACAACCTTCAGCTATTTTAATCTGAGATGTGTTACTGTTTTTGAAAACTGCTGAAGAAAGCCCCAGCTTCCTCAAGCAGCTTCCTTTCAACCTAATGCACGAGTCTGGACAGGCCCTAAGGATCTGGGGTATGCTGCCTGTTTAAATGTTCTCCTGTTGGAATAATTTTTAGAAATCTATTTCAGTTGAACTTATGACATAATAATGGAATAGCAATCAATATTAGAACAGGATTATTTCATTACTTTACCACCCAAGAGTCCCCAGTCTGTCTTTAAACCAAACATCAGCTACTGAACTTCCTATGCCTCCAGGAACAGGGAGGGTGAAACCTAAGAAAGCTATTTTTTCTGCATCTGTGAAAGCAGTTAGAGACTGAAAATTACTAATTTCAGAATAAATATACTTCCAAATTTTATGAAGGGGACATATAAAATCGTTCACCAATTCAAATGAGGATATTTGAAATAAGAAGAAAAAGAAGTAAGTGTGCTTTTGTATTGGGAAAGGGAATCAAAGTAAATCAGGAAGAAAAGGGTCAAAGAAAACTAGCTGCCTTAAAAATGTTCCAATGTTTTCTGGAGAAACCATGTACAGTGATAAAACGCCTGGAGGCATGGAAGTTGCAGACTCCTAGAGCAACTCAAGTGGAGAATACTTGTGCCAAGGTTTTTTGTGTCATTCAGTTTTGTGTACACATTATCAAATTAATTACTGGCTTGTTTATAAGCTTAATACATCAACTCTGTAATTATGTGCGACAGCATCAAAATTCTGGGGAGGTAAATTGTGCATCCCCAGGGATGAACTTGTGAGGAAATGTGCTTGAACTAAGACTTTCCAAGGGGGTTTAAATGAGTTGATTTTTAAGCTTCACATCTCTTTTGAAGGAAGGAGAAGAGAAGCTGTGCTCAGGAGAGGGGTCAAAGTTACCATGAGAAAATCTGTCAAGAGAGATGCTGGGAATCTTCACAACATAATTAATCCACTTTTTTTTCTGCAATATATCATAAAAGGTTAATGAATACTCAGCCAGAAAGAGCATTGTAAGTGCTCTAACAGATATGCAAGAACAATGTCAATAAAGAGTTAAGAGAAAAATTAGAAGGAAAAAAGGATCAACATAAAAAAGAGAAGGAAAGAGAAAGAAGCAGAAAAAGAAAAAATTATACAAAGCCAAAAGAGCATAAGGGTTGCATTTTAAGAAATGTATGTATGTTTGTGCTCCCTTCTCTCTATCCCTAGTTCAAAAATTCAGCTACTATTTTGGACATCCATTACAGTGTTCTCCTTGAGTCAGCGTCTCTGGCCTTACAGAGTCTGTAGGGGTTTTGGCTCTTACCAAGCTCAGACTCTGAGCAGAAAAGAAGGGAGATTCAAGGAGAATGGGTACATGTAGAAAATCTGCACAGTGCCTGCAGTGAGTAGCCTGACTGTTTAAATGGATGATTAAATAACTGTGTGCCTTGTGCTCTTCTCAGTGCTAAGCCTGCTGCATGCTCCAGGGGTATGCACCACTGCCCATCAAACTCTTATGACTTTCAGCAGCTTCTCCCAAGGCCAAACCTTCCCCTAAAAGCTTTTCTACCAATCTGGGCAAGGCAGCTGCAGCAGGGAATTTCTCCACACCTTGAACATTGCAGTGAGATCTTGTGTGAGAGCAGAGAAAGAAGATCACATTCATACTAGAACACCACCTACAGGAGTCAATCACCTTCTTGGTTTGTGGCTGAAATAATAATTGCATTTAATTCTATATACCTGCCCACATATCAGCATCTCTCTTATCTGTAGAAGAGAACAGCATGGCAGTGCACCTTCACTTGTTAAAAGACAGCATCCAGCCAACCAGCAGCATCACCCTGATGGGAGCTTACATGTAGACTTCATGCAGCAATGCAAGTTTCCCATGACTTTCAGCAGCTTTAAAGAAATTGCTTTTATTTCCAAAAAATGTGATATTTGCCATTACTTGTAATTTGACAGCATCAACCCACAGCTGCAAGTCTCATGCCAAGAGCCAGAGAAAGCGAGTGTGATGTACAGCATCCTGTTCAGGGAGAAGGAGAGAAGCAGAAATGCTGCATGGCAAAGATGGAACTTGGCTGTGGAACCTCTCCTTCCAGCTGTCCCAGAGTCAGGAAGAGTCTATGGTCCTATTTAAACTGCCTTTAGACCTGCTTACTGCTATGATACTTTGCTGCTAGAGGCAGCAGCCTGTAGTGTGGATGGACCCTATTTTTTCAAGAAAATTCTGTCCACTGTGGACTCTGACTACTCAGTGTACAGATGGGCAAGGGGTGTTATGGGGTGGTGAGAGAGCTGAAACACTCATATTCCTTTCTTCTAAAAAAGCCCAAGCAAACAGGAAGATCTGTCTCCTGTCTGTTAGAAAGGGATGGAAGAATGAAACAATTCAGCTGGCCAAAACAACCCTGTGAGCACTATTGGCCTTGAATTTTCATAACCCGGTCAGAGGTTCTTCATGCTGCTACCCTTTTTTCCTCACTAAGCCCTTGTTTGGCCATCATTCTTGTGGTCTCTGAAGCTTTGTCTCCAGGCAAAATCTCCCTTTTCTTGTATTCCCATCCCTGCCTGCTGGCTACACAATTAGTCTGGAAGCTGCAGTTTGTCTTCTGGGCTTCTTGCCCACATACGGCTGTGGTGGAAATCCCAATGTCCTCGTGCCTTTCCATTCTTCTTGCAGCTGCTTCCCTTTGGAAGGAGGAGGAAGGGTGTCCATGGCATCCCATCCAGTTAGGAAAAGCCTGCAGCTGTTAAGCCCTTGCACACAGGGAAGGACTGCAAGATCTGAGCGTGCTTGGACAGAAGGCAGCAGCTCAGTGAGGCACCATGGAGGCAGGCTGCAACAGGTAGAGAATCGCCTGTGGTATTGAACAACCAGCTTGAGCAAACCAAACTAAACTATCCCTACTGCACAGATCTAAGATTTAACCTCCTTAAGTGAGTCCTTGGTGTGCAGACCTACTGCATAATAATGCAAATCATTATAACAGGTAAATATTTGCATTCATCCTCCCCTTCCCAAGGACTGCTTTATCTGTTCACCTTTTAGAGTGGGATGTCCTTTGATCATAGGTGTATGATTTGCTTAGTTGAGCTGACTATTCTTATTGTTTGTGCATTGTCAGATGCAAATAAACAACCCAGTTACCTTGCCAACAAGCAGCAAGCAGCAGCAATGTGTATTATCCATTGAGTTATCACCCAGCATGTTCTGGATGGACAGATGGAGGGGATAAGCATCCACCAGCAAACATGATTGTCATTTTGACAGCTTTCTGGTTTGTGCCAGCTTAACCTTACTGGGAAACTACAATTTGTTTCCCTCCCCCAGCTTTGTTTAGCACACCAACAAACATGGGAGTCACAGAATAACCAAGGCACAGGGAACTTTGAAATCCACAGTGTTTTAAAGAAATATGTGAAAAAAATATTCAAACCCAGTACGTTTACATGCAGCAAGAACACTGATACCAAAACTCTAGTCTACTGGGACATTCAACCCCTAAGAAACAGCTTTTGAAAGAAACAGATTTCTCATCATTTGATTTTCTTTTTTCTTTTTCTTTGTTTTTCTTCATCCATCCTCTCACATATAATTGGTGTTGAGATAGCCCTTATCAGGACAATCTAGACAGTCTTCAAGAGGTTCCAAATTACAGAGATCTCAAGTTTTTCACAGTTAGTTGTTCTTTTCACTGCTGAACTCTTCTAAAGCAAACGAGATTGAATTAATATGTTTTTACTGTATCTGTTCCTCTGCTCTGCTGTTTCCCATGGCCTAGCAGAGGAAGTGTGATTGCCAAGTGTTTTCTCATTTTGTTTAATCTGATACAAAAGGTCACCTCAAGTATCCTTTCGGTATTTGCTCCAGAGATGAATATAAGCAGTGGCAGCCCCAAGAAGAATTCATGTTGCTAAACTTCAGAAATATTTGGGTTTTTAGATGCAAACAGATGTTTCCTTTTGGTAGCTCGATTTTCCGTGTGATATTCCAAGAAGCGTAATGGGTGTAGCTGAATCACAGATTATTTTTTTCCGGAAATCAATTAGTTTCACACACTGCTTCACCAATTATCAGAGTATAACTTCACAGTTACATGAAAGAGATAAATAATTGGTTTGTTTAATCAGACTCCTATTTAAATAGATCACCAATTCTTCTCGATATCCACAGCTAAATTTTGCAGCAGAAGCAGGAAAATAGAAAAATTGGCTCAAGTCCATGCAGATCCATCAAAATTAGCAAAACCTGGGCTGCCTTGGGGTCAGTTGTGCTGCACAAGTTTGGTTTCATATCAATAAAACAATTCTAGGAATAACTATTTAATCTGGAGTATTCATTAACAACAGTGGGTTTATGCTGTAATCCTGTAGTTTAAAGGTGGTTTTAATATATAATAAACATAGTTTTAGTTATATCCTATGCTGGTCTCCAAAACAATGCCTTTTGAAAAGTGATATTTAACTTCACATAATTTTAAATGGATTATTAATAAAGTCTTTCTGGATATACTGAGAGGGCTTCTGTCCCCTCAGGATAATCCATGCCATTCCAACCTTTTCAGATGCAAAGTATGTGCTCTTTGGAAGTTTGTATTTATGGGTCAGACATAATGACTTTACATGGAAAAGATGAGTCAGAAAAACTCCACTTACTTTCTCAGAAAAGTAAATTGACCATTTGAGGACACTAAAAGGGCAGAGGAATTATAAAACAAAGGTTGTTTAAAATGTTTTAGCATTGCAGTTAAGCAATCAACTCTAACCCCTGACTTCAAAACACAGAGGTCATGGCTCAGTTTTGGCAGCTCTGGTGTAATGACCCAGTTGCCATAATCCCGATGTTTAAAAACCTAAAAAAGACAAAGGAGGGGACATGGACAAGGCCTATTATACAACAGAAAAAAACCTCAAACCAGAATCCAAGAAGCAAATCAACTTCCAAAGGCTTCTGAGAAATGCAGGCTGATGCCAGCAGTGCACAGAGGGGTGGCATGGGAGAGAGGTAGAGCTGGGAAGACCAGCAAGAGAAGCTGCCGAAAATTAAATGAGTGCCTTAGAGAATTATGCCAAATTCAGAATTCCTCTTTATAATATATGCATTACTCTTGTTTTGAATATTCAGATTCCTGAACAAAAATTCATTTCTGGCTGTTCCTGTCTGGTTTTTATCACTTTCAATCCAAAGGGCTGTCTAAATTCCTGTCTGAAAAACAGGATCTATGCAAGCTCTTTGAAGAGACACACAGGTGATAAAAGCTCCACCACTGGTCTGTATGTCAGGATTTTACCTCCTTCTTTCAAGAAATTTAAGAAACTAGTTTCAACCAAAATGAAAAGATCACAAACACAGAACAGAAGTCCAACAGCTTTTCCCTCTCAGGAAGGGCAGCAGTTGTTCTGAAGAATCAGACCAAATAAATCACATAAATCACTGGGGCTGTCTGCCTGCATTATTGTAATCTGAATGATAAAGCTCTAGGCAAGAAACACGTTTCCTAAATCCATAATTCTTCTTTTCATATCCTTTATTGATACTGCATGAAAACAATACCCAATATCTGTACTGGTCACCATTGAGAAAAATGCAGCCTGAGTGGCTACAGAAGAACCAGGTCAAAACGCAATGTAAGAGGCAGAAAACTTGACACCATTTCAGACCACAAAGGGAAACAAAAAGCAGGGGGGATAACAGGAGATATGCAGTGGGAGATACAGGGAGTATAAAACATGAATTTGGACAGCTATCCATGTAATGACCATAATGTTGAACTTGGATGCCTCTGGAAATCTATCTTTTGCATATTCTGTAAGGCAACATATTTTCTAAGCACCTCCAGTTTTTCAGACACATTGGATGCTCAGCATCCTTAAACACATATTCCAGTCATTCTTATGCATTAATCCAAAAGCCTCTAGCCAGGTGGAGAAGCAAAATAAAATAGGGAAGAGGACAAAGAATATTTCAGGGGGAAAACCCCACAATATAACCCATAAGTTCTAAAGTATAAAATCAGTTCTAGTGATGTTTTTCACCTACTCAAATTTTGTAGTGTTCCAAATCTGAACAGCCAAATGATTATCCTAGTGCATACACGTTTGAGTCTCACTTTTGGTAGAAAAAATGTAGTATATGGCAAAGTTCTAATCTTATCATAGTTTTTGCCATAGGGATGTAAGGGAATGTGTGGGAAACAAAAATCAAAATAAACCTCTTCTGATTGTTAGAGTTTGACTATATTTGGAAGGTTAGAAAAATTATTAATTCTCCTGTTTCTTAAGCAAGTGCGTATCTCAAGGCCTAGGAGGTTGTAAATTATTTTCTACCATGGTATAAGTGAAAAGGCTAAAACCAAAAACTTTTAAGTGAGAATGGCAGAGATATACAAGTAGAGCTGTGCTAATTGGAATGGTGGGTGATTTTAGCAGGTTGGATAAAAGCATATGTTCAGACTGAAATTCAGGTGTACCTCAGGTGCACTTGCAAGCGCCAGTAAAAATGAATCCAACACCTGAGTAGCTCAGTATCACTGCAAGGTAACAGTTTGGAATTCATTAGTATTTTCTGCCTGGGACTTATTCTAAATACTTCTGAATAAAATATATGAGAGACTATTTGAAAATGCACCCAATTATATACTACAGACATCTCAAAGCTGTTAGCACCTTCAGCAAACTGCCAGTTACTTCAGTCTGTGTTGACTTCAGTCTTACAGGAGAAAACTAAGGAGACTTCATCTTCAAAAATGTCAGGTTTTTGATGCTCCCTTTAGTGTGAATATTATTTATAATTCCAGTTACCAAATCAGCTTAGGCCAATACATATGTTCTAGAATAAATAAAGTTCTTAGCCATTCTGGTGACAAACATGCTAACCCTGAATCTCTTTTCCATTTGAGCACAGAAATTGAATGAAGGCAGGTCTTTATTTTCTGCTGGACCTCTACAGTCTCAGGGATATACCCTGGCAGGAAAACCAAAAGGCTCTGCACTTTATGTGGCAGAATAGTATCAGTGGGATCCCAATGAACCATTCCAATCACAAATCATTCCTGAACAAAATAACTTTCATTTAAGCAGTATTGAAAATTCAATACTCCTTCCTTTTCTAACTAAGAACAGACTGTATTTTGGCTGTAATCTGTAGGCTGTAAATGGCTGTTATCTCTTATTTCAAAACAGATAAAACAAACCGAAACAAACTCCCATTATACAGAATTTAAAAATGAGATAGGAAAAAAAAAATAAACATCTGCTTGTCTGAATGCCACAAATTTCTTGAAAAAACTTGTGCCAAGGAGTGAGACGCCAGGAGAGGGTAGTGCTACATCAGGAAGAGCACTCAGGTGGAAGGCACAAGTAGAACTGTACAGCAAGGATCCCAGCACCTTCACTAGGCTTACAGGAAGCACTGGAAAGTTCCAAATTTTTGGCTCATTTACTACTTCGTTCATTTTCATATTGAACTCAGTGAGTACAGATATCTCTGAGTTATTTCTACCACCCTTGCATTAAAAAGTTGCAACAGGGTTTTGTACTGCCAACACCTAATACAGGAGTGGAGCTGGGAGAAAGAGAAACAAAAGGCTTTGACAAAATGTTTAAATAATATGGTTTTAGGCAACAAAAGGAAGAGGAGAAATTTGGTTCAGGGGAGAATTAATTAATTGGGTCCTTATGGTAATGTCTTTAAATTTCCGAGTTAACAACTTACTACAGTGCTCATGACAGATTCTTCCTCTTTGGTGATTATCAGCTGAGACAGACATTTCCATGCCAGTTAACACTAGAATTCATCTCTCCAAGTTGATCAGATCTGAGAAGTTATGCATTTCTTTTTAAGAAGAACTTCTTAGACCACAGTCCTCCAATACAATTAATTCCATCCCCACAGACCTATTACTGATGGATACCTATATTAAGAATTTTGAAGTCTTTTTTTCACTCTCATGGAGTGAAAACAGAAGAAGGATTAAGCTGTTGCTGAAAAAAAAAAAAGGCAAGCTAGAACATCTGCTGTATGTACTGAGCAACACTCCAAACTGTCTCATAAGTCTAACATATGCTCCCTGTCTTGCAGCATGCTTGTTCAAGATTTAGATCGTGACACAGTAATGGCACATAAACCATGTTATCCTTCAGTTATAAACTACATTTTTTTTTCTGAAATCATTCTTTTCCTGAGCGTGTTCCTCTATGGTGAAATGTTTTTTGACCTTTCATCCGATTGGTATCACTACTGCATATTCTCCCCTACTTCAAATTGCTTTACAGCAGTCAGATAGAGGCTCCTACAATGCTGAGCAACTTTAAAATTTTAACTTGGATATTTAAATATTTAGTGAGATGAGGAAAAGAAACGGCACAATCCTAGATATGTCAATGGTACAATGACAGATGAGAGGCTAAAGATAGTACTAAAACATGGATTTGGACATATCGAAAGAGGTCTTTGTCATTGTCAGGATGAAGTACAGCAGCGTAACAATGAATCACAGATACAATTCCAGCAAACTTTTCTGGATCCGGATAGGATTCACATGTATCTCCATGTATTGGGGTCCGGTCCATGTTTTTTTTCATATTTGGTTAATGCCAATCTTTGCTCTTGTTGGCAAGGAATTAAATAAGAATGCCATGCAACTATCTACAACCCTCCTACTTTCTTCATGTTCCAGGGAAAGAATATTCCTTTCTTCAATTAAAACTGGCATTCAGGTTTATTTCAAAGACAACATCCCTGAACTCTTTGTCCCTTAGGAGATAAATCAATCTCTCAATGAGACAACTTGTCTCATTATCTTTCTGTATATTATTTTTATCTCTTATATGTATCCAGGCCTTCTTCAGCTGCTCAAATTACTTCTAAATATTTACTACAAGTAAACAAACATACACTAAACTAATGACAATGAAACAAATTGCACACGTGAGAAGTTAACTGAACCAGGAAAAGGGTGGCTAATGGGATGTTTGCCAAGGACTTCACAAAAAGTTTATCTGCTCTATTTCCTTGAATTCTTGTCTTATAGTCAAGCTGGGTTTTTTTTTTCCTAGTCTCACATGGTGAAACAAAATGGACTAAACTAGCCCAGATTGATGCATAAGGTGCTACATTACAGTAAGACATTTGCCTTTGCTAGAAGGCACAGCTGTGACTCTGCATGAATGTTTTGTTGGGCATTGATTCTCACAATATTCTAAAAAATAAACTACTCACTTCACAACCTCTGAGCACTTGCTACATTACAAAGTGCTATGCATATGTTGACTGACAGATTGCTTTAATGTTTGTTCAGATTCTCTCTTGGTACAGGTTCTACGTGGGTGGATCTCAGAAGTGCAATAAAGTATTTTTAAACACTGAACATACACAAAATTTAAATATTTGGGAAAAAGAATAAGTGATTAGAGATTATATATATATTTGTCTGGACACATATATATATATATATTTGTCCGGACATTAAAAAAATATCTTGGTAAAGTAAAGAACAGGATTATGCCAGTATCTGAAGTCAAGAAACACCATAATTTATTAGCTAAGGACTGCTTTACTTGGCAACAGCTTCAAATGCACTTTGCAATGAAAAATCAGGTTATACATTGGTGAGAATAAATACTTTTAACAGTACCCCAACTTTCTTTTTAACACTCAGTAACTTCTGAGATTTATATATGCAGGGGTCTTCCCATGTCTGGACAACAAATAGTTTATTTCTACAACACAGAATTATTAAACAGATTATCAAAGTATAAATAAATGTACCTTTAAAATCCAACAACAAAGGAGACGTGTGACACAGCATAAAAACTCATAAAGTCTCTTTAAAGTGTCAGATTTTGTTAGTAAATATCACTATTATGTTTGAAACCATTTTATTCCAACTATTTATTCATACTGTAGTATTCATTCTAATTCCTATGGTCTTGCTTGAAAAAACAAATGAGATATCAATTTATTTAAAAAGACTTATCGAGGACCATCTCTATAAATAAAGTCATGTACAATGATACTAAGAAAAATATTTGTGTTTAAAGACAATTGACTCTTTTTCTACAGGAATTTAATTTCTATGGGAATTAAAGTATGCACTTGAGAAAACTCAACTTTTTTATGGAGAAAAATGTAACAACAGTATTTGGACAGGCTGCCAAAACTATGATATATTTAGCATGAAGCAAAAAGAACAAATCCAACATCCTGCACACACTGTTTCCTAATATTTATTCCTCCTTTCTACTTAAAAAATATTAGATTATGGATTCAAGATTTATAAAACCAACTTGTCTCGAAGGAGTTGCCCACATGAAAAAATCAAGTACATCCCTATGTATGCATAATTTGTCTGATTTAATTAATTATTTTTAATTTTAAAAATATTTTTTCAAACCAAAGCTTCACTTGTGGACCTTATACAACACATGTACATATGCACACCCTTGGTGGCCAAAGAAACGTGAATTAGTGGGAGCAGCCAGGTTTTAGGAAATCAAGCAGTATTTCTCTCATTCACTGGTGTTTTCTACAAATATGCACACTGTAAAGGAAAGAAATTATTTTTGTAGATTCATCCCCTACAACCAGAATGTTAGTTTACTAGTTAAATAAATATCCAGGAGCAGACTTTTTTTTTCCCCTCCCAAATCCTCATTTTTCAAATCTCTTCCAGGAAAGAGCAGAAAGGAGAAGGCACAAGAGAAATTAATACTTTACCCAGTCCCTTCTAAGGGTTCAAATGTTGATGATATTTTAAAATGAGGCACTTGCAGCACATTGTGAAAAGTAAACAGCATCTCATAAAGAAATCAACATTTTTATAAATGTAACTGTGCTAACTCCAGCTCCAATAGCCAAACAGTGCTTTTTAACAAGGGGCATTCACTCATATGCAGACATTCACTGACACGATTGTACCTCTGCTCCCTTCAGATTGTTTTGCTCCAGCCCCATGCTGTAACGTCAGTATTCCCAGGATCTTAAAGAGAAGTCCTAAGCACTGAATTCTGCAGATCATTAATGATTTCCAGTAAAGTTATATCACCTACAGAAGATTTTTCTCTAATGTGAATGGCCTAGATTTTCTTAGACTACAGACAAACTGAGTGAAGACAGATTGTTTAAGCAGCTTCCTATCTTCGACTGTTTTTTCCTGCCTCTGAACTCCACACACATATTTTTCCACTTCCACTACTTGTGTGAGTTAAGCAGAATCAAAGAAACTGAGCTGGATGAAAAATAGGGGAGAGGGGAGGTGCTAGGAAAGGTTATTTTCCAGAAGGATCAGTTTCACAGTTCACCTGCCAGCTGCACAACCAACCATGCCAGCTGGATGAAGTCAGGAATTGAAGAGGGGGAGCAGGAGATGGCAGAGGCTGTCAAATCAGGTACTGCTGATGCTAGGGAAGCCCTTGCACCCCCCCAGCAGCAGCCCACTTAATTTGATGCGGCCATATTTTGGTGACTTTCAATCTCTGATATACACCATGTTCAGTAATTACTCAAGAGAACAGTACTCCGTTCACTCTTACCTGAGCTGCATGGATGCCATGAGAGGACACGGCAGTAAAACTCTATTTCTGCTGGAAGGATAAACATTCTGAGCCACAAATTGAGGGCAGATTCATCCATTTAGAAAGGGCTGTTTTTACAGTCATTTTTTTGAAAGGAGCTTACTTTAAAAAAGACCCCAGTACATATAAATACTACTGGTAAAAACAGAGCCATGTTATATTTTTTTCAGTCATTCAAGGTCACTGACATTTCTTTCCTCAACCACCTGCTAGTACAGTTCCCTCTCTGCAAAGATGGTGCAAGTAATATCTGCAGACAAAGCCAGTAAGTATTCCTAGAGTTACAGAAGTTGTGGCTTTTAAAAAGTCAACAGCTTCATTCTCTTAACTCTTTTTGTTGTTGCTATTGCGTGGATCCGTGTATCAATGTCTAGACTGGAAAAAAAACAGTTCCATTTCATTCTAGCATTTCTCCAGATGTTTGCAAAAATTCAAATAGAAGCAGTGAATTCTTAATTAGAACAACATGCATATGCTGAACAAGACATGCTGATATCATTAGTCTTATAATAATGAAAAATCTTCCAAACTGCAACTTCCAATGAGCATAAACTACTGATATGATCCTAAACACTCATTATTTCTTAATTTTCCCCTTAAAGGATCAATAGTTCAGTGATGCAACAGCACCTTTTAGTCTATCTTGCGACAGTGGTTTACGTGTTTTAATTAATTTACTGTTTGCACTGTCCAAACTTATTAAAAACAAAATAGGAAACATTGTGTATGATGAAAAGACATGAAAGAATGAGACACTGTCCACAGTCCTCTTGCTCATAAAATGAAGAAGCTACAGTCGATCTACGACTGAAGAGGGATGCATTATGAGATACAATGTAAGACACAAATTTTCTTTCAGCAAATGGATTTATTGACAATTGACTATAACCATGTACAGCATCTATGCATCTCCCATTGGAAGAATATCCAGTGATAGAGCTAACGTTAGTGGGATACGCAGCTTTACTCAATAATGCCACTGCATTTCTAACAACAAACAGTGGTGTATTCCACAATCATAAATGGCCAAAAGCACCCAGATGTCCAAAAGAACAGAAACTTTAAATTCTTAACAAAATATGAAAGCTGCTACTGCAGTCCCTCAATTTTAATTCCATTCAACATTGTGTCTATTGCAGTAAATTTTAATCTATGCACTGACAACCAAGTTTGGCCCCTGATTTCATGAAAATTACAGCCTGTCAAAATGAAATCCCAAAGGATTTCTTGCTACTGACCCAAGAAACAAGACTTCGTTTTTTTTCTTTCTCCATGGAAAAGACAAAGATTAAGGCAAATGATCTCTACATTCTCTCCCTCAGAATAGTCTTTTCTCTCTATTCAGTCACTGAACTCCAACTGAAGGTACCAGTTACTATGGTATCTTTTGTAAACACTTGTTCATCTGAAAAAATTAAAAGGAAAAAAAAGAGAAAACCCCCAAATTGCTAACTTGCAATTATGGTGATAAACAACTTGTAGTCACGAACACGTTGGGTCAGCAATGAATGCCTGATATTGAGACAAATGTCTCCATAGTACACTAACACTTCCTTCAAGCCATGCAGTTCCACAAGAGTTCATCTGAGGTTGCACATTAAATTCAAAGGAGCAGAAGTTGTTTCAATGGTCTCAACAGTTTACCAAACTCCATCTACAACATTTGCATTTAAAGTGCAATCCTGATTTGGACCTCTTTAACTAGCTCATTTGTAGACCACACAGAGAGAATTATTAATGTAAACTAAACCACCATATTTCATAATAACAGAACCACATTCCGCAAATATTTAGGAAAAAGTCTGAGAAGTAGAGAGCAACTGACCATAAAATGATTAGCATTGCTCTGAAACCAAAAGCAAAATCCTAATTTAAAAAAAACACAACATAACAACCAACAAACCAACTCAAACATTAGATACTACTGCATAAGGGTTTAACTCTAGCATTACTCACTCAGCTACACAAAACACATAATCTAGATTAATAAACAAAATGCTTTATTTCACAGTGAGGTACATGAAGCTTCTAACTTTAGTAGGCTAAGAGAGAATTGCCTGTTAGGATAAAGATTGTTTCACATTCCTGAAATATTCTCACCTATTATTGTTTCTGAAGTAAGGCACCAATGATTATTTATCCATCAATAGTTCACCTCTGCACCCACCCATTTAGAAATGAAGATGGATTATGTGAGGGTCAGCAATCTGCTGACCATCATGGACCCAGACAACTACAGCACACATTAATGTGTACAAGTACCAAGAAGTATTTATTCAAAAACAATTTAAAAATAGCTCATTTGTAAACATTCTACAAAAATCTGTTAGTTTTTTCTTAGTGGTGTCAGCAATATATTCCTGTAGAACTAACCAGCTGCATTATTGTTTCCCGTTTATAGAAAAGTATAAAAGCACACTTGTGCACATTAAATTGCCTCACATTCGGTCTGAATTGAAGCAGCACTGCCTTCAAACTATTCAGCAAAAACCCCTACATTTCCAGCCCTCCAGACAACTCTCTGGCTGCACACAGTTCAACTAAAAAATGACCCTCAATCCAAATTTTTGCTTAGGAAGGGCTGGTGCCTTGGAAATGCCTGTTCAAAGCTCCTAACACAGGGCCAGGCCGCTCACTGTAACTTGTTCCCAACTTGCAGTCGGAGGAAACCACCTGTAAAACAGCACACTTGAATTAACAACAGCTCTGAGTTTCCTTGAGGGAGGCACTGGCCGCTGTTGGCAGCAGCTCCTGCCGTTTGCCCCTCACGGCAAGGCACAGTTAGACAAGCCTGTCAGGGCTTTTCCTCGGGTTAGTGACGATTCCTGACAAAACGGTGCGGTCCCGGCAGGGATAACCCCGTCCCACAGGCAGCCTCGGCCGCGGCCCGCAGCGAGGGCGGCTGAACGCGGCCACGGCTCCGCGGCTGTGCCCCCGCAGGCCGCGACCGCCGGGCCCGCTCCACCCGCTCGCCGA
>VZTB01008810.1:882145-929851 GCA_013397245.1 Thryothorus ludovicianus
GGCGGGCGGAGCGGCGAGCGGGGGAAAGACGAGCTCCGAAAGTTGCCGAGAGAACTCAGCGGAAATTCGTACTTCCCACACTGTGCCCTGGGGGACCGGAGGATCGGATGGAGCAGGGGAGAGGGAGGACGGCGCGGCAGGGGGCGGGGGGAGGAAGCCCGCGGCCGGTCCTGGCTCGGCTCAGCCCCGGCAGCGAGCAGGGGCGCAGAGTGGGAAAGTAGGAATTGGAACCGGCTGTGGCTGCCTCCGAGCCACATGGGTTGCAGATAGAGCTGCTCATCGGGGAGGGGGAAGGGAACAGAAGTAAACTAGACATCGTCTGCCCACCCGATCTCTTCTCCCCCCTTATATTTAGAAACCTGCCAAAAGGAATAGTTACGTTTTATCACCGATTGCGGACTTTTATTCGTGTTCAGCAAACGACTTAGTCAGACGACTAAGCCTCCTGTAGTACATAAGGGAATGAATTTTCATTCTTCTCACCGTCCTGCCCCAGTAGGTTCCCGACAACGTTGTCAGTGAGGATGCAACTGAACATGGTTCCAGGTCCGTGAAGGGCTCGTCAGAATAATCCAGATGTTCTTCAGAAATTCTGCTTTTAAAGATTTTTCTTGCTCAAAAACACACAAATTCAGAGCAAAAGGAAAGTGTTGGAAAGCGTACTGAAAACGAAACATAATGGCTACCCATCCTTTCAATGACTGGCTTTTCCCGTTGTCAGTTGTTGTTTTTCTAAGTCACCAATCGAGTAAATAAGTGCCTAGGGCAGGAGGAAATGCCTAGATACTTAAGTATATAAGATATCCAAGGATGATAAGGGAAAGAAGGTAATGACCAGACTATCGTGTTGCAAATTTAACAGATACGTTGGAAACTGTTAGCACATGAAGTTGTATACAACTGCACACACTTAGAATAAATTTCTGGACTAAAGCTGTGTACAAGCCCAGTTTCTTTCTCTTACCCAAAGGCAGAATTTCGATAGCTTTTGTGGGAGCTTTGTTTTAGTGGCCATGTCACCATGAGCAGGTAGCATGAGTGGTACTTTGTGGTGTGGCCCTGTTGTCTGCTTTCATGTTACTCTCTAACTCTGATTTGGTCCTGAAGAAACCTTGCCATCAAACAGGCTGGTTCTTAGCTTACCTTGTTTTAAATTTGTGTCCTAAATTGTTCATGTTTTCTGAATGTGGACTCGAGGCTTTTTTTACTTCTCAAATTAATTAGAAAGTTTCTGTTTAAAATATTTGTAACTGCTGTATTTTGAACATGCTTGATTAGTAAGATTTTTTTTCCCAAAATCAGTCTGAATAAGTTTCACAAAAGGAACTTTTTTCTAGCTCTTTTTATTAATTTTCCAGGTTACTCAGAAACCTATCCAGCATTTATTCATGATTCAAATGGCTGTGGGTTAAGAATCCAGACATTTTAGCTCGGTCTCTTACTGACTATTTTTTCACTTTTCAGCTTTTTCTTTTCCATACATCACACCATGTCTAATATTCAGGAAAAAGTAGAGATATTATTTTCTCCTGCAAAGATTCCATGTTTCTTTCCTCATTTTTGAAGCCCCCTTGGTTCAGGGAAAAGCATCCTGGCTCTGATAAATTTTCTGTAATTCTGACTAGTGACATTTGCCTAACTGTGGTGTACTTTAAATAGTGGAATTTTAGAAAACCATTAAACCATTCTGTATAATGATATGCTTATTTTCTGTTCCTTTGAGTTATTCTTTTGGAACATGGTTAAGCTTATAAGGGCAATTTATTAACTGTCCTTCCTGTTGAAGCACCATAGATCTTTTTCTAGTCATCTGTCATTGCAAATACTAAAAGTATAAGTCAGATTTTGTCTTATGTATTGCTTTTGTTTTATGCTTTCTGAAGCTTAGCCAGTATGATTATTTTTCACTATCTTTGGGGAATTTTAAGTGGCAGGAATTTAAAAAAAAATGAACTAGTGATTCTTCAGAAGACAATTCATCACACACTTGTTCTCACACTGAAAATATTTTATATCAGAAATTAAATAAACAATTGCAATGATTTGGTTTTTCCTGATTATTTTATTAATTCAACTGGGAAATTTAATATTCAAAATACATAAGAAACACAGTTATTGAGATGAAAGATGCCACATTTGTTTTCCTACTTTGGAAGAGGAACTTTCCCATTACTATAGTTCTTGTTTCCTTATCCAAGCACACAATAAAATTTTAATTCATGATTGAGAAGTAGGAACTTTTTATACCCAAACCTGAAAAAAGCATAAATCCACCTATGAAAAAACTGGGTAGAGGGAGAATTAGAAGTAACATATTAAAAGCTTTAAAGGTTACCTTAAAGCATATCTTCACAGTTAAGATTTGAAGTCTGAGGACTTTGAAGGGCCAAGAAAAAAAGTGAGATCAGAAATACTACCTTTCCACTGACAAATATCTATTCCTATGATAATGATGAGGGAACTGACCTTAAATAAGGTATTGTTTCATGGCTAAATGGTAACCATATGTTTGTTATACCTAATACTTCTGATTCTCTTTTTTTTGGTTTCTTTTTGTTTGTTTGTTTTTTTTCAAGAGATGTTTTTAGGCACTGGTGAGAGGACTGGTGATTGAAAATGAACACATATTTGTAGGCAGAATGCAAAATGGAGTGAAATAAGCAGCATGCTCAGTGTAGCCTATCTCAGCTTATGCTGATTGTGGCAATGCTCACCTGAGAAACTTCCATTAAATAAAAGTAATCTTTCTTGACTCCTGTATAAGAGAACTGGTGCTGAACTGGTAAATTTAAGGGCTGGTATCTGATAGATTTATGCAGTTGCCAGGAGTGGTAACTAGTAATCTGGAGCTAAATCTCAAAAGAGGAATATTTTGATTGGTCTTTACAATTTTTCTGCCCACTGCACATTGTAAATGTTTTCATCTGAACTTGTAAAAAGTGTTTCTAGAAGTGTCAGCTTTGAACTCTCTCAACAAATTAACTGTCTTCATAGAAACTTTATTCAACCTTAGTGTCAGAATTCCACTTTAAATGAATAAAAGTTTCTGTAAGTTGATATATTAATATATTTAGTTGGTTACAATATAAGAAGTTAATTTGAAGTTATTTGACTTACACTATGTCCTGGTTTAGGGCAAATTTGGGAAAAAAAAACCTCTGGATGGAGTGCCTCTAGAAAATTAATCTGAACCGCTCGTCCCTCCAGCTGGTTTGGGACAGGAAAAAAAATTTCCTTGGAGCAAAGTGGGAAAAGAGTTGTTTATTTAGCAGTCAAAGCAATCCCCAGCACAACAAATGAACAACACTGAACAACAAACCCTCTCATTGCCCCGCAGAGATGCCAAATTCAGAAAGTCTCTCCCGTGGCTGTAGCTCGGCTCAGTTGCTGTCGGTCCCTCAGGGCTGGGAAAGGCCGGGCCCAGGCCAGGCCCGGTGGGACACAGGTGGGAGCTCCTGGGGCCCTTTGGGTGTTTAGTCCAGAGCAGGTTCAAACAGTTCCAAGAAAAAGGAAAAAAACACAGTCCGGAGAACTTCTCTGCCTCAGCCAGCCAAAAACTAACAAAAAGCAAAGGAGAGCTCTCTTCTGCTGTCCACACTGCAGACAACACAGGCCATGTGTGAGGGAAAACTGAAAACTCTGATCTTTATGTTGAGAAAACAACCGCCTCAGACATTCCAGTGCGTCTCCTTCACTCTCAGATCCAGTTTTAAAGGTACAAAACTTATTTCTGAGCTGAACAGATGAATGGGGATACAATTTATCATCAACCCAGGACACACTGACATAGGAAGCTGTTGTATACAACATTACTCCATGAGTCATGCCAAGTTCCCCTAAAATAAGAAGAAAAATGAAGATGCTACACCATTCCTGTTTTCTAGCTGATGAAATGTCACTATATGAATCTATTATTTCATAGTTATTTTGCTTTTCAAAGAGATAAAAATCTTTAGTAGCATTGTGAAGTATTAACAAAACTGGTTTGTACACCATCTTTGTTCGTGGCTCCTACAGCTCATGGATTAAAGCATTTTTTAAGTGATTACCAGTTTTTTGATATTCCATGTGTCAGTGGAATATATATATATATGTAATGCAAATACTATAGTGTATGAAAAATAGAAGAATTCTAGTGCCAAAACTGCTATTCTTCTTCTTCAGAATTGCACAAACAGTTCACCTATATGTGTAATTTAGGCTGATTGTGCTTACTGTAAATAATTAAAATTTTAAATAAACGTTTTCCTGATACCATGGTTTGTGTGTAATGAAATGTCAGTAGCTGCAGTTCTTCAGGAATAAAGCATGACTCCCAGTCCAGCAGTTAACATTATATGCCTGTTCTGCTCCACAGGATGAAATCTGCCACATGTTTTATAGATATCTACTTCTATCATCCACAGAAGGATGTGGCCTACAAAACTCTGCTGCAAATATCTTCGATCTTTTCAGAATAAACATCTGAGTAAAGTATTTGTGGTTTTTGACATATGATACTGGTCTAGACATGCATTTACCATTGTGTGCATGCTTTGTCAAGCAGTCAAACCCCACTGGATTTTGTGTAGTGTAGGATGTGCCTCTTTGACTTCCTTTTGCAGGTGGTTCCAGGACTTTGTGCTGATTACACAATTCCTTCCTTTGTGCATATCAATTTGCCTGCCAAATAATTTCAAATCTCTTTTTTTGGAGTTTCCCTGCCAAAACCATGTGAAACCAGTTGTAGTTATATCCACAGGTACACTGTATTCATATGTTCACTCTGCAAGTGAAAATCAGCTAGCTCAATCCATACAGTTAAATGCAAATCAAGCAGTGGATGATGTTGCTGTAGTATCAGTATTTCATAACAATACATGGAGAGTTAGGTGTCTGTGTTCTTCTGTGCAGTTATGTCTGCCTGTATGTATCACTTACAGAGGTGAGATTCATTGAATCATACTTGCAAAAGTCTGAGTGATTATTGAGCTGACATATTTGGCTTTATTCAACTCTTCTTTCCTGAGGGAGAAACTCCTTAATGGACGTGCATACTTTTTGTACTTTTTTGTACTCCTTAATGGACGTGCATGGTTCAGCATCTGTGACAGTAAGAAAGGAGAGAACCCTACTTGTGTCATGATAAGAATGGTGTAATTTATGTAAAACAAATGAATATGTAGCTTATGCAGGGCCAATTAGCTGTTGCAGTGTCTGCAATTCTTTCACATGGTTATCTATGTGTTTATATATCAAATCTTTGCACTATTGTTGGACTAGTTTTTCCATAATGGGGTAACAAATCAGGCAAGTGTTCTTGCAAAGATTTTCTTCTTCTTTTTTTCCATAAAAGGGTATGTGTGCTTATATGTGCTCTTTCATAGTGGTTAATACCCTTGACATGTTTTTAGTGTGATAGATGCTCTATTCTGTTCCTATCATCCCATAATTTGGAGAGTCTGTAGCAGAAAAATCCTAAACAAAATGCCACTTAGACCAGTACTTCTATTGTTAAAACATATTCTGATAGATATGCAGAAAAATAGAAAACACTCACTGTTTGATACAATTTTCCTGTATCAGGTTAGAGTGGATTGCTTAGTGCCACCTTGTCCAGCCTTCCAACTAGATCTGGTTACTTAGGGCTCTGACAACTCTCTAAGGGTGAAGTATCATGGTGTCTTCCATTAGCTAGCTGAAGACAGCAGAACTCTTTTACAACTGAACAAATCCTTTTAAGTCACTCCTCATAATCTAGGGAGCTTCAGCCTCATGTCTATTTGTGGGCGTCTACTGTACTTCCGTAGATCAATGCTGTTGTTCTTATGTTGGGGCAACCAAAAATCCCAAAGCCACTAGGATGATTAAGGGAGTGGAACATCTGTTGTATGAGGACAGGCTGAGAATGCTGAAAGTTCATCCTAGAGAAGAAAGGATTCAGGGGGAATCTCATTAAGATACATGAAGGTAGAGTGAAGAGAGGATGGAGCCAGCTGCATTTTGGTAGTGCCCAGTGACAGGACCAGAGGCAGTGGGCTTAAACTGGGGGCTCTGTATGAAGCTAAGAACCACTTTTTCACTGTGAGAATGATGGAGCACCGGCACAGGTTTCCCCAGGGACCTATGGAGTCTCTGTTCTTGGAGATAGATATTCAGAAGTCAAATAAACTTTGTATTTGCCTTTGTTCGGTTTCAAGAGCATTCAATTGTCTCTTTCCTCCTGTCATTTGAGGTCCCTCTGAAGATCACCCTTGCCCTTCCAGAATGTTGGGTACTCCCTCATGCATTATCATCCATGATGCTGCAGAATGTGCACTCTCTCCCATTCTGCTGCTTGTCAATAATAATGTGAAAGAGAATTAAATGATGTTAAAGAATGGATAAAGACCCACTTTTGATATCTGAGGCATGATAATAGTAACTGGCTGCCAGTTACTTAGTATTACTGATCAGAACGCCATTTGTATGAGAATCCAACTGATTTTCCATCCACTTTATCCACTTATTTATTCTGTGGCTCACCGATTTTGCTATAGTGATATTGCAGGACACTATCGATGGCTTGCTAAAATCAAAGTACACATCATATATTACTCATCCTTTGTCCACTCACCCTTAGTGACATTATCACCAAAGGCATTAGCTTGGATAGACCCAATTTATCCTCAATGAATCCACACTGGGTGTCTTCAGTCACCCTTTTGTCCTTTATGTGCTCAGAAATATGATTTCAGAAGGCTTACTACAGAACCCTCGTAGGACCAGAGGCAAGGCTGAGTGGCATGTGGTGGCCTGGTTCCTCATTTCTCTCCTTGAAGATGGCCTTTTTCCTGTCATTGGGACCCCCCACAATTCCCATAATCTTTTGAAGACAGTGGAGAGCAGCCTTGCAATGCAATCAGCCAACCAAGAGTTGATGGGCCTTGTCTAGACCCATGGACTTGTATGTACACAATTAGCATCAGTAGTTTCTGATTTGATCATTGTGGGTAATGCTATGCTCCTACAGACTCTGCTACTAACATGAAGGAACTAGGATACCTGAGGAAAACTTTTGCCAATAAAAACAGAAGCACAAAGGCATGTAATACCTCATTTCCCATTTTATTTATCACTAGATCCATTGCCCTGTTAAGCAGTGGTCTCACCTCTTTTAGTTTTTGTTTTTTTTCCTGCTGATACTGAAGCCTTCCTTATTTTTTGTTTTCATATCTCTAGGTAGTTTTGGCTTCTGCTGAGCTTTGACTCTCATGTCTACATGCCTCCCTGCTCAGTGTCTCTTTCTTCAAGTAGTCTGTTGCATTGTCCATCTCCTGTGGTCTTCTGCCATACTTCCTTGTTTGCCTGAGTGTCAGGAAGGACCATTCTTGTGTTTTGATAATGTTGCCCTTGAAAATCAGCCAGCTCTTCTTGGCTCTGTTGTCCTTAATGGTGACATTCCACATGTCCTACTGTAGAGGTCCTTAAACAAGGCATGTTCTGCCCTCTTGAAGGCCAGGATAGTAATTTTTGAGATTTATCTTGCTAACTTGACTCAGGATTTTAAACTCCACGATGCTGTAGTTGTTGCCGCTAAGGTTTCCCTCAGCTTTCACAGTCCCAACTGGTTCTTGCTTGTTCATGGAAGCAGGTGCAACAGAGCACCTACTTAGCTTGTCAGTTATCTGTATCAAAAAATTGTCATCAGTATGTGCTCCCCACTAAAATAGTTTTAAATAATTAAAAACTGTGTACTGGATCCTGAACTGGAGTAACTCAGCCTACCTTTGACATTATTAGACCCATGTGCTTGTATGTTTTGATAAAGAAATATCTGGCCTCAAGTCCTAGATGGTTTTTAAGAAACTTTTTAAGCATGACAATGTTTTGATTAGAGATACTGACTGTGTCATCAGTTTTAGTCATGTACTATCAAAGTGTGTCATATGAGTTTGTTCACATCCTTTTGAGAAATTATTTCAGTATTTTTTGCTTCTTTTGCTTATACTGGAAGAATGAGAACATTCTGGTTCTAGCAGGCAACCTTCCAATTTGTGATATAACTTCTTCCTATTTAGTATGCATTTCTTCCTGAGGGTCTAAATTACCGTTTAATTTAAGAAAATGTTACTTATCTTTGGCATTTAGTGTTCTGATACTTGTGGAGAGCCCAGTCCTGTCTCTTCAAGCTGTTTTGCTGTGATAAACAGTCCAAGATGGTTTTGAGCTGCCATAGAGAGATAGGCTCTTGATTCCCTTGATTCCCAGATGCCAATCTGTCTCATCTCTGTTTTAATTACTCTTTATTGGATATGAGTGATAGAAATCTACACCAACTCCAGATGAAATCGGTTTAGTGCCTGAAGAGAGGTTCATATGCTTAAAATTATGCTCACTTTGAAATCACTTAAGGCCATTTCATTCAACCCCCTTCACTAACTTGTACATTTTTGTCATATATAAACAGTGAAAACTCTAGATTTAACTCTAAGATTTTCTTCACTTATTCTTATTACCACTTTTTTGCTATATTTGGTGCTATGTGGTACCAAGAATCATATTTTTTAATGAATATGGGCGGTAAGGCAGTGCTATATAACCCTTCCATATTAAACACTGAGCATTTATATATAAATTGACCTGTGGATATATGTGTGTTTAGTGGGGGAAACATAAACATTTTGCCTTCACACTGTAGACAACGTGCCTTTGAAGCACATATATACATATTTTTAATCCTATATTGAGAGTTCTTCTGTGCAGCCCCTTAATTTGTGTAAGAACCTTGATAAAGTGTTTGTAGAGTTTTTCTAAACATTTCTAATTAAAATGAGGGGACCTAGAAAATTGAAGTGGAAGCAAAAACATTGTGGACCTTACATTCTTTTATTTTTATAAATATTTGCATTTTGATTACACAGTACTTAATACCACATGATGAAATGTGATATTGGATCAAAGCTGTTACTCACGCTGTAGCTGAGACTTGTTTAAAATGGCTGATTTGTTTGTAGTATTCCATTATACTCCATACTATTGAGCTACATGTTACTTTAGCTGATTATGTTCCAGTTAGCTCCAAATAAGAGTATATGATACAATCTGGAATTGTGGACAAAAGAAAGGCTATGACGTGTAGTTTAATGTATAGAGTTGGTGATGAAAGAGCTGTAAGAACACCTAATATAAATAAGAAACTACTCTGATATTCTCAGAGTCTGGGAACACATAGGCTAGATGATAATATTCTAAAGTGGGACTAAATGTGGCTGGAAGACTTAAAACTGATCTGTGTTGGTAGTTGCTTTATAACTTCTCAGGTTTATCAGCTTTGGTTCTTCAGGGATTTATCCTCTGCTGTGTATTATTATCTGTCATTAAAAATCTGGATGATGGAATAGAAAATGCCTATTTAATTTGCTGGCAATTCTGCACAGAGAACTGCAGATATTCAAGAGTAGGGTCAGAGATCACAATTAAATAATCTAAGGAAAAAAAGTAATTCATAGTCCTCAAAAAGGATGTGAAGAGAGAATGTAGGCAGGGAGAGCAATAGGCATGATGAGTGTTACAGCACTTTCAGTAGTAGGAGAGGATATAAAGGCTGATTTAATGTGCATGTCTGTAGTTTTCACCACTGTAAGAACTCTTATCTTAAAAACATGCTGACAAGAGAAGAATTACTTTTATTTTTGGAGTGGTTGACTGAGGAACAGAACTCAATAATTTTTGAATGTCTAAATTGAGAGGCCCATCACCTGGTTTATAGTCATCATTTATGTAGTATTTAAATATTTAGTATGTAGCTTCTGCTAACTGAACTTCCACCTTTAATTTAGAGGTCATTCCTTTTGAAAATCAGGCTTTCCAGGTGTTTCAAATTATACAGCCATCAAATAAAGAACCCTAAAGTTGTGGGGGTTGTGGACTGATCTGTGATAAAGATAGAAACCTCTACTCCATGGAAGCATTTAAGTATTTGGACTCAAAAAATGCTTTTTTTCCTTAACCCTTCCAGTCCATGTCTGCTGTACAATTTTTCTCTCATGTCCTGCTCATAGAAACCTCTTCAAGGCTTTGAATTTCTATGCCACTAAGCCAAGATCCTTCCTTCGTAAAGAATTACGTAATACTAAATATCAGAATGTATGGAAATATATGTGTACATAAATGATGACAAGACTTAAAGGCAAACTAAATTAGATATTTTTTTAAGATGTTTAACTTTTAATATTAAATAATATTTTAATGTGATTTTTTTTAATTGTTAGTTGAAATTCTTAACATTTGAAGTACTCTGTAGTTTTTGAAGTAATATAATTCTTTTAATGCATTATTAAAGATCTAAATAACTAAGAAACTCTTTTTGTTTTCCACGTCAGATTGTGAAGAGCAATGCTGTCCTTTTTCCAGGTATCACATGATGTATTATGACCTGGTTTGAAATTCACTATCTTCTGAGAAATCTGAAGTTACTTCCAGTAATCCATTTGGATTTGGGTTGTATTCTCAACAAGGGTTTTCTCTGATTAAGAACTCTTACATATTTCTCATGTAGCACACTAGATTTAGAATATTAATTTCTATAATCATATATAATATAGGTTTTATCTCTGTAGCCTTGTACATTATGAATAATGTACAAGAGTCTTGATAGGGCTTCTGCCTAGTCTTGTTCAATTAGACATTGTAAAATTGTAAAAAAACCACCCTATTTCAGATTAATGCTGAATATTTAGATAGCTACATCAACATTGTTCTAGCAGTGTTATTTTGGCTTGCTTGTTTTTTTTTTTCCACCTCTCCACCACCCTTTGTTTTACATCATGGGCAGGGGTTTTGCACAAAATTAGGAAAATAAGCCTGTACCAAAATTAACATCCTGAAAGTAATAAAACTTAATAGAAACCACATTGTTGATGGACTGCTTGTTAACAGCAATCTATAGGATCACTACAAATGTATCCTATTACAGATATCTCATTCTTAATCAATGCAGGTTCAGAAATTTGGCTTCAAAGGCAGAGGAAGTGAATAGGGGAAGAAAGGAGAGCTATAACTTAAGGGGAGGATCTTGTAGATTTCTATTTTTATGGCATTTTCAGGTTATTTGTTGAGGAATTTTGTCATTCAGCTCTGCTGTTTCTTACTGTAAATTGATTACTTGATTGTCCCTGGTATTTCATAAATATTTTTATATTGCAGTGACTTCCTAATATCTGACCTACTGTTGATTGTACAGGCCATGTGAGAGAAGAAAGTAAACATTAGTGCCACCAGGGAACTTGTGTAACACAACCCAGTGCCATCCAGTCTAAACGTATGGAGACTGGTCTTTAAAATATGCTTATTTAGCTAGAATCTCAAGTGAAACAATAGACTTGTGTCTGTGGTATAACATACATATAATTTCCTTGGGGTAAACTGCAGTAAGCACAAAATATTTGATTTTTAATGATTTTTCTGCCTCAGTGACTTCTCTGTTAAGCTGAATATACACTCCATTTTGGGCCAGATCTTCAGTTGACATTATTTTCAATACTATTGCAGGCTTTTCCTCACATGAACTAAAGTGCTGCATGCAACAAAAATCAACATGCAACATTTTTACTTAATCCCCCTGTAAATATTTTAAAATCTTCTATAACTGAGAGAGCTTGAGTTATGTCTGAGTCCAAATAAGAATAAAAATGAAATGTATTCAACAAAATTAGTATTTTTCCCCCAATTATCTAATATTACCATATTAGATAATATTGCCATGTTCAAGGGTTTAAATGTATTAGAAAGGTGCACAAAAGATTGCAACTTTTCAGTTATAATTTCCATTTTGTTCATGCTGTAGAAAGAAAGTGTATCTGAAGGAAGTAATTAATTTTGAATTCCTGGGGACTTCATCCCATATAATAATAGCCATGATACGAGGGGCTCAACATTCAACATTTCAACATTCAGCAGGAATTACAGTGAAAGCATATATTAGATATACACGCTGAATATAGTAATAAAATTGTTTAAGTACATTATTAAATTTGCCGGTAAAAGACTAAGCAGCTTTAAACCATTGTGAGGCAAAAATCCTTATCTGATTTCTTGCCTCGCTTCAAAATTTTACAGAGGGAGGATTTCCTCCTTTCTTCTTTAGTATTCCTGTATTAAGAACAGCTTTGTGTTTTGGAGTTCTCCTCTCCACCTTGCCTTCTTGAGTCACCTTTACTTCAAAAATCTTGGATTAGATCATGTATTATGAAAAAGTTCTTTACTATGAGGCACTGGAGCAAGTTGCTCAGAGAGGCTGTGGACTCTGCATCCCTGAAAGTGTTCAAGGCAAGGTTGGATGGGGCTCTGAGCAACCTGGTCTGGTGGAAATTGTCCCTGCCCATGGCATTGGAGTTGGAACTTGATGATCCTTAAGGTCCCTTACAACACAAACCATTTTATAATTCTATGAAGGAAATAAAACCTTCCTCCATGGACTGTTACTTGTTATTTTCATATTTGAAATATCATGTGAAACATAATTTGTGTGTAGAAGTTTTACACATCTGGGAGATGATTATTCTCCTTTTCCTGTTAATAGTGAACAGTGCAATTTTATATTAGGTCATAATCAATTGTGAATATCATTGACCTAGAAATATGAAAGCTAAATTTACTAAACCCAAATCAAAAGAATATTTGTATTCGAAGCTTAGGAAATAAATATCTGGAGCAGAAAGAATGTAAGAATTTCCTTCATTTGCCACTTGGCCATTAAGGCTGTAAAGTTTTATGTCTTAGGAGAGAATCTTTCAAACTTACCCATCTTATTGAAAATTCTTTTTGTTTCCCATTTCAGAGTTGTGAAGTTCATCAGTAGAATAAACACCAAGTGGGATGCTTGGACTCCTCCAGCTTTAGGCATCTCGTGTAGGCAAAGTCAGTGGTGGTGAGGTCGGTTTTCTGTCTTCTGACTTAGTGAAAGTGAGAGTTCCTGGTCTTGCTTCTATTTAAAAGGCCTGGTTCTGGCATCAGAAAAAATAGTTGCTCGGCTTAGGAATAAAAATATACATTATCCTACAGCTATGTCTGTATTTAACATGCATGTATTTTAAGAAGTGGAATAAAAATATGCAGACTTTAATCAATGGACAAACATGCAATAATAATCAAGTTTCCGGGGGGGGAAAAAAAGGCAAGAAAACAGATTGTAGTTGTGGGCAAACAACTTTAGGTCATTATTTCAATTGAAATGACTTACTAAAAAAATGTACTTGAATAAGCAAATACGCAAAATATGTAACTGAATATTTCTCCAGCTGGCTAATCTGACTTTAATTGTCCTCACATATATTATACAGTGATGCCACTATATAAGAAGAGAATGGTTTCTGAGGCCAATCCAAGGCTATGTGTACAGTATTGTGAAGTAGGGTTGTTGCTCTACTACCAACTCATATGCAAGTTGGAGATAGAAGAGAATTCATTCTGTCAAAATACTATGGTAACAACTAAAAACTAAAAACATTTGCAGAGGAAGATGCAGAATAGTCTATCCTACCATAGCTATGAAGATTTCCTCTTGTTCAGTAAACTTTCTCTTTTAACATTTTTTCTTCTTTTTTCTTTTTTTTTTCACAAATGCCAGATATTCTTATGTTTTACACCCTTCTGAATTCTTTCCTTTGATTTGGATATAAATATGTATTTTCTGGAAATTAAACTTGCTTTGACAATAAAGGAAGATTAATAAGCTCTTTATGTGTCGCTAGCAGCCGTTCAGTGTGAAGTTGCTCTTGTGCAGCCTGCTCAGCTATTTCTGTTGGCACACAGCAGAGCTGGAGTTTTGCCTAGAGTAGCACAATCTTTTTATGTGCTGGAGAAACAGCTAGTCATCACCTCAGCTATATGATACTCTGCCTACTGCTATGCAGGGACAGAGTTGCAATATTTATGATAGTGCCCTCATCTCTAAAGCTCTGTGATGTCCACACTTTATAATTTTTCTCCTAGCAGTTCTCTGTATTCTCAGTTTTTATACGTTTCTGATGGTTCCTTTCAGCTTCTTACTCTCAGTCAGTGCCTGACTTGACTACTTGCTTAGAGTTGTCATGCCAACTCCCAAGCTTGAAAAAACTAGAAAACTGAAGTAGAGAGACGATTTGTCTTTTTTTTCTCCTTTTTTTGTTTGGTGTTCTTTTTTTTCTGTTTGTGTGTGAAGTACTCACTTCACAGTTACCAGGCTGCATGAACTGAATGCGTAAGTATGGTAAACAGCTCTGTGACATTGGTCTGGTGCTTAAAGTTCTAAATATCTGTTTCTGTTCTGTAAAGACTTTGGACATCCTTTCCTTTATCCTTGCTGCTTGTCTGCATGCTGAAAACCAGGAAAATTTAAAAGATCAGTGAAGTGGGGAAGGAATTTTATAGACAAGTTGTTGCATTTTTATTTAAACTGAACTGCAAACATATATCAAATACCCTACATAGAAGTAATCTTTAAAAAATCCATGAGTCTGTTCAGTCTTTTTGAAAGTCAAAATCAATTTGATTTACTTTTCATGCCAAGTTGTCAATATTTATGTGTATCAGCTTTCCAAATAAACAAGTGAAAAATACAAGAGAGGTACAGGAAATAAAAAATGCAAACTTAAGTGGTTATATTGAAGTTCAATGCAATCATTATGCCTGTTAGTAATGTATGTAACAAAGATAGTTCTGTGAAAAAACCTGTTCTCCAAAATAAATGGTAGTTTTAATAGGTTTACTGTAATTGACAGTTACATTCATGAGTGAATTGCATTGGAAAATATAATGGGTTTAAAGGAAATTGCTTTAAAAAGGAAGAAACGTGGAAGTTTAATTTCTGATAATATTGATTTGTAGAGATTCCTGTGAAGGTAGGTTTGCTCTAGGTTTCACAGGAACCACCTGTATGGTTTGTGTACCATTGCATCTCATATGTTTCTTGCTTTTATTAAGTTAAAAAATGTGTCCTTTTGAAGGTATTTCATTTACAAATACTTGCTGTACATCTTTTATTTGAAATTGAACTTTCCGGGCTGCAAACTTTTATTGAGAACATGCTTTTATTTTGCATGAAGAGCTTTAGAGAATCAAATAAACTGGCTCAGCATTTTCACAATTGTTTAATAGTAAAGTATGTTTGCTTTATCTGAGCCTGTTCTGAAGTGGAAGTCTTTTAGATCTCATTGAAAAAAATAAGAAACCTCAGTTTTCTAAAGAAGCTTTAACTTAGCAGACAGCTGGGTTCCAGAGTTGTAGTAAACATTACCTATATTTTGACAACGTTGCAATAATCTCAGATAATTTAACTCCAAATATGGGAGACTCTGCAGTTTATCTGAAGCATTGACTTTTTCTTCTCCAGCTCTCTCAAAGAGTCTATGACTTGCTCTGGCCTTTTATACAGGGACGTGAAGGTAAATGCATTGGTCAAGAACTTCAGGCCTTAGTGATTGGGGGTAGCTGCAGCAGATGTTAAATCTAAAAGGATACAGAGACTGTTTGTACCTCTACAAAAGCCTGTAAAAAAGGCCAAGTTACAAACTGCCATAGGAAGCATTGAAAATGTCTTGGGATCTGTGAGTAACACCATCTTTGACCAATAGTTTCTGCATGATCTTTAGAAGTGTGTATATGGTGTGTATGTACACGCTAAAGCAAGAAATCCCTGACAGGACTTATCTTTCTGCTCCCAGTCCTGATGCCTTAAGTGGGCATGTGAGCTGTCCTTGAGAGGTTTTAGTACTTTAAGGAGCACCAGCACAGCCCAACTTGTTTATTTCATCTTGTGCTTTCTGTCCTAATACTTGTTCTTGATGGGACAGGGTATAAACCACATAAAAACAGATGATCAAGCAGCAAGATGACCAAGAAAGATTGTTTACATTCTACATCTGCCAAGAGGAAATAAACTCTAGTCTTCTATGCTAGGAATGCAGCTTGAAAAGAAATGTTACTTTCACATCATCTCCTTGGCGCTTCCTTTATACTGAATTTTATGCATCTTTCCCTAGCTAGATTTATTTGTGAGAAGATCCTGGGATGGGAGGAGACGGAGCCAATTAGAAGAGCTAATCAGCTGGAATGCTGAGAACCACTGCTTTGGAGGCCTCCCATCCACGCGGCACCATCAAATGCACTTTGCTGAGCAAAGGACAACTTGTTTGTTTTGGCCATGCCTCATGTGAGCAGAGACAGTGAAAAGCCAGGGGATCTCACTGGATAAAGAACATCTGCAAATGATGTTCTCTTAATGTGCGTTCTATCCAAAAGGGCCTTGATGCTTGGTCTCAACTCTGGTCTTAGCCACACAGGCAGGTTCATTCAGAACCAGCTTTGGTTTCCTGCAAATAAAGGGGGTCCAGAGTCTATTTCATGCTGACCGACAAGTAACAGTGTGAACTGTTTCTAAAAAAATAAAAAAATAAAAAAAATTATTCGATATATTTAAATCCATTTTGGAACTAATTAAAAAAAAAAGTGGATTTAGAAGTTTAATCAAGTTTTTCATTGTTTGAATCTTGACTATATTTCTGTGTGGGTTTTTTTTTTGTTTAAGAAGATGGATTAATTTGGCAATTTATTAAGAGAGTATGAGAAATAAATTGCCTGCTGTCCCATGTGACATAGAGGCTAAAATGTTAAATATAAAATTTTGAAGAATATGCTAGGTGACTTTAGAGAGGTAATGGGGTCATATTGCTGCAGAAGGAACTATTTGTTACCAGTTCCGTGAATTAAGTTACAGTCTAGGACAAAATAATTCGCCTTTCAGTTTGATAATCTTTTTCTCAAGCAGAAGCATATTTTTTAATTATTTACTGTCACGGTCCTAATATATTAATAATCCTGAATAGCTGGTTATTACAGTTGTATAATTTCTTCATTCTTCATGAGTGTTTGTTCTGTACTCTGATGTAAGGTGGGATAAGCACAATCTTGCTTCCAGAGAGAAAAATATATATAATTTTAAGAAGATAAAGTTGGGTAAAATTTGCTTTTGGGACAAACTCACATTTAATTCAGTTGCTTGAAAGCACGAGCTGAGTTTCCTGTCCTGTATACGTGCTTTGCATGGGGTTGATAGCTGATATCATGTCCAAGGAGATATTGTTGTAATACCCTTTATGAATGTTCTGTCTCATGGATTCAACTCTTGATAGAGATTTTCTTCTCTGCAGCCATTTTTTAGGTGAAGAGAAAAAAAAAAGATTCATCACAGAATGTCCTATGTTGTTTTATATTTATTGTAGTCTTCAACAAGGTAAACAATAAGTTAACAGCCAGTATTTCAAGTCTAACAATTGCAAACACTTGTACTTATGTGTCCCTTTATGTGAATTTGCATTGTTTGGTAAAGTACAATAATATTAAATTGAGATAATAACCCTTATATATTTTACTACAAACTATTTTCTCTTAAAGCTATTTAACATTTATATCATTGTTGCAAATTTAATTTTTTGAATCAAAGAGTTTTAGTATGAATTATTACTTGCACAAAGCACCACAATAAACCAACCAATTAAGCTTTCCTAATTGACTTTCTGCACTGACTGTTGTTGGATTAATGCAAACAGTTTTTTGTCTCTTTTTTTTGTTGCTTGTGTATTTTATGTGATGGATTTTTATGGTTTGGCTGACAGCTTTTTGGTTCTTTTTTTTTGTCTCATCTGAGATTCTTTGCTCTTCTATTTAACTGTTTCTGTTAAACTGATAAGGAAAGAACAGGAGAGTCTGTCTTGGCTCTCGACTGCTGTTACTGACACCAGGGTACCATGTTTCTAGATTATGGAGAATATATAAGAAGACAGATTTCAAATATGTTTTCATCTTTATATGTAGTTTATTTTATTCCCTCTTTTTTTCAATACTGACATTATATTTAAATAATAAAAGGTCTTTTTTCTCCATGATTATAGGGTATCAGACCAACTTGTCAGCAGTTTGGACAGCGGGGGGAAGAAAGCTTAAAACTGAAGAGATTTAGCTCTTCATTCATATATCAGCAGTCTAATCAATGAAAATTTCATTTTGTAACAACATATGAGGTAAAAAACCTTTTCTGATTACTCACACATCTTACAAATCTTAAGGAGGGAGGACTTCTTTTCTTGTTCAGTGTTACCTTTGTCATTTTGGGTTCTCCTCTCCACCTTTCATTCTTGAGACATCTTTACTTGACATAACTAGGTTTAGATTAGGTATTAGGAAAAAATTCATCACTGTGAGGGTGATGAGGCACTGGAACAGATTTCCCAGAGAAGCTGTGAATGCCCCATCCCTGGAAGTGTTCAAGGCCAGGTTGGATGGGGCTCTGAACAACCTGGTCTAGTGGCAAGTGTCCCCGCAGGGGTTGGAACTACGTGATCTTTAAGGTCCCTTCCAAACCTAAGCATTCTCTTCCTAAAACTCAGCTGTTTTCACAGGACAGTGAATTAGTGTAATTTTTAATCACTGCTCTAAGGTGACCCCAACAAATTTTCCAGGATCTGCAGCAACTTGGATTTGCAAGCCAATGTCCCCTGCCTATCTAGGACTACAGACAGAGAATCTGCAAACAGCTGCCCACTTACCCTGAATTATGTTTCCCCTGTCCAGCTGCAGGGACTGTAGCTCACCAGTTTTTATCAGCCCAAACTGTAGTGCTACACCCTCTCTGAAATTTATTTTTCAGTCTAAAATCTCAATTAAGTACAGTCAGCTGCCTCTAAATATAGCAACTCTACACCTTGTAATTCAAACTCTCCCAATCCATCCAATCCTTTCCTACAACCTCTCTGTTTAGAATAGTCAAATCTTTCATTGCATCTGGGAGATGTTAGTAACTTCTTCACCTTATACAGATGTCAGTGCTTCTTCACCTTATACGGAATCAGTGTAAATCCCTCTGATTCAATAGGTTACTCTTCCTCCAGAGTTGCTTTTTAAGGTGTGGTAATGAATAAATCTTTTACAGCCCACTGAAGTACAGAGCAAATTTTTCTTATCTCCAAAACACCATATAGGACAAAAAAGAGTTGAACTTTCTGGATATTTTTGATTGGCTAGTAGGGGATTTTGAAATGGCAATTAGGAAAATGGTTTCAAATGCTTTTAAAAAATATAAAGATTGACATTCTTTTTATCAGTGATCTATTCTATGCATCTCGTTTGCTTTTGAGAATAGGATTTTACTGACTTTTGATAAGTTCTCGTGTTGTTAAGATAGATTTTTTAAAAACCTACACTTTTAGCAACTAGACACTTGCAAATTAATTACTCCTATAACATTCCCTCTAATAAAAAAATTTGAATGGATGAATCATGTCAAAAATTGTGTACAGTTAGCTCAGTGCATATTAGGTGGCATAGAGCTTCAGCACAGCTAGATATTTCAAGCACCCAATGACATCTGAATGATTCTTCCAACTATATATAAGCTTAGTTAGTTAATCTTTTTTGTTTAAAGAAAAATAAAGCCCACTCAAGTAAAAGAGGAAATCTGATTTTCATTACAGAATGACAGCTTTTTTTAACCTCTCTGCTATGTTTTTTTCTAACAACCTAAATGTTACACCCTTTATTATTGATGTAATCTTGTATTATGGCACAAAAGACCAGAACATTACTTTCAAGTCATAAAGTTTACCTTTACAAACCAAATTATTTCTATCCAACTCGTTTTACCCATTAATTATTTTCTGAGAAGTAAATTTCTGTATCTGACTTTATAACATATAAGATCCTCTTTTCTGGATACATGTTTAAAATGTATAATTATTCCTACGAGAAGATTAGTAGATTTATTTAAAAAACTCTGTGTTCCATGATTTCTGACATTCACACACAAGACAAGAAGAAAATGCAGGAGGAGAAGCATTGTTGCATTGCCCCGTCTCTTCATCTTGACACTGAGTACGAAAACCTGGGCTTCAGAGGGTGAGAGAAAGTTCAGGCTTCATGCTAAATCAGTTTTGGGCCTCACTCCCAGGATTTGCCAGCTATGCCAATTTCCATAGGACATAAACTCTAAGATAATGTTAATGGAAAGCAAACCACAGCCACCACACTCATTTTCCTTTGGCAGGGGGATCAGTTTAAATCCCCAGAGCAGTCAGCTCTGTATCCTTCCAGACAACACTCTCTCC
This sequence comes from Thryothorus ludovicianus, assembly GCA_013397245.1. Taxonomy (NCBI): domain Eukaryota; kingdom Metazoa; phylum Chordata; class Aves; order Passeriformes; family Certhiidae; genus Thryothorus; species Thryothorus ludovicianus. The sequence continues at coordinate 902,242 of VZTB01008810.1, forward strand.
CCTAATCCAATCAGCACCATGACCAGAAGCTACTAACCACGCTGTGGATTTCCAGATTTCTGCCTTATTGCCAGCCTGCAGGAACTTGAGGCATGAGACTATAGCTGGTGCAATCAGGTGGGTGAACATCTGCAGCTCCCCTGCTCCAGGCTCTGCTGCAAAGCACTGCCAGGAGAGGCTGCCCCAGCAGAGCCCACCTGCCTCACCTGCAGTTAGCATGCTCCTGGGAAACAGAGGTAGAGGTGGGATGTGGTGTCCCTGCTGACATGAGTTGTGACCCCAGCTTCCTCTTTCACCTCTGTGCTGTGGGTAGGAAAGGCACTGGCTTTAAGATGTGACTGCCCAATGTAATTGTACCAGAAACAGTGTGGCAAACAGGACTAGGGAAGGGATTGTGCCCCTGTACCTGGCACTGGTGAGGCTGTGCCTCAAATCCTGTGTTCAGTTCTGGACCACTCAATACATGAAAGAAATTGAGGTGCAGGAATGTGGAAGGGCAACAGAGCTGGGGAAGGGTCTGGAGCACAAGTCTTTTGAGGAGTGGCCAAGAGGAACCGGGGTTGTTTATGCTGGAGAGAAATCTCGGAAGGAACCTTAAAACTCTCTACCTTATTATTCTACAAGTACCTGAAAGGAGATTGTAGTGAGATGGGGGTTGGTCTCTTCTCCCAGGTGACAAGTGACAGAACAAGAGGAATTGACCTTGAGTTGTGCCATGGGAGCTTTAGATAGGATATGAGTAAAAACTTCATCATGAAGTTTTTACTTCATCATGAAGGTGGTCAGGCACTGGAACAGGCTGCTCAGAGAAGTGATGGACCACTTAAATATCTGGAGGTATTCAAAAGATGTGTAGATGTGGCACTTAGTGACACAGTTTAGACGTGGACCTGGAAGTGCTAGGCTATCACTTGCACTCATTGATTTTAAAGGTCCTTTCCAACCTAAATTAATCTATGATGGTGGATTTAAATAAGCCAGGAATTTAAATAAGACAAACAAACATCAAATTGGTTGAATATCACTGAGATGTATCTTAGTGGTTTTACTCCTATTACGTACCGTCCCAATTAAAATAATCCTGACTAAAATAGTCTGGTCTCTGCTTTAGAGTGCCATTAAGGCTTGCAGGAGAGATTGCATGATTTTGCATATGGTAAACCATCTGTGTCAGAGGTAACTGCAGATAGAAGTTGTGCCTCTCTCCATATGTCAGGTTTAGCAGATGTTGGGAGAGCAGGTTTACCATGGTCAGCCTCTCTGTGAAGGAATGTACAGCAGCTCACTGACCTAGTGCCCTGGGGTGTCCCACAGGTCAGTGACATGCTGTGCAGGGCAGTTTCTTTCTGGATCATATTTACCTTCTGCTCACTTTAAGCCTCATTTTGCTCTTTTGTAAATAACACACTTTAAAAGGAAACTGAGACTTCTTTTTTTTCTGCAACGTACCTTTTCCAATAGTTGAAATAAGTGCCTCCAGCTATGCCTTTCATACCCATTTCTGTACCCTTTCCTTCCCACCAATACTTCTGACAACTATTATCTCCTGGACAAACCTTTACAATAGCTGTGATCAACACTGCTCTGGTGAAAAGTGGTCAGGTCTCCACAACATACCTCCTGCAGAGATGCCAAGGTCATGATGGACATAAATACTGTTATTTACTGTGCTCTGCTGTGGACTGAATCCAAACAAATGTCTCTGGTGGCTTACAGTCAGGTAGGCTTTGGAAAGTCCTTGAGGCACTTCTGCAGCACTGCACATGAAATAGCTGAAGAGAAAGGGTTTCTCTGTACTAGAGTTTTCCAACACAGAGCAGCATTGTCTCATATCTTAGATGAACACCAAACAATGTCCGACAAGGGATGACTTCTGAAGTTTAACCTAATTTGTTAAGTGGGTAAGCCTATTGTTTAGAATAAATACTAAAACAATCAGTGGAAGTAGCCAGTCTCCGTAAAGGATATTATTAGAGAATGAATGAATTTTTAAAGGGAGTACATTTGTTCTGGATCGCACCAAAACCAAGCTCTCACTGACATCCTTCCTTTTATCAAAAAAAAAATCATTGCTAAGGGTGAGTCAAAGATTTTGAGTAAAGACTGCAGATATTTTAAGTAAAAAAAAAACAAACAAAAAAAACAACTGAACTTGTGTATGTAATTAGCAACATCTGCAAAGAGAAAGTTTATATTTATTTCCATGATGCAGAAATGAAGATTCATTTTTGCCAGAATGCTGCTATTTCTTTGTCTTTCTTTCCTCCTTTCTTCATTAGCTAGCTTTATGCTATGGTTCCTTGTGGTCTGTCTGGGATATCGGGAAGCATGTTCAATTAAGCCAATGAGAGGAGTGCTGCAAAACAGATGTGGACAGACCCCAGCATAATTGGGTGAGTGAACTGCTGGAAGCACAGAGCAGGAAAGGCCAAGTGTGCTCTTGTTTTCTGATCTCTGGCATGGGACTGGAGTTGGCTGATAGTGGGTGTTTTCAACAGCCCTGTGGCTTTGTGGTAATGCAGTGCAGTATCATTTGGGAGAGCAGCTGGATTCCTGATGTGGAATTACTGTTTCCTGGCTGGGGTGTTCTGTGGAAGCAGCGAGCTCTGCTCCAAAACTCAAAGGGCAATCTGCCTTGCATAGGTAAAACTGGAGAGTAAATTGATAAGAGACAGCTTCACTCCTTGTGCAGATGGTTGGCAACTGCAGGAAACAGAGACTCAACGTGTAATGAAATGTAACCAAGAGCTGATGGATGAATGGAGATCAGTTTGATTTTGGAATAGTTCTTAGTGAGTAGAATCAGTGTCTTGGCTTACAGTCTCATCTGCTGTTCCCAGTAGCTGTAGAAAATTACCCTGGAATATGAAATTAATAAACACCAGCATTACATAACTCATATGTTAAGAAGTTTGCAACCAGATTTTATGCAGTTCTTAAACTCTTTCCCCAGGCAGCAACTGACAGAACAAGAGAATAGAGTCTTAAGCTGCACCAAGGGAAATAGAGGTTGGATATTTGGAAAAAGTTTTTTGTGGAAAGAGAGATTGTGTACTGGAATTGTCTGCCCAGGGAGGTGGTGGAGTCACCATCCCTGGATTTTTTTTAAAAAAGACTGGATGTGGCACTCAGTGCCATGGTTTAGTTGAGGTGTTAGGGCATGGCTTGGACTTGATGTTCTTTAAAGTCTCTTCCAACCTAGTGATTATGTAAGCATTATTTTCATATTGAAACTTTGAAAACTTAGATAAAGCTGCATGAAACATTCCAAAGTTATATTCAAGTCTTCTTTGATTCAAAATTTATTTTGAATAAGCATTTCTCTACAGAATATACCCTGAACCTACTACAATGGCTTCAGTGCAATAAAAACAATGAGAATTTCATGTGAGCCCATTCACATATCCAGCAGGAAACAACATCCTGACCAAACATCATTTTAAAATTGAAGCCATTTGTACTGTTTAAAATAGAAGGCAAATTTTTTTAGAAGGGCAAAAGATTGTGCTTCCTTTGGCACCCTACATTAGCACTGGAAAAGGATAATTTCTTGTCCTTTGCTCCTCTACTTTTTGCAATGGAAGAGGATCCTGCTTCCCCTAAGGAAAAGCAAGACAGATTCACTCCTCTCTCCACAGAACACCCCAGAGAAGTCACCACAGAGTTGAAATCAATGCTTGCATAGGCGATGTCTATTTGGTGTCAGCTGTGAACACCAGGAAATAAAGACCCTTTTATTTACTGCCACTTATTTCTACAAAACAGAAATTTGTGCTATTAAAAGCCCCTTTTTTTCTCTGCCAGCACAAATGGAAGTGTCTCCCCAGCTATTTTCCATACACCATGGGCTTGTTCCTGCCCAGTTTGACCCTCACCAGGCAGAATGAATGTAGTTCTTCATTCTGCACATACCACTGGCAGCTCATTCCATGTTTGGAACAGGCTGCATAAGCTGTGCATTGTGGCTGCCCTTGGGCTGGATGCAGTGGTGGTACCAGCTGCATCACTCCCAGCCTTGTTCCAAAGCAGAGAAGTCCCTGGCGATTCAGCAGCTAGCTGGGGGAATTTGGAGCTTCAAAACACAGCTGAGGTCACCAAGAGTTTGTTTGAAGTTAGTTAAAACCATCGTCTTTAAATAAATGCAGCTAAAATCTTGGAGGGGGAGTGGGTGAGAGAGGTTGCTTGCTCGCTCTGTCAAGAAGTCCCCCTCAATAAACTAGAACAGCATGGATCTTACTTTTTCACACTTTTATCATTCAGAACTGGGTAATTTATTAATAAAATATTGTTTTACAATAATGCCTAAGAAGTCCCTAAGAAGGACTATAGTTTTCTTGTATTCAAGATCAACAGGTGTTATTTTGAGTCCAAGGCAGGTCTTGGGACTTAATTTGCAGTCCAATCTTAGTGATTTATAGGAGATCACTTCCAGTCAGTATGGCAGTATGGTGGCCATATAATCGGTCCCATCTTGTTTCAGGACATTTTCTACATTTTTGCTTGCATGTTCACCTCAACTACGAAAGAAGGAATTAGCTTTTTTTTCTTTTTTTGGTACCTAACTAACCTAATTGATTAAGTTGTATCTGTGTCAGTAGCAGGAGTGAGATATTTCACAGCTACTTCATTGGGTGAAAGAAGGAGAAAGAAATGGACAGGAAAAAAATGTTAATTTTTATATTTTAATTCAAAAAAGGTAAAAGTTAAGCATCTAAGTTGTCCTTTTAAGTGTAAACCATGCAAGCATTCTTGTTACTCAGACTACTCTTGGAAGCCTCAACTGCTGCTGTAGTCCTGGAGGCTAAGATAAGACTCTTACCACATGTTGGCCTGCAGGCTTTTAATCCCAATTTCATGAGTTCAGGTGGAAAGCCACAAATCATTTGACACGTTAGCTTGTTCAGTGGCTGGACAAGAAGTGTTTATTTAACACATTAGGGTTACAAAGGCTGTGAAAACAAGCAGAGTCACAATAAAAATATTAAACATTAATTTTGACAGAACAACAACTATTAATGTTCTAAAATCTAAATCCAAGAAGTTATATGGTCAGCAAGGATAAAGTACTGTTCAGTTCCTTCCTAATTTACAGAATTGTTTCCTATTTAAAATCACTGCTAACTTGAGAGTGTAGAAGATGGGTTGATTTCTATTGTATTTGACTATCCAAACAAAATCCTAGTGTAGTTAAGCTTTGAATCCAGCCTGTGGTACACATGATTGAGTTTTTTTGGTAGTAGAACTGCAAAATGAATGTACACTGAGGATTATATTTGGGGGGAAAAGGGAGAATCTAAGTATTAAAACGTGTACCCACTCATCTATAAGATTTGCACACTTATGTATTTAGCAAGAACTAGCATTAAATACTCAGAGGGTCTATCCTGCCTCTGTGCTATACTCAAACTGTCCACCAAGTTTTCTTTTCAAAGACCTGTGCCTAAGCAGTGAAAGAGAATCCAAGCACATGCTTCACAGAGCAGGCATCTGCATTTTTAATTTAACAAAGACTGTAATAAAATCAAGGTTTTCTTCCTGAAAAAGAGCTGGTCCAGGAATAATTAGCCCAAATCTATTTAGCAGCTTGCAGATTGTCTACTATAATGTAATGCAATGGGGAAAACCAGAACTATCTGATTAGGTTTTGTCACCTTGCTACCTGTATTTTGTCTTTAAAAGATCTTGCTTAGAAAGTTGCCAGGCATTTAGGTTTTTGTTTATTCAGTTGTTTTGGTTAAAATTCTACACTACCTCCTCTGAATTCATTACATGCGTTTAGCTTAGCATTTAGGCTTTAAAAATTATTTTGCAAATATTAAAGTTTGATGAGCATTTACATCATTGAAATTAATCTATACTATCTTAGGCAAAAGGATTTGAATTTGTTTGGGGAATTTTGGTTTTGGAGTTTTGGTTTGTTGCTAGACCAATATATCTACACCTGTTCTGGTTTGGTTTAATAGACAGTACTTAGAAGTATAATTGAAACCCATTTTCAAAATATAAATTTATCAGCCTATTCCTAAAATATGCTTTAATGTGACCTTATCTCAAATACTTTGATATTCCAGTATTTCTACCTTAACAATTTATAATTGTTCAATGCAAGTGTTTTTTATTTTACGGAGTCATCCACATGTGACAATTTTGTAACTATTTTTTAGCTCTGCCATGTATTCCTACAAAGGTTGAATATTGTATGAGTTTATTTTTCTGCCCTCTGCTCCCTCTTCCACCTGGAAGTGTTAAGGAGTAGAGAGGGGCAGGAAGAGAAACAAGAGGCATAATGTCTGAGCAAAGCAGGTCTCCTCAGTCTGCAAGCGGGCAGTCAAAATAAAATATACATCTAGCAAATCATGAGAGGCACAAAGAGGGTGGGTAGCCATAGGCTGGTCTGTTTTCAGTGTAAGTATTAGTACCTAATAAAGCTAACAAGAGGTGAGGTTTAAAAAAAAAAAAGGAGGAGGAGCTTCTTCATCTAACTGACAGGTAGGCTATGAATCTCTCTCTCACAGTACTGTGAGTGCTTGAAATGGATAGGGAGCCAAAAAGAGACTTCAGGGATTGCCAGACATCCCGATTGAGTCACACAGTCCTGGAGTGATCAGTGCCTGCGGATTGGGACTGCCGTTGCTCAGCTCCCACATCTTTCCTGGAAATCTGCTTCTGGCCAGTGTCAGAGGCAGAACTTTGGGTTAGCCTGCCCTTTAGTTTTATCCAGTTCCTATAGTGCCAGCTGATGTATGAACCCATCAGATATAGTAAGAGTAATATTATTGTCAGTCCTAGTGATTTAAAATGTGGTTGTAGCATATCCTTAAATCTTCATACTTTCCATTTCTTCCGACCTCATTTATATTGGAAGATTGTACCAGGTAAAATATATTGTGAAATGAATCAGCCAATGGTCCAAACTCCAAAAACATGTTTACATTTAACTGTGTTGAATTTGACTTGTCTCATACCAGTTTAAGTTCATAATATTCAAAAACTAAGTTTGTGCTGCATTATGGATCAAACTTAACTGTACCCAATTTCCTGGAGTCATGTTTCTTTGCTCTTAATTTTATGGCTTTTTTCTTAAAGATAACATTTTTTCCCTTCTCTTTAACACACTGAGCATAGACAGTAAGCACCTATCATACTGTAGTTTATTTTAAATATAAGAGGCAAAGAGCTTGGCAGAAAAAGTTTTCGTTTTTGTCAACACAAGCATTCGCTTCTGTTTTATGTAACTAATGCTGAAATGAAAGTCCACGGCAATTACAGCCCATTTTTTCATTTCCACACATTTACCATTTGTAAAGTCTCCAAAGATTCAAGTTTCATGGAGAACGTTTTTTTTTGTTACTGCTCAACAATCATATTTGGTCTTTGAGCAGTGAGAAGACCAGATCTCTGCCAACATTTCTAAATCAACTATATGAAAATGAAAAGGCCTGAATTCAGAATTAAACACTGCTTAATTATCATGAACATGTGTAAGTCTCTTTTTTTTCCCTTTCTGCATGGTATGAAATGTTACAATCTCCTCTCAACATATGTGTAGAGGCAGTATAGTCTATGAGTGGATAAATCACTAGGCGTAGACTTCTAAGACCCAGATTCTACCACGGACTATGTTACAGGCACCAGGGAAAATCTATCCCACCTTCTTGAATAGATTTTCACCAGAAGAGTGTAATGACAAGAGAGAGCCAGATAAAAGGTATTTATTTATTATTATGTGCATTATTTTACGGAAAGAATGAATTGCATCCTTTGATTTTCCAGTAGTTTCTGACAAGGCTTTCAATTAAATAATTTTACTTGTCTCTTCACATGCAATTTGCTCATTCTGGTCTAAATTTGATCCACCTTCCAGGTTGCTTCAATATTACCAGTTATCACAAAACCAGGTGTAAATTTAAGAATGCATGCACAGAAAGAAAACGCATGAGAAAATTTGAGAGTTCCTTTAAGATGTTGTTTTCAGAAGGGGAGCTTGTTGTGCTTAGCATTTTTGTTTACCTACTGTGTATCTCCCAACAGAAACCAGAAAAAAAACCCCAAAATAGCCCACAAAAATCAACTGTATGTAGTTTGCACTCTCTGTGGTAGATTAAACTCCAGAAAGGTTTTGTTATGTTTCACTATACACAGCAATAGGAGGTGCTCTGGCAGGCTACACAGTTCAACTAATCCTCCAGCTGCTGACCCACAGCAAATCCACAGCTCTTCTGTGCAGCAGAAGAATCACTGTTGTTACAGTGATCCTTGGACAGAGCTGTGACAGAGACCCAGAGTGACCTTGCAGGCTGCCTGGGGGCTGTTCAGCCCTGTGAGGATGGAGGTGCCTGGAGCACAGAAGAAAATCCCTGTTTCGTGCCATAGTACAAGGCCGGTGCTCTCCTAGAGCATGAGCAGGGGCAGGAGACCTGAGCATGGAGAGAGGGTGCACGACAGGGCAACTGCTCCTTGTGCTCCAGGCAATGAACTGCTTAACAATCCTTTCCTGTTGGAGAGGGTTTCTCCTCAACAAAATATTCAGAAGGCATTTTGGTGGATTCCCAGGGGCAAGGAACTGAATAGCCCAGAGATGCACTGCGGGTGGCAAATTGAATAGGAGAAGACTCTGTGAGTTGAGGACAGAGAGGGCAAAAGGGGGAACAGACATAGATGGTAAGACTGCAGGGGCTTATGGACCTAGTCTCAAAAGAGATTACTTCAATTTGCACAGAAAAAAATGTAGGCACAGACTAAATTCAACCCAAACCACTTACAAATCCATAGGATGTCTGTGCTCTCCAGGGGCACCATTTTTATGCCTCTCTGAATTGGATCCTGAAGGTCACAGGCAAAATTATTCTTGGCTTTAGCAATAATATCAGTATGTGCTCTGGCTCTTTTCTTCTTAACCATTTCTGTGTAAGTGGAATGGAGTCAAATCAAGTTTCTTTTTTAACGGGTTTTAATTTTCTTGTTACAACTGAGAAAACTAAAGATGCTGTGAAGCATATTGTAACAAGACAGAGTACTGAAAGAATATTCAGAGGAAAAAATAACTGCTCTGAGGTGCTATTTAAGAAAATAAGTGTGTTTTCTTCCACTCTGACAGACTTGAACTCACCCCTATCACACCCCTGTATGTATTTTGATGGGTCTTTTTAATAGATCACTAAAGAGCTCAAAGAAGTTATCAGTTGTGATATGAATCTCCATCTGTTGCCAGCCCCCTTTGAGAGCTTGCGTTTCATATTACAAGACATTTAGTGGAGTGTTTTGCCAGCTTTTTAGAATGGCCATAAGAGGCCTCAGACTCTCAGCTTTCATTGCTATATTCCAAAATTAGAGTGTTCTCACAAATTGGCGGATTTCCAATTTCCAAGACAAAGTATAGCAAAATCCAGCACTGTTTTAGCACTTGTCCCCAACATCCAATGTTAAACACCACTGCTGGTGTTCTCCAGCTACCCACAAGAGTTACCTGGGCTATGGTAAAGAAATTACTTATAGTTGGAACTGTAATTCAGTTGCCAGGAAATTTAACAAGGGCAACAAAAAGGTCATACTTGAGAAGAAAAACATCACAGGAAACTTTAATAATATGCATAAAAGCATAATCACAGGAATATGCTTTAAACTAGTACAGAACACGGATTATTTTGATACTTGTCTTTCCATTGTTAATTCTTAATAATTTTTCTGAAGATGCAGTGAAGATTTTAAAGAAATTAGTGTGGATCTCTTTGTTAAGTACTTTTCCAGCTGAGGACCAAGATCTTGTTCTAATTTTGAACAATGGGATAGTCCTCATAAGGAACTGTCTTGAGCCTTCAAACCTGAGACAGAAGGAGCTAAACCAAATGCAGAGTGGGTGTGGGGCAGCAGAGCAGCCCAAAGCAGCGGCACCGCACAATGATGATGATCCTTTTTTTTTTTGAGGGTTCACCCTTCATTGCTTTTCTTGGCTCAGGGATGGGAAATCCTAGCTTCAGGAGGGCATGCCATCTTGTCCTAATGCTGGGAGGCCGTGTGGCACTGGGCACAGGAATGTCCTCCTGCCATCTTGTCTGGGGAACAACCTTGTGTCACTGTTGAGCCACAGGGACCCTCACTATCTTGTCTTTGCCTCTGGAATAAACAATCATCACTGCTGAGCTGCAGGAACGTCCCCCTGCCATCTTGTCTTTGCCTCTGGAATAATCACTGTCATTGCTGAGTCACAAGAATGTCCCCCTGCCATCTTGTCTTGTTGAACAGTATTTGACCCAGTAGGGACATCACCAGTTCTTGTTTGATTATTTTGTCACCTCTGGAAGCAGCTTAAAATTTCAAAGGTGAAAATTACTCCAAGCTATCCCTGCCCATATACTTTGCCTTTCCTCTTCTTCACCAGGGTTTCTGTGGGCCATCAGTTTCCAGCCCTGCTCTATTTTTTGGGAATCCAGCTGCTAGCTGATGATCACTGGCACATTGACAGAGACTGGGTAGGCCCAAATTTTCATCACAAATACCTAGAAATCCAGATCCTATAAGGCATATTTGACTCCAACATTCTCCATAGACTCCTGACAACCTCCAGAACAGAACAGAAAGTTCACTTTTCGAGACATCGCAGTAGCAGCATTTTATCTGGTTATTAATTTTGCTGTACAGTGTGTGTGCATTTCATATTTCAATGACAAAGGAGGGATTCACAAAGGTTCACTTCAGTGAGAATGTGCGTCAGTGATAGGGAGGTTTGGGGGCTGACTTAGAGCAGGAGCTTAACTTCAGACACTCTAAATCATAGCCCTGAAGGAACCCTTTTCTTTCCAGTGCCTGTAAAGGAAGTGCAGAGAGATTAGCCTCAATCAACACTCCTCTAAATGTCAATGCAAAAGATTGCATACGATGGCAGTTAGGAAATCAGATAGTTTAATGCAGCCATTAATTAAACAAAAACATTAAGGCAGTCTCACCATGCATTTTCATAATGCATTTGAACTAGAATTTCAGTGTTTGAAAAGATTTTTGTAATTAATTGCATCTGTAGAAGCGACGAAGTACTAAGTGTCTGAAAAATTACCCCTTGAAGCCCCTAGTACATTTAAATGAGCAAAAAATGGACCCTGTCTTTTCATAAGTGCACTTACAGTACAAAAAGAAATGGTTTGAAGAACTGTCCCTCAAAACATGGTATATAACCATTGCAGCATATAAATAAAGCAGAATGAAAACTTTGTTAAAATGTTTGTAAGATTTAATGTTTCCTTAAAAACACCATTTACAAAAGTGGTTGATATACTAAAAAATGCACTTAACCTTTGGACTGTGTGTCTGAGCATTTCCTGGTATAGGTTCATGGTGGCAGCATGAGGAACCATAAATCTGTGGAAGACACCACAGTAAATGTGGGAATCGATGTTCCTGGACTCCATCATGGGTGGGCTCCATCAGGTTAGGGGGAAACAGGCAGATGCTTTTGGCCAGGGAGCAGGAGTAAAGAAAAAAAGGCATCCCTGTGTTGAAAATACCTATAGAAGAAACATATTATCAATAGTCAACAAAGCAATATTATTTTATATTATTAATTTTATATTATTATTTTATGATATTAATTTATAAATTCCAGGCTGAAGTAGTATTTACATTTTGTATCAATAAGGAGCCTGCAGCAATTTTGTTGGATTTAAACCAACAAAAAGGCCTTTTTGTGTGTAAAATATAAAGGTCTTTTCTCTACAAGCTACTAAAAATCCCAAGATAGGCACAAAGGTTTTTCTGAAAAATCTCATCCCAACCAGATGAATGAGTAATTGCAATGTTTTTGTGTGTGAGGAATGTTGAGAGATCTGTTTTCCTAGAAATATTGAGAGAATGTTCTGCAGTTGAAATATTACACCATAGCATAGACACCATTAAATCTGTCTTTTACACCACATTGTGGATGCAAACACTGAGAATTACTATATGCCCAGGATTATGTATCTTAACTGTGGTATTCTCCTGTAAAGTATTCTTTCTGAAATCTTCACAAGCACTCAGATTACATTCATTGTTAGCGTTAGTTTCTTCTCTTATTTGCTACTGCTAAATATTTTTATTAAAGTGTATATACGTCTACATAGAAAATGCAATATGTTCCAATGTAATGTAAATAAGGGACTACAGTACAACTCAGGTAGAAATCAGAGTATTTCTCCATCATTTTTTCCATGAGAAAGTGTTGGAATTGCAGCTTATTTGATACAAGAATTGCTTCTTTAATTATTTTACTAAAAAGAACAAGATCTCTAACATGCAAGACAGCTCATCAGGTCTGTATGTGTTAAACAGATTATTATAAGAATACAATATGGAAAGAGGGGGTAGAACATTCCAGTGCATATAAAACATTTTCTCATTAACACTATTTTATTGAGAAGCCATCAGAAACTTATTAAGTGCGTTATCAGTTTGCTAGAATTTCCTTTATTATCAGTTGATATATTTTCTCTCTTCACCTCTCTCTCTCTCTCACTTTTCTCCTCCTAAGGTTCTAGGATCTCTTAGTGGTAGTTATCAATATGTTATCGGTATTTTGGCCCCTGGCATATAAATGTTTATTAGATATGCAGGTGCTGAGCCATACAAAACCCATTAATTTTCAGAGGAGGAATTTCGGGGGACGTACTCGTGGCAGCTGAGTTATGGTAGATTCAGTGTTATGTCTGGGCTCTGAGCCAGCCTTGAAATCCTTCCCATACTACCAACCATCGAGGGCACACAGTCACTGATGGGGGTGTCAGCTTGAGGCTGGGTAAGAAAGCTGAGATCCAAGGAAAGCCAAATATATGGAAGGCAGCTCTGAGGCAGCTTGGCAGCAAGTCAGATTCTGAGTAGTAAAGCTTGTATGAAATATATTCTGCCTTCCACGCTTAATAGTAATAAAGTTTGATTGAAGTCATGCTCAAATTGCACTCTGTCTGATGCCAGGTATTTAATATTAAGCAGTTTGGGGAGTTTTGCTATCGGAAGCAAAAGGGGTTTAGATTTATTTCAGACTTTCACAGTAGAAACTTGCTCAATAGCCTGGAGCCACTAAGCCAGAAAAAAAAAAAGGCTACTGGAGATCTGATCATCTTCCTTTTAGCAGAAAAACACACAATTCTTTTGCATGCTTTTCAAAATTGCTCTGCCAAAAGAGGAGTTATCCTTTGCTGCAGTACCAGGAAATCCCCATTTTGCCTTGAAACTGCTGCAGGGTCAAATATGATGATTTTATTTCTTTCTGCAAGTGCAGAGCTCAGAATTCCTGTGATGATGAACTCCCATCTTCCTTCCTCCATCCCTCTTTTACTGAGACACTTCCTTCCCCTTGTGTTTGCAAAATTAAGTTTACTGCAAACAAAAAACTCAAAACAAGAGAAGCAAAAGAACCACAACTTATATATTGTTTTTCCTTTTATATTTGGAAAGCCTCCTGCTCCTGTGGCAATACAATTATATTTGAAGCCTGGCTCATGACTTTTGAATACTCTCTGGTACATCAGATATCTTTGGGGACCCAGAGAAGTCTCTGATCTTCCATAAAACCTGTATTAGGTTAATACATAATTCACCATTTAGAAGACAGATACAGGGACAGCCTTGCCAATACAAATTCTTCGTTTACTTTTAGGTGATAGGCAATACAGAGCCTGTATTTGAACTCTGATTAAAGATTTTATTAGCTCAACATTTCATATCACTAGCTAACAGCATACATGCAAATATGTGTTGTATTCATTTGGATTTGCATTTGCTTGGGTGGTTTTACCTATAATGCAGCCATAGACAGGATAAGAATTGTCAATAAAGTAATCTGTATACCGAGGAGATAAATCCCTACCTGGAGCATAAATAAAGTTTAAAATTCAGAACCATTGGCATAAAAGGTTTTGAAATGTGCCTACAGGGTAAGTGTCCTTTTGAAGCTAGAGTGCAAGTAGCAAGAGGAAATTAGGAAGCATCCTTCCACACTGAGCTGTGGCCTGGGAAAGCAGGTGACTGGCCAAAGTATGCAAATATGTTCCCTCTTCCTGAGCACCCTTAGCTATACCCTTGCAGCAACACCTGAGGGTTGTTTCAGGCTCTTTGTTTGATGCAGAGAAAGTTTTACTCCTCCATCCCACCACCTTCTGTGTTTTTAAACTATTTTCATTATATCTTGGTGTATACCTAAGAGATTATAATATTTTGCAGACAAACCTATTGGCCTTTTCCAATGACCCAGTGATCTCAGTCTCCGAGGTTTTGTGATTTCCTGAGTGGGGAAGCACCAGAGCAGCAACCTCAGCTCATTCTGCAGATTGATCCCAGTTGACTGCAATGCATCTGCATTTTGACTGCTTTTCTATTCACTGACCCAACCAAGTCAAGCGTCAGGATTTCAGTGAAACATCTGCAAAGAAAAGAGCATATTTTTTCCTTCTACTGATGAATATTCTGGCTAATTTTGGAATACTTCTGGCTACGGCAACACAATTGTTCCAGATTTGTGCTATTTTGTGCCTCCTGTGTTTTTTCCTTGAGGCAGGGGAAGTGGGAGGAGAGGAAAAGGATTTTCCCTGGCACAATTGTTTGTGTCAGGTAAACTCTCCATAAATCTCTTCTTGAGGAATTCAGTTCATTAAAGCCCAATTAGACACCAATGGCTTGATTTACCTCATTAAGGCTAATTTAAATTAACAGAAACAGCAAATTACTATTAGGGATTTATAGCTAGAGTTTTAGTGGACTGTGGGCAGACAAAGCAAAGGTTTGATTCCTTTGACTATACTTTTCACTCACTCATATTTTTGAGCATAAATACACCTTAAAAAAACATTTGCTGGAGTCAAATTGAACTTGCATCAAGGAAGACATTACCAAATAAAGTAATTTATACACAATTCTTTTGTGCGTGTGTGATGTTTAGATTTTTTGGGGGAGGGAGTTGTTTGATTGGGTTTTTGGGTTTTTTTTGGTTTTGCTTTCCGTTTTTGTTGCTGTTGTTGTTTGTATTTGTATTAATTTGAAAAACACATTTTTCTTTGAGATATATTAAGTGAGAAGACTTTTAAAATTAAAATAGTCTGGATGAGCTTTTTCTTTTTCATAAAACTTGTAGTAAAAGAACTAGTATTTGCATACATTGCATCTGCCAGCATTGCAAGAGCAGATTTATTCAGTTACAGAAACATATATGCAAGAATCTGTGCACACATGATGGAGAAGAGTATGGACACTATAATTTACTCACAATTTCAAGAGCTTTCAGAGTAAGTATTCCGAGTAAAAAGTGGTCCAGGAATGTATCCAACTCTTTCAGAGGCCTGGATCCATGTGAAAAGGGACTTTGAGTCTTTTCTTTACCAAGCTGAAAACATTATCACTATCCCAGAAATGGCTGCTTGAGTACAGCAGGAAAGCACCTACACACATTTTTTTATATGAATCTACAATCCTTTTAATTTGGATTCATAAAGTCAACTTGTGTTCCCAGGGTTCTGTAAGCAATCCAAAAGCTTGATATCTAACCTATACTGCTCATCCAGTCTCTCTCTCAGGTTAACACAAATGCAAGAATAATTTTACAGGTCCTCTACTAGAGCTAGGTGGTTTTCTTGTCTTTATTGCCAGATTGCAAGCTACACTACTCTGTGTTCTGGGATGCATTGCTTTAAGAAGGCAGAAGTTAGGTTAGTTTGTCTTTTTTTTCAGCTTACAATCAACTGTCATATGGTACAATATTTCAGAAGGTTTACTAGAGATAAAATTTCAAGATTTTGAGTAGTCACTTGTGTTGGGTTTGCATGGCCAGATTTTGGTAGTTGGGGTTGCACAGGGGTGGCTTCTGTAAGAACTTGCCAGAAGCTTCCTCCATCTTCAGTAGAGCAAATGCCAGCTGGGTCCAGGACAGAGAGGCTTCTGGCCAAGGCTGGGCTTGCCAGAAATGGTGGAAACATCTCTATGATAGCAGATTTGAGGTGGAAAGAAATTATTGAGCAGATGTAATTGCAGCCAGAGAAGAGCAGGGTGAGAATTCATGAGTGGAGCAGCTCTGCAGACACTGCAGTCAGTGGAGAAGGAGGGGAGAAGGTGTTCCTGGTGCTGGAGCTGGGATATCCCTGCAGCCCATGGTGAAGATTATGCTTAGGCAGCTGTGCCCCTGCAGCCCATGGAGGATCACAGGGATGCAGAGATCCACCTGTAGCCTGTGGAGGAGACTCATGCTGGAGCAAGTGGATGCCTAAGAGGAGGCTGTAACTCCATGGGATGTCCATGCTGGAGCAGGTTTCCTGGAAGGACATGTGACCATTTGGGAGATCCACACCAGAGCAGCCTGTGTCTAGAGAACTGCACCCCAAGGAAGAGTGATCCATGTCGGAGCAGTTTGTGGAAAACTTCTGCCTGTGGAGAAATTCAAGAAGAACTGTCTCCTGTGAGAGAGACCTGTGCTGGAGTAGGGAAAAAACTCCTTTCCCTGAGCAGCAGCAGGAACAATGAGTGATGAACTGACCATAATCCTCCTTCCCTGTCTCTCTGTACTGCTGAGGGGGATGAGGTAGAGCCAGGAAGGAGGAAGAGGTGGGGGAAGGTGTTTTGAAGGTCTTATTTTACTCCTCATTATCCTGCTCTGATTTTGTTAGGAATAAATTCAAATAAGATCTCTAATTCGAGTCTGCTTTCCTGTGATAGTATTCAGTAAGTGATCTCTCCCTGCCCTTATCTCAACTCATGAGTCCTTTTTTACATTTTCTCTCTCCTGTCCAGCTGTGGAGGGAAGGGCTAAGAGGCTTTGGTGGGTGTCTGGCCTCCAGTCAGAGTCAACCCACTATCAGCCACCACACTCCAAAAGCTGTACTAAACTATAACATGGGTATAAAGTGTGTATGTGTGTATGTGTGTTTACGTGTACCTATAATACCCCATTATTTCCACCCCAGATTTATGTTCACCTATCTAAGGTTACATGTGCTTAAGATAAAAGTACTCAGATACATCACATTTGTGCTTTTTCAGCCTAAGACTCTTAAAGGAGGAGGGACAGGTTGCATGAATCAAGCAGTTGGGCATTTGAAGTCAAATTTTGTAACTGAAGTTGACAATAAAATTTTACATACCGCAGAAAAATGGTAAGTTTAGATCACAGTTTTCACTTGTACTAAAGACATTGCAAAGATGTGCTCTATCAAGTATAGTTTCCACTTAAAACATCAGTTCTTTGGAGTCTCATGCTACAGACTGGGAACTCATCAAAGCCATTGAACCATGTCAGACAAATCAAAAAAGGTAGGTATGCATTCAGCAGTCAAGAATGCAAATATTGTAACAAAAATATTTATCCATCCCAAATGGAAAGTTATTTCTGATATTCAGAAGAGCTGAAGTATTAATAGCAAGAGAAGATAAAACATAACTGCATTCTCAAGGTCACTAAAAGTTCTGTTGGAAGCTTATAGTCGTGTCTTAGTAACAGAGATAAATCATAACCTTCTACTTTTGGAAATTAATCTTCAAAATACCCGCAGTTGCCACAGCTCTCTGCTCCCGTTGCTCTTTCTGACCCGTCTCAGAGTGCTTGAATAGAAATTGGATGCTGACAAAAGACTGTGTCCCAGATCTGGAAGCTTCTTTGTACTTTTTTAATCTTCCTTCTCTGTTTTACCTAAGAGTCATTGCTAAAAGATGCCTATCTCTTCTGTGCCACAGCTTACTATCCTTTTGAAAGCAGTGTTAAAATCTAGTTGTTACATCTGGTAAAGTTTTCTCTGGTGATGTTCATGGGAGAAATTTGGAGATCATTTTACATGGAAACACTGAAAACTGTGATTACCTTTTCAGTCATGTGAAGCCAGTTCTCTCAATTAAACCAAATTTTCACTTCCCCCCCTAGGAAGACTTAATACGTGAAAATTTGCACATGCTAAATAAAGGGAATTTTTTTCAGGAGCTGTGCAGAACTGTCCTTCTCCATCACTGCTTGGACTGTGAATGAGCCTACATCAACAATTAAACTCCTAAATGCTCTTAACAGTGTGGTCTGGTGAGCAGCTGAGCTAGTCTAAGAGTCTGCTGTTGCCAGAAGGCAGTGCCTTCACCCTGCTGTCCCTCCTCCTCCTATTCCCACATTTCACCCACAGTTCTGCAACCCCCCTGCAAAGCAGCCACGGTCTGAGCAAGAAGGGAAAGCAGAAACTGAGTGGCTGCCTCAACATAACACAGTAAGCCAGAAGAACAGAGCAGACCAAAATTCTGCCCTCTCAAATGCCTGCCCCCTTAACAAGTCTGCTCTGTGTATTGTCTGAACAGTCCCTGATAGGTCAGCATGGGAAAACAGGAAGAGAGTAAAATAAGCAAAGGGCTTCTTTCTCCCTCCTTCAGGAAAACAAAGTGGTCAAATCAAATGAACTGATTTTCTGCTTATATTTAGAGAAAGGCACTGACATATAGAGATCATGTTTCAGTTTGACAAGTGATACCAAATAATGCTTGGTTTATGCAAGTCACTGGGGAGTGTAGCAGCTCCAGTTTTATCCTGGTTTTGGAAGGGTATGACACTCCTGCAACTGTGGTGTACATCTGGCTCTCCCCACCATACCCAACTACTTTGGGACCCACTGGCCATCTTCAACTCAATGTTCATGAAAAGACATTTCTAAACAGAAGAGAAAGAAACACAGATTATTGCTCTAAGAAAAACCAGGCTACAGTCTCTGGCTGTTCAGGAGGCAGAGGAGAGAGATCATGGTACTATGGGAGATTTAGGAGACACAGAGGCAATTTAATGATACTGCAGCAAGGAGTAAATTGAGCTTAGGCTATGTCACAGAAAACAATACCATAGGAATCCAGATTTGTTAATTCTACTGTTTCTTTCATGGATGAAAAAGTATCTTTGTGGAGTTTTTAAAACAGCATCAAGCGTTTGAATATTTCTGTTCAAAATCTTTTATGTGATCTTTTGCTTTCAAAGAAGCAAGAGGAGATTACATGTTTTTTTCTTTTATGGATGGAGATCCTACACAGAAATAACCTATCAATGCATTTATATGATTTTGAGCCTTACATGTGCAGTTTTCCAAAACAAAAAATAAATGCACATGCCTGCAACAACATCTGTATTTATTTTGGCCTTTTCAAAGTGAAGTTCTACAACTTTCTACCAGTATGTTTCTAATTGCTAAAGTAAATACAACATTATATCCAAAATTTGAAATGAGACACCATAGTGCTTGTCCTAATTAGGAAGAGATGCTTCTGCTAATTTTTCTCCCATGAGTCAGAGGCAATGCAATAACATTCCTGAGCAATGGGACAAGTTCAGAAGAAAGCGTATGGTCACAGGCAGATGCACATCCTGTATTTTGTCCTTTGGCCATTAATGAGCAAGGTATCCCTAAAACAGCCTTAACATTTTTGAGTTCATTCAGAAATAATGCTGACAAACATTCCTTCATGTTTCAAGTCCAGAAAAAAGTCAAGTAAAGAAAGTCAATTGATTAAGTCAATGTTGTAAATTTTATTAAATAAAGAAAAAAATTCATGCCTGAAAGACCAGTGGAACCCCAGTGGAACCTCAGTCTGGATAGAGGGACTTCAGGGTTTAAACAAACCTGCCCATGGGAGGCAAATTCTCTATGTTGTCTAACAGCTGTAACAAACTGAGGCCTTTCAGCAAGATCAAGCAGTCTCACTTTTGGGAAGAATGGCAGAATGGGCGCACTTTGGTATATAAAGCAGACCTTATGAAGGATATCCCACCTGGAGTGTTCAACCGTCCTGTGCCATGCAGACTAGCCAACAATATAAAAAAAAAAGAGGTCTGAGGGAAGGCATTTGGCCTCCAGCACTTGATAAATGAGTGCAAATTAATAGCTGATATGTGATGAACTGAAAAATCAGAGCCGAACATTTGTATTTCTGTGTAGAGGCATGCAGGGGCAGACTGCCTCAGCATCAATCAACAGAAGAAGAGGAAAACACTCCAAGATGGCTCTTGACCAAACAGACATGCAAAGGCCTTGCAAGCTTTCCTGGGGAGCTTGGAACACTGCCTCATTTATTCCAGTTGTAACCTACAAGACTCATTTGTTCTGATGATGGCTAGATAGTGATATTTCATACAAAGGTCTCAAATTGTAAGTGACTAGAACTTAAAAATAGCCATTACACAAGCACTGTTCACATCAGTGAGCAGGAGATCCAGGATCAAACTCCACAAACTTTTACTTTGTTCTGGCTCCATAAAGCCAGAACATGATGCCAAGAATGGCACAAGATAACTGTGCTTTGTCACCACAGCTCCTCACCAGTTTTGTCTTTAATTTACCCAATGCTAACTTCTCCAGCTCCTGTGTTTTTAATCTATGAAATGAAGAGATTCTATACATCACTCACGTTCTGCAAGGCCTGGTTTGTTAGTACTTGTGAATTTGCTGTGGTGTGGAAAATGTACATCTCTTGAGACAGTATCAAGGCAACAGACCTTCTGAACAGGAAAAATTGTGCTGAGATCCTCTTGGGATAAGTAATAATTATTATCCAGGCACCAGTATTTAGCATCAGAAGATTGATGGGCAGTCTTGCAGAACTGCATTGCCACTTTCTGCACATAAAAGTGTAGTTTTGTGGAAATTAAATGCGTGCTGTATGACAGCCTAGAGAAATGTTCGGGTTAGGTAGATTTTTAGATTAACTGCAATAATTTTTTTTAACTTTATGAGGTTTCTTCCCCTTCAGGATTGATGGTTATCACTTTCAAAAACATAGAGTGTCTGAGAAGACAGCCCATAGGTAAGTGCAATATAATTAACGAAATCAATCAAGGCTAACAAGTATAAAAAAGCCTAGTAAAACCAGCAGCAATAGCTAGTGTGTTAACATCCTTCCTCACAACATCAGCTCCTCATAGAAAATCACACAATGACAATATATCTTGAACAGGGGACTTTACAAATTGAATATATTTACCAAATTCATTTGAAAAGACTGTTAAATCTTGTGTATCAAGGTGGAATAATGATGATGAAAGGGTTTAAAGAAGCAGAAGCTTCATTCAAAAAGCCAAGAATTTTCAATTACTTCAGTGATCTAAATGTTAATTATAGTGGAATTATTCCCACTTCTACAGAAATTTCTAAACTTGCAAAACATATATACCACTTATAGGTCTTTTCCTAAAAAATTATAAGACTTCTGTCAATTGAAACAGGCAGTTTTGGGAGAATAAGTAAAAATCTGTATTTGAATCATGATCATATAAGCTTAATTGAAAGTTTCTTTTAACTGAAAAATTAAAGTGAGTATTTCAAGCTAAGATGATGCTAAGCTTGGTGCATGCTATCTCCATCTTCAAAAGTATATCCTGGAGGAAAAATAGCACTCTATCACAACTCTGACTCATGGATTGCTTCTGAAAGTAGTCACCTGAAATTATGAATTATTCTAAGCTATGACTTTTGCTTTAATTTCTCCTAATAGAAAATACCAAGAAGGTGGGTGCTTGTGGATGAGTGGCTGGACATGAGCCAACAATGCACTCTCAGTTCAGAAATCCAACTGTACCCTGGGCTGCATCCAAGGCAGTGTGGCCAGCAGATCAAGGGTGGTGATTCTGTCCCTCTGCTCCCCTCTGGTGAGATCCCACCTGGAGCACTGCATCCAGCTCTGGGGTCCCCAGCTCAGGAAGGACATGGACCTGTTGGAGCAAGTCCAGAGCAGTGTGACAAAGATGATAAGAGGGCTGGAACACCTACGAGGACAGGCTGAGAGAATTGGATTGTTCAGCCTGTGGAAGAGAAGGCTTTGGGGTGTCCTAATTGTGGCCTTCCAGCACCTGAAGTGGGCCTGCAAGAATGATGCAGAGAGACTACTTACAAGAGCACACAGTGATAGGACAAGGGGAATGATTTTCAACTGAAGATGGTAGGTTTGGATCAGATATTAAGAAGAAATTCTTTACTGTGAAGGTGGTGTGACACTGGCACAGGTTTCCCAGGGAAGCTTTGGATGCCCCATCCATGAAAGTGCTCAAGAAAAGGTTGGATGGGTATCTGAGCAACCAGATTGAATGGAAGGTGTCCCTATCCATGGCAAGGAGTTGGAATTAGATGATCTTTAGGGTCCTTTCAAACTGTAGCCATTCTATGATTCCAAGCTTAAACTAGGTTACTCATATTCTGAGTCCAAGATAGGATGTATTCAGGTATTCTTTCAGTTGAACACTGGCAGTAGAACTTTTTGGATATGAAAATATTCTTTAAATTATCTAACGAAATGTGTCTGTGTATGGGGTATTTATACCAAATAGCCACTCAAATATTTTTTCTTATTATTTTGCTTATGAATCATTTCTTTGGTTGATAGAGACATGGCTTTCCCAGAAAATCATATGATGTCAACAATGTGATAGATAATTTATAGATAATTATATAAAGAGATATTCATGGGAAGGAAGAGAAGGAGCCAAAGAAGTACAATGAATAATAAATTAAAAAGAAATAATTTTCATGCAGAAACAGGCATATTTTGCATTAAATAAAATATAATTTCCTCTGCATTTCCAGCCCCTTCTGGGAATAAGCAAAAGATTGAATAACTAGAGTACAATTTTTAGTGTTTTGAACAAGTTAAACCTCTACATTCCATTGCTTTCTGTACAAGGAGTGACTAAAATGAGGGAAATCAGTTGAATTTTAGGATTTCATTGTGCTAATTAGGCTCAGAAACATTATGATCTGGATACTAGGGTGAAGCTGCAATTAACTGAGATTTAATGAGCTGTGTAATGATAGGTGACAGGGCTATGTAACTTTACAGCCATAATTTCCTGATTAGATGAACTCTCAAACACTGCAATCTTATGTCCTACCCCAAGGCACGTTGACCCTTCTAGTTGTCCAGAGGAGAAATAAAGTTTTGCCTTCGAAGTTTTTAGGACCTACACAATATTTTAGCAACAGGAAATTCCTATAGTTTCAGGGCAATTTCTCACTGATCAGAACAAGCATTGTTTTCCATGCTAGTCTAAACATTTTTTCTGCTCCTTTTAATCTAGTTTATGTGGCTAGGAGTGTTTGTCTGGTGACAAGAGGATCCTCTGAAGTAGCCATGGTGGGGTAGGATATCAAGGGCACCCAGTATCTGCAGCCACATCAAACACAGTTTGGGTGGTGGAGAGGATGCACAAAGAAAGCCTATAATAAAACACCTCATAAAAGAGGACCAGAAATGAAATCCCAGAAAGAAAGAATATCCCAACTTTTGAAAAACTCTGTTTATAACATTCATAAACATCAAGGGGAAAGTCTGCTAGATAAATCATGGGTCTGAGAATCAAGTGACTTGCAACCATTAATTGCTTCTGTCTACAACTTCTGATAAGACAAGTTCTCACTACCAATCTTAACATAGGGAATATTACAGATAAAAATTATTTGAAGATGGCAAAGTCCTCAGATTCTCTATGGAAGGCACTAACATATTTCTCATGCTTTCAAAACCCAATAAAGGCAAGATTTTCTTTTAAATCTTAAACTTTCTAGAATAGACAAACTGTTGCATGTGCCATACCTGTGTAATCACTTGTATTTTTTTCCTTCATTCCTTTGCCCCCTTCAACACAGAGCACACATTGGCCATGATTGATAAGTACTGAGTGGACTGGGCCTTAATTTTGCCACTTTTTCTTCCAGCCACCATCTCCTGTTCTGTCCTTCCATCTTGACAGAATTTATAGAACTAGACTGAGAGATAATTCAATGAAAGGTTCAAAATGGATATATCCTACCTATAGTGAGATTTCAACAGGATTTAAATATCTGGATCTATAAGAATGATAAAAATCTCTTTCTCCTGCAAGACACTTCCTAAGAGGCATCCACTTTGCTAGACAATGACACTGCCAGCGTGCACCTGCAGCAAGAGGCTGGCCTGAACAGTGAGTTCCTACTTATGTTTGATCATGGTCTAGAAATTCTGCCTAGATCATGGAATCATTGAACTGCTGGAATCTGGCAGAAAGCCCATCAGCATGGTCACATCCTTGGAAAACGTACACAAACCATATATACATACTAGTCATGGCACTTTGAAATTGTCTTTTGAAAGTGGCTGGCAAGAGAGGGAGTAATGAGGGAAACAAATTAAACATGGTGTTCCCCAAACGCCACATCTGCCATCTTTGCTGTCATGGTGGGTGTATAAAGCCAGCAGTATGGTACTGGGTGCTTATCAAAAGTCCCAAGGAGATAATAACTGTTCTAATATGTAGTTCAGAGCTTCTGGGGCTGTGAAATGCATGATGGCATTCCTCAGCAGTGTTACCAGCTGTGACATCCCTCTGCCTTTCTCCACTGCCTGCCACTCTTTGTTTCCTCAGTGGCCTGACATGCAGTGAAATTATATTTTTCTGGGGCTGACAGCCAAATGGACTTTTTTTACTTTGGTTTTTTGTCTTACCTTGCTCCCCAAGCCAGTGCCCAGCCTGGCTGACAGGTAGTCACACTCATGCAGCAGAGAAGGCACAGCTGCCCTGACAAGGGAGTAGGAGTACATTAAGCCAATTTTGCTACAAAAAAGTAATGTGTAATGAGATTGTGTGAGAACCATGACCTTATCTAGCTGTGAAAGGAGTCAAATACAATTGTAACTCTGTTAACATCCTTAGGAAATAATTGCCAACCACCTTTTGTGCTGGAAAGCTGGCCCAGCCCTGGACAAATATTACCACGCTTCATTTACACTATCACCAACACCTACAGCTATTCAAAAATGCCACACAATCTCCACTATTTAAATAATTAGCCAAGGAGGAACATGATTAAGCAAGACAAATTTTGTATTTAAAGATTGTGAATTCTTTGCTGTGGATTTCTCCTGTGATCAACTTCTTCCTGTTTTATTCTACCTGATGGTACAGGAGGTGGGGAGGTTGCAGGCAGGGCCCAGGACACAGTTCCCTTGTGCCAACCTTTTTCCTGGGACATGCCTCTCACTATCTTTTTATCTGATATAGGCAAAGGCAAGTAGCAGCAGGGAGGAGGACATGGATTTAGTAGCAGTCTGAGGAGCCGTGATAAAGAACAACATCTGGTACTGAGAAGTGTCTCTGGGGGAAAGGCAGAGCCTTGATCCTTCTCCCTTTGGAGAACTCCAGCCCAGGAGAGACTTGGTAAAGGGGAATTCCCTTTCCAGCAGCGCTGTGGATTGAGCTCTGAGGGAGGGCAAGAGTGGGAAAAGGAAACAACAAAAGGTTGAGACATTGGGTTACTTCTGCCTTTGACCCTGGCATGGCTAGCTGCCTGCTATTTATGCAATTTTGTGGGGAGGCTTTATCTTCATAAAAATCAGAGTTAACAGATTGCTGCTGGCCTTGGTTATCTTTATTTCCTTATTCATCTTACTTGCACACTTCTCAAGCTCTGCAAAAAAAAGACTTCCAAAGATGAGTGGATAATATCCAACTCTGACAAAAGCTTTCAACAGTCATCTAACATTCCAAATGAGTAACTCAGTGTGGAACAAAAAGACCATAAAATGAAGTGCCAAAACGATTGTATCCAACCTTTCCCAAATAACTGTCACAACATGCACAGTTATGCCTTGCCAAGTAACCTGAGAGTGAAAAGTGATGTACCACCAGTCTTCAGGAGATAAGCAGAAGAATCACACAATTCACACTGGCATGCCACAGACCAGCAAATCATCACATGTTCCTCACAGTATGTGGATTTTGTGCCACTCTTACATACTGGTAGCATAGCAGAATCATTGTGAGTGGATAACAAGAGTTTGCTATGTTAATGCCATTTTATGAAACCTGTTTCTCAGGCAGCCAAGGGGATTTAAAGAATAAAGTATACCATACACCTTTTTTCTTTTTCCAATTAAAATAGCAGCAGCCAAACACTTAATGCAAGAAGATTAAATGTATTTGAATTATTTCCTAAGGTTCTTTCCTCATTTCATTTTGAACAATGCAGCCAAAGTTGTGGGAGAGCCTGGAAAAATGTCCAATTTGCTCCTGTGCCATACTTCAATCACTGCCTAAACCTGTTGGAATAATATTTCCTTGAAAGTGGAAGTATAAAACATATTCTAGAAAAGCTTGATAAAAATCTGTAAGCAATACAACTAAACACTTTAACACCTGCAAGAGAGAAAGGTACCAAATTCTTTTTTGCTTTAAAGTGAGCTTGATAAAATCACACGTACAAGTAACAGAGAAAAAGCCCACAACCTAATCTCCAAACCATAGCACAGAAAAAATACATGGAAATACACAAGGAAAAAACCTTATGTCTTATGCTCCAGTAGCAAAAATGTTTTCATAAGATTTTGTACATTTTATCTTCAGTAAAATAATATGAATTAGTTAAAATCCCTTCTGAAACATTCTGGAATATAACATGGTTTGAGAGGAGGAAGCATCAAGAGTTTTTGATCCCTCTAGAGGAATAAATCTAATATAGTCATCTGTTTCAAAAGGCTTTCAGCTAGAAGTTCCTCCAATGCAGCAACTGCCTCATAGCTGTCATTCATCAAAAAGATAAACTGGTGGAAATTGTCCATCCCCTGTTTCAGCATGAGCAGTGCATGATGAAGTCATTGCTTGGAAACAACCACCTTCCCTCTGTTCCCTCCAGTTCCATCCAGCAATTTCAGCAGTCCTCTTAAAAAAAGATTTATATCAGAAAATGGTTTCCCAGGAACTCTTTAGCTTAGTAATGCTATTGCGTATAGTAAAGAACTGCATATATTGATAATGCCCCACCGACAAAATCTCTGGCATCTAATTTTCAAAACTTACTTCTGGCAACTAATCACAAAAGCAGCTTTCATAATAAATCCACCTGATTTAGCTGCCACAGTAAATAAGCAGCTATGATCAGGGCAATGTGGAGCTTGAATCCCAGCTAGTGTCTTGGATTGACAGCATTTTTCACCTGTGTGCTACAAGGCCATGCAGAAGTTATTCAACCATGTAGTTCTGTATCTATTTCATTTTCCTTGAAGTTTGATCTTAGTCTGGATTTCCTGAGGATGTAATGCTTATTCTTGTGATAATTATCTTAAGTGACTGATTCATACACAAACTCAATTGCAGTTTAATACTGTCTCTAAATAAAAGGACTTCCTTCAGTGTTTGGGTGGATTTGGGGAATTTTTTTTTTATTTCTTTGGGTTTTTTGGAGGGTTTTTTTCTTCTTTTTTGGTTTCTTTTTTTTTTTAACAAATGAATATATGTTCATAGTCTAAATTTTAAAAGTCAAAGAAAAAAAATGTTGATACAATAGTTGTTTGAGGTTATGTACATGAGAACACGTTTGCTCCTGAAAAGTGGTGGGGTGGGCTCTCAAGCCCTTTCTCCTCTTTGATGTTCTAAAGCAGCAAGAAGCAGTGAGCAGCTAGCCAGCAGAGCTGGGGTGATTTCCAGCATCACCTGGCCAGATGGGGAGAAGCATTGAGGCTCACAGGCCTTGGAAGTGGAGAAGGCAACAAATTTGAGAAGCTGCAGGAGCCTCAAAAGTTAACTTAGGGCAAACAGACCACTAAGAAATTACAGACAGTTGTAACTTCCTTCCTTCCTTCCTTCCTTCCTTCCTTCCTTCCTTCCTTCCTTCCTTCCTTCCTTCCTTCC
>VZTB01008810.1:929888-975403 GCA_013397245.1 Thryothorus ludovicianus
CCCTCCCTCCCTCCATGATTTCACTGAGTTTTGACAAAAGGAAATGTTTAAAAGTCCATGTTGCTATTCATAGCCCAAACATTTTTAGTAAAAGAACATTACACTTCATTAGAGTTTTATTTATCCTTATTTAAGTTTTTATGCGAAGTAATTGTTACATCTAGTTATACTCTAAATTTTGCCCTTTACATTTGGAGCGTGTGATATCATTTGTACTTAACAAAACACTTGAAAGCAAAATTTGATTCATACATGAGGAAGTGACTCATCTAAGAACAGAAAAGTGAGTGAATTATGTCTTAGCAAAAAATTTGCTCAGAGAGAAAGAAACTCACATCAGGCAGCCATAAAACATGACAATGGCTGGAAATTAATTCAGACATGTAGAAAAATATAGCATACTGCACAGGGCTTGAGCTAATTATAATCACTAAGTTTAAACTCCTTCTGGCTTTTGAACGAGCCTGAACCAGTTGCTTGGCTTTGGATTTGCAGTCTGCACAGATAAGCTGAGTGATCCCTGCCCCAGCATGCGTTCAGTCAGGATGTGTGTGCTTGTGCAGTCCTCACTTCCAGCTTGCAGCACACAAGATCTATTCTATGACAAGAATTGTGCTCCATTTTGGAGGACAAAATATGTATCACTCATCAGCACAGAAGTTGTGCAGCTAAGAAGCTTTGTAATTAAGAACCCTCACAATTGCATCCCATAATTTATTCATAGTATCAATTACAGAATTCCTGGTAGAGGAAGTCAAACTAATTATATTTTTAAAATTTAAATTAGTTTCTTCTGTTCAATTAAGGGAAGCCAGAAACACTTCAGGGTACCCATACTGCCAGTGGCAAAGTGTAATAGCTTTGCAGTGAGACAGTCAGCTGGAGCAGCTGCTAAAAGAACACCCTGCAAGACAAAAAGCACCAGTAAAACAATGTTAGCCAGCTTCATCCTGGAGAGTGTCGGCTCAGCCTGCTGAGTACTTGAGTGCTACTGGCTTTATATATGGCTGTAATTCTGCAACTTTAAAAAGAGACACAATGAGCAATATATTCAGAAACTACAGTCTGCCTTTCAGGGTGATGAATAACCCATCTCTGACCAGATGAATGAATGCAGATGGTTGCTTATAGGGTGTGTATTAGGGACACACTCATTCTAGACCCAAATCTCCTCCTATCTCCTCCTCATCACCTAATGATGAGCAGAGAACAATTTCCTAGGGCAGGCCCCTCAAATACAGGAACTGAGGGGATAGTTTTGCCCTGCAATCTGAGAATGCAGCTGAGTTGTGTGTTTATGTCATCCTAATGTGATGTGGGTCCTGTCACACCCTCCATGCTGGCACTGATGGTTCAGGGGCTGAATTCAGCAGAACTCCCCCCTTACACCCTGGGCTGCACCACTGCCTCCCCCCATCCTCATTTCACTGGGTCAAGGACATCACTGCAGCTTTTTTGTGGAGTTGGAGGGAGAAGGAACCTTAAGTTTTCACACATAATGAAAGCTGCTTTATTTATATTCGGTCCTCTAAAAAGCCCACAATCTCTCGCAAGGAGAGTGATACAACAAGCAGCATTTCTGAGAATGCTGTAGGCATTTTCTGACACACTTTCAAGTACCAAACAAAAAGCTCTGGGCACGTACTTCATCTGCAACTGCTTATGCCCTGATAACAGAGCAGAGGGCCCCAGGACCTATCACAGCAGTTATTACAGGACATTCCTTCACATATCCCACACAGTGAGTTACAGCAAGCTGTATTATAAATCCAGCTGTATTTTTAGGTGCATTAGTGGTCGCTTGACTACAGCTGAGTCTGGTCAGAGTTCAGATGCTTGGTGGAGGTTTATTTTATTCCTCATTTTCCTCCCAAGAGCTAGGATATTTCACTCAAAAACCTCTGCCCTGCGCTTTCAAACTTCCATCTACTGATTGGAACAAGAGGAGAGTGTGTGTGTGTGTATTTCTTTTAGGAAAAAATCCCCCCAAAAATTATATACTACCAAGTTATACTACCAAGTAGTTTATTTTATTTTCTAATTACAAAGACAGCAGGTTACCACATCAAGAAAAACAAACTCCTTATCTTGGATCCATTCCACATCATGCAACAGTAACTTCTGGTAAAAACTCCTCAGTGTCTGGATCAGTGATTTGTAGGTGGCTAGGAGATGGGATATAGGCAGTATGTAACCAGCAGGAAAACTTATTTCTGCACAGAAAAAAAGACCAGAGAGTATGTGGTTAGAAGTTCTTGTATACATTAGTGCAGCTAACAAGGCTTTATTGTCTCCATTATATTTTCAGTTAAAACACTATGCAACTACAGTCCTGTTGTGCAAAGTGTGGTTTCTCACATGGGTGAAGTTATTCAGTCTGGGAGAAATTAAGTTTCCAAAATCACTCTAGTATTCAGGCTCTTGTTCTAAAGGAAAGTTTCTCTGAACAGAATAAAAAATATCTCTAACAACACAATCAGCACCTATTTCCAACGTCACAATTATCACATAAATAAAACCTCTCCTGATTTTTGAAATCTCTCTTAGCACTTCAAAGTTCTACATGATTTGATGCATTTCATCATCTTTTTAGTGAGAAAAGAGAAAACAGCAAAAGCAGAGTAACCCAAATACCTCTTGTGACCCAGAGAATTGCATGTTTTCTAACAGAGGAGAAGGTGAAAGATTTTCTTTGCAAAACAGTCATGCTTCAGTTACCACGCCTGCAGTTCCACTTTCTCCCAAGAGAAAATGCCACAGGGAAGCAAAGGTGATACACATTGTCTTTCCTCCCACTCTGTGAGAAAAGGAGAGAGTAGCTATTTAAATTTGCATTTTATGCGTGCCAGGGAATGAATTGAAGCTAATTGTATCAAACCCGCTCCCAGCAGTATTTTAGCATACTCCTGGTCATTTGAACTCTGTGCTCACAAGGTCTTTGCTTCTGGACTCTATCATAGGATGT
Organism: Thryothorus ludovicianus; assembly: GCA_013397245.1. Classification (NCBI taxonomy): domain Eukaryota; kingdom Metazoa; phylum Chordata; class Aves; order Passeriformes; family Certhiidae; genus Thryothorus; species Thryothorus ludovicianus. The sequence goes on from VZTB01008810.1 coordinate 932,854, forward strand.
AAAAATGCAATTTAAAGGGCTGAATCACTTTAACTATAAATTTAAGTGTTCTAAATATCTCCATCTAGAAAAATATCCAAACTTTGAGGTGAGTTTGTATGTTTCATCAGTCATTTCTATAATAATCTGCTATCAGCTCATTTCATATAAGCTCCTTTCAGATGCAACACTTAAAACTAGGAGTCTTTTAAAAATTTATTTTCCCTTTTATGGATAATTCTGTGGAGAGTATAAACATCTTCTGACAGACCTAAATAAAATAGTAACCAGCAAATGATACCTATAATATCACTTTTAAGCTAAGAAGTCTTTAAAAAACAGAATTATATGGGGTTCCAAATATGCAATTATGACATACTCTTACAAAATATTTTGGCACATTATTGTGAAAATTCAGAATGATCTTGTTTCTAGAAGGGATTACACCAGTTATGGGACATGTAATCATATATCTCATTTCAGCCTCTGATTTCATATCCAAATGCCAGAAACACATGAACAGCAGCTTTCAATGATTTGGCTTTAGGCACCAGGACCAGATCATAATCCTCATTATTTATGCTGGTCATAGCAATTCTGAGTGAGTCCACTGCACTCTTCAAATAACCCATACTGTAAGGAGAAATGCCTCCACAGAAACTGAAGTGGAGGGGAGGTAAGACCACAATCATGCAATAAAGCTGTTTCCGATGAGCATGGAAAAGAATTCCTCTCCAGACAGAGACTAAACTCTAGTAGAAGAAATTATTTGGTTTGGATAAAAAAAACTATCAATAAAATCACTAATGTATCAAAATGTCCTTACTAACAGCGTCTGATAGTCTAAGCTTATACATAAATGAGTGTGTATGTCAAATATTGTGTGCTTGAGCAGCCTCTTTGAAATCAGTGTAGCTCCTCCTCCTCTTGGATCAACACACACTGAAATGCATGACCATATGGCAAGGATAAACCAAATGTTACACTAGCTGCATTTAGGCTATTTCCTAGTACTGGTATAAGAATAAGATATTTATTTACATTAAAACATGGTTTTTTGCTTGTACACCGAGTGGATGGCATAGCTAGGTCATTTGTTTGGTTCATATTGAGAGCTTGCCTGGCAATAAAAAACATTATAGAAGTTAATCTATTCTTTAATATTCTGAGAGAGGGAAGATGGTTTGTATTATTATGTAACAAACTTGACAGTATCTGGAGAAACAATCACTACAAAACAAGATGGATGGATATATTTATAATATAACTCTATAATCAAAATTTTTCTTCTACATGAATTTGTTTTCTAGGTCACATTCTGGCAAGTTTAATTTTCAATCTCCTTCCAAATATTAGTATTAAATGACTGTTTACATTTTTTATATCAAATCCACAGAGAAAGAAGAGAACACTTTCATATTACTAGTTCAATAATATGGCACAAAGTGTTCCCTCACACCTGGATGAAATTGAATTACTTTTTCATTTAAGCAGTTTCATATTTGCAGCCTAACTTCAGTACAGGGAGGAGTCAAAGGTTATCTATTCTCCATGGAAGCTAATTTAGGTCTATTTATACAGTGTAAGACAGGTCTGTTAAGATTTATAATTACTTATATTTACTCACAGTCATCAAACTCTTCTTTCTTTCCTTTCCATTTTCTATAATGGACTAAGGTCTGCACTTAACTTCAGAAAAAATTCAGTCTGAACTGAATTATTCTGCTCTCCCACAAATAATGGAGTTTTCCTTTCTTCCCCATTCTCCCCCTGCACCTCCACTCCTCTGCTTCCTTAATACTAGATTCTGTATGGTTTTGTTTCTGGGTACAATTCAATTTGAAATACTTAGATGTCTATGAATTAATGACATTTTTAAACCTGCATTCAGCAATACTCGAATTCATGCTCAGATCAAGTTGTTCTCAGATGAAGAACTTTCAGAGAAGCTTTCCAGTTTAGATTTTAGTTCAAAAGACTTCAAAGGGATCTCTACTTTGTTTCCAGCCTTAAAAATAGGGCTAAAGGAAGGCTTATGCATGCTTATGAGTAAAAAGTTCCTGCAGAGCTGAAGTGGACTACACTTACCTGTGTTATTGCAGTAAAAGATACTCATTAAAAGATAAATTCCATTATTGCAGGCACAATGCAAATAAATAGAGCAAAATATGGCTTTTTTGGCTAATTTACAGCTTCAAGAATAGGTTTATAGGTAGTTTCAACTACTATTTTATAATTGTACTATAAGAAAATTTCACCTATGTTGAGTGTTAGCTAATTATCACAAAACTTCTCATTCAAAGGAGTGGTAATGCAATTTATTTTCCTCAACAGCAACCAGTAAGTGTTGGATTATCATTTGTGTCCAGCTTCTACCATCAAAATGAAGCAGCTCCTAAGTTTGAATTTGTCTTATAAAATGGCCTGGCATAATCTCTGTGAAGTATTTTACCTTGTTTAGATTTAGTCTTGGTGATTTGGAGAAATTTAAGGTGAGTGATAGCGTGATTTATTTCACTGTTTTAACAGAGGCCTGATCAGATACATTAAACCTCTTCTAAAATTGCAGTTTTTCACCTTGGCTCCCCATTACCCCAAGCCTTCAATTTCTGAACACCAAAGCTTGTGGTCACATGAAAAAGCATCGAGTTGGGTTTAGAATTGGTCTGGAACATCTTGTATTGCTCTATGACGTTTCTGTCCTTTAAGATGACAGCCTGAAACAGTAGGCTCAGAAAAAATAGATTAATGGTACCTTCACAGTCACACTGAACTTCTGAACAAATACCCCTTTTCTGGAATACATACTGTGATAGCTTTTATTACTCACACCAGTGTAGTATGTGAAAGAATCTCTTGAATATACTACATCAGAGACAAAAAAGCTTCCTTTTAAGAATTCGCACATTACTTCATTTCAAGATTAATGGATCAGGTAGTGCAAATCAGCTTTGTAGGCTTTTTATTTTTCTTTATTGCGAGATTATGAAACCCACCTTTAAACATTTGTTTTCTTTCTATTTAACACCCTATTATTCAAAACATTTATTTTCCATGTGTATTGCAACATTAAGAGATAGAAAGCACAGCCCTGCAGAGAAGGATCTGGAGGTAATGGTCAGCAATGGGCTCAGCAGGAGCCAGCAGTGTGCCCATCCTGGGGGAAGCAGTTCCAAGGGCACAAGTCTGAAACACAGAGAGGAAGGTTTGTTGGGAAAGGCAAAATCCTTTATTTGGTAAGTTTGGAACCGACTTCTGTAAGTAAAGATACAAACAAACAGAACTGCAGGCTTTTGGAGAATATCCCCTGTCACACTTTTAGAGCTGGATATCCCAACATTTAGCCCCACAAACAGGAGCCAAACTTTGTTTTCAGCCATAAAAATATCTTCTCATAATGGCAGATCTAATTTTTGAAGAAATGACAAGCTGCCTATATGTGGACATAGTGAACAAGTGTTCATCTGACCTCACTCCTACAGGGTCTGAACACTGAATTGTCTTTAAAGAATTTGTCTAGGTACCATTCCTGTGAGATGAAAGACACACCTCTGCCTACTTTACAGGAGGACACGAGCACCTGGGGCCCTATGGCCTCTTTGCAGCCTTTAAAGGCACCAAGGTAATTAGAAACAGCCAGCATTGGGCCTAAGAGGGAATTTGTGCCAGGTGAATCTATACCTTGCCTAATTCAGAGATTTTACAAGTTTGGAGAAAGGAGAATATTACAGCAGTTTATTATTTGCAGCCCTATCAGCAAAATGTGGGCTTTATGTGAGGGATTTCTCCAATCAATACATGCTGTCAGAAGCCTCTAGGTCATATGCAATTTTACCACGCTATTTTCTTCACTTCCTAATTGAGTGGCAGAGGTATTCAACATCTCATTGTCCCTGACACAGCTGTCCCAGTGTTATGGACAGGCTGCTCCAGGGCTGGCTGTGTAGTGGGACAATAGCCTGCCTTGGCTGCTGAGAGGACTGACACTGTGCTGCTGGGCCATGAGAAAGGAATTTTGATAGCAAGTGAGTAGTTTTCTGCAGTCTTACTCTGAGCACAGCCTTCATTTTTTGGCCCAGATCAAGCATGAAGTTTCTAAGGACTTGGAGGCAGGTGTCCAGCTTTTAGTGCTCATGCCAATCAAAACGTTTCATTGTGGTGGATATGTTTCATGCTTCAGCCTTATCAAACTGGCTAATTGTTCCTTTCCAAAATGAATAGTGTACTGCCAGACCTCTTGGAAGGCTAAAAATAATTCTGTCTTTTTTTTTTTTTTTAATTGTAGCATTTGTCTTCATTTATTTCTGTCTTTTGCTAATGTTAATGAGGGACAGATTTCTGTGTATTAAATGTGTAGTAGCCCAGATACAGGGGATAAACAGTTATAAATATGATGTGAAGATACTTATTGAAAAGCAGAGTTACACATTAGGCATACAAATGATAGGATTATGATAGTAGAGATTTCTGTAATTTATTGACAGTATATTACTTTGTGCTTAGAAAATGTCTGTGCCATAAGCTCTAACAGCTACAACCTGGCATCCATCAGAGAGCTCAATGCTTCCTCAAGATCTCTGCTCAGCAGTGCCTTAAAACAGAGCCACTGCTTCTGAATGTGAAACTCATAAAGCATGTGGTCAAGCCTACATCAGCTCTCCCTAGACTGCCTATCTTCTGATTTTTATGGGATAAGTCAAACCTTCAGGGCCCACAGAGCCTTAGTTAAAGAAATTAAAACAGCTCTTGAAAGACAGGATTGTATAAACAGATTCTGAAGGGGCTCTGTTTGAAATTAGGCCAAAACAAACACTGAGGCCAGCTCTTCCTTTCCCTTTGGTTGCCTCTCCGCCCTCGGCACCGCTGCAAGGGACACCTTTTCCAGACAGCTCCTGACCTCCCTCACGCCCCTTCCTGACCCCCAGCCCCTCAGATGGTTTTAATTGTAGAATGCCAACTCCAGGTCCTTCAGCATGTACTTCAGTGGCATCTCTCAGTTTCTTCTCCTGGATATTTTCAGAGGTCAGCTGCTGGATGTTCCTCTCCACCCCTTGTCCCACAAGTCTGTCGCTGAGGGGACTTTGCAACCTACCTGTCTTTCAGACAGACAGGCAAAATCCAGCACAGATTCCTGGAGAAGGGATATTTAACTTTTAAAAGATAATTTTCATTTCCTTTTGGTAACTAACAATGACCTGAATGTGTTAGAGAGCATTCTATATAAGTCAAGAAAACAGAGAATCAATTTGGTGATGTCTGATTTTTTTTGACAGCTAGTAAAGGTATAAATTTATCAGAAAATAATTTGCAAAAATGGCTTTTATCAAAGTAGGATAAATGAGTCTACTTAATTGTAAAAAGAATAGAGATACAAAGAAAAGGTAAAGTTCATACCACCCACATCCATAAGCAATTTCTTTGAAGTTGATTGTAACCTGGGAGGTAGGATTATTGGTGTGGATTTAGCAGCAGATAGTAGGTGCAGATTTCCCATCCTAAAACTGGAGGATTGGAGGGAGCACTAGGGTGATTGAGCCAATGAGATTTTTTAAAATAAGATCACACCATCTGTTTTGTGTTATGATTGAAGGATTTCTCTCTTAGACTGCCTTGCAGTATTTTTAAATTCAGCTTTCATAAAGTAACTATAGATTTCTGGCCCTTTTTGTTTCTATTTTCTTGCAGCATTTGCCTAATCTACTCCTAATGAGCAAAAATTATACTTAATATCATAACAAAAGGGATACCAGGTTCTATAGGCAAAACTGTCTAATCATCTGTAGGATTTGAATAAAAATATCTCATTATGTACAATGGAAATTGAGAAGTCCATATAGAAATCTGATCCCTGGAAAGTATTTTTTTCAGAATGATTTTAGTCATTATTGAGGAACACAGAAGCATGACATACCAGCTTTGTTTTCAAGCTCCTAATTCACCATGAACAACATTAGGTCTATTTAACCAGTGTCTAAAAGGGTTATGTCTGCAAAGAAAAAGGCCAATGTCTGAGCAGAACAGCAGGTGCAGAGCACCTGGAACAGCAGCATTCAGACCAATGAACTGCCCTATTCATCCCAGTGAGCCCAAGGTGTAGCTTTAAGACACAACTGAGCCACTCTGTGCTAACTGCTCACAAACAGGCCTTGCTCTCCTCCTCCACCATTTCCTTTGAGCCAGCTCTGGCATTGGATTGAGAACAGAGCAAAGCAGATCAGAATAATTACAAAGAGGAAAAGTTTCTTTCTAACACATTTCTATGCCCTAGAAGAGGCAAGGAAGAAAGAAAAGACTCTTTTCCATGAACTGAGAGGATGAGGAGAAATGGCTTTGAAATCTGTGACTTGCAAATGTATGAATCTGGCAACTTATCTCCTAAGATGAGATTCAGCATATGACTAAAAACCTTCTTTTTACCTTGTCATGGGCCCTTGGGCAAACTCTGATGATGCTGACATGCCCGTGCTGCACTGGGACAGCCACAGCAGCATTGTGCTACTGTGCAAGCAGCCATGGATGGAAGGGAAGAGGGAGGGATTCAGCCACCACCAGGACACCACTGACATGGCACCTCCTCTGGGACTTTGGGCTGGCATGGAGGTAATTTGTGCTGCAAGGGCATTTTGGGAACGACACACTGTACACTTCAAGTCCCTGAGGAGCTTAAACTTGTGATCTCCTCCTTCCCCCCAGCTGATGCCCACCACTCTCCTGAGAAAACACTTGTATTCATTTCCTGTGTTCACCCAGTCAGGAGGTCATGATCCTGGGGGAAAGACAGGACTGACTGGGTTACATGGCTCTTTTTGGCATCATTATGCAGGCTTAAGCCCTTGAGAACTTTCTTTTGCATGCGGGTGGTGATTCATGGCATAACTATGCCAGAAAAACTTTCTAGACAGGCCTGGCCTGTTTACCTTTCAATGTGGTGGACCACATTGCCATTATTCAGGAGACTGATTGATTGCCTCTCTTTGCTTAACAGCCAGGTCCAGTGGGCCAACAGTCCCTGGAACAGAGTTCTATGAGAATAGAGTGTGCATAACTTGCATGCATGTAATTTCAGTCTTATATGAGTTGCAAATGATAGAGGTCCACTATTTCCCTCCTAATGCACCCTTTTGGCTCTCTGGTAGGAAGGTTTTGCTGTCAAGCTCAGTCAAAATCAGTGACTCACCAAATAATAGAGCAAAACTTGTCTCTGTTCTAAATTTCCTATTTCATACAGTCACTTTGACATGGTATCTTCAGGAAATCAAATGCTGAATGAGAAGCAGCTGGCACAAACTGAATCTGGCAGGAATACAGTATTTCTGGTCAAGCAGGAAAAAGAGAAATGCTTGGAAAAGTATGTGGTACATAAACATTACCTTTGCTTGCCTCTATCTCTGCTCACATCAGCATACAGGTCCTAAATCATGCTAATCTCATCACCAAGTTAGAAAACCCTTAGACCTTCAGCAAAATGTGCCTTGACTAACAAGAAAAGATCTAATACCAAACTGCTTTATTGCTCTTGATGCTAGAAAAGTGGAGGCAGTGGTGAAGAGTCTGGCAGGAAAGTGCAGCCTACCTGTGCTGGCAGCTGCAGATGTCCCTGCTTGTTCAGCCATCTGTCTTCCCAACACTACTGGTCAAATTTCAAATTTTAATCCTCACATTTCACCAGCACCTCCAAATCCACGTATCTGATTTCCAAGATTAATTATACAAAGCCAAAAGACAGCATTTTTCTTATCAAAAGGAGTTTAGTTCTCACAAGCAGAGATCATGGAATAAAGTTTTAGTAGTTATAATGGATTTAATCTTCCCTTAAAGCATTCCTTATCATTTCTTCTAGGACAAAGATTTTCAGGGTATTTTTTACAATGTGCATATTTTCATTACCATAACTCCACTTTTGCCCAAGGCAGGAAGGGAAGAAATTTCCTGAAGCACAAACAAATAAACAAGCAAAAAAAAAAAAAAAAAAAATTAGCATAATTTCCTAAAGGGAAAGGCAAAAAACAGTGAACTAGAGCTTATTTACTCTCATGAATCTGAAAAAGGCATAGGTTCAATACCATAAAAATTCAGGTATCCTATAGCATTTCCTATGAGCAAAAACATAAAGGTGTTGTATTTTTTTCTGGAGGTGGACAGTGCTTTAGAGGAACTTGAGACCAGGTTTCTGTTTCAGAAAATGTGAGACCAATTTTACTCAAACGAGTTGGTTATGTTGGTAGGTAATCAGAATGGCAACATACTCTGAGTCTTTTACAAAGAGTAGAGTCTGTTTTACTGCTTTTCAAAAAGAAAGAGCATTACTAGTTTATATATCTTTTCTGACCTACACAGTATGGATAAACCAATTTCTGTGAAAATAGGCTGAGTTATTTTCCAGAAATGCAAAGCATAATGAAAGGAACCTGTCCGAGGCATTAGTGTTAGACACTGCCTAACCCATGCTAACATTTTTAAACAAAACCAACCCTTGTCAGAGTGTTTTCATGCTTTCTGTTGTTCATTACTACAGAAGCAGTGGCTTTCCTAATGAAGAAATCAAACTGGAATCTGACACTTCAGAGTCCGAGTAGCTGCAGAGAACAAAACTATAATGAAAACAATATCCTGGGCCCAGAGTTTCACATGTGGTAGCAGTTACTCTCGCCGCCTCTCCTCTCCCAGCACTGCCTATCTGCATAATCGTGGGCTGCAGAGCAAGTTCAAAAGGCTTTTCTGCAGAGGAACCCCGCACTGCCTCAGCTGTTTAGAGCTGAGGACAGCACCTTGGCTTGCTTCTGTCCTACAGAACAGCAAAGCTCAGCCAGAGTACACTGAAAGATAGACCAACTTTCCTCTGTCCTCTTAATCACCTATTTTGTCAAACCTAACTATTTTGTCAATGTATTTATTAAATACTCAAACTAACTTAAGAATTCTCTGGGCCCCAGATTGCTTGTCCTGGTTTTGCAGGTGTTGCTATTGCTTGGCTGCCACTGGCAGGATCATGGGCTGAGCAGTATGGTACAACTATTACTGTATTTGCATGTTGGTACAAATCTATTTAGAGCAAGGATCAACACTTGGCTCTAGTCTCATAAATTATACTTTGCCACTAGCTTCCGGTGGTCCAGGATTTCACCTCAGACTTTTGAAACCAGTCTACTCAGTTTCAATTAAATATATTTATATATATTCTAGGCCAGTATGTTAAATAAAGGAGCAGATCAGCCATGTCCTTTAAAAATCACTTCTGACCCCCTTCAAAAAATTCCTTCTGACCCAAACTACTCCACGAGAGAAGAAGGACCCTCGGATGTTTCACTGGAAATTTAAGTGAAGCAGACTTAATAATTACCGTGCTGTTTCTTCTAAAAGTCCCTAAAGTCCATTGTGCTGTTACTGAAAAACCGATGCCTTGCGCTCCCTCAGCTGGTTGATTCGTGAACGTTTCCCAGAGCTGCGCTCTTGCTGATGCCCGAATTTCCTGCAGCTTGTCATGTCTTTGCATGTGCAAAGGTATTTGTCTCTACAAACTAAAAGGGCTTACAGCAGCGCTAACAGTACGGTGTGGAGACGCTCAATGACCCACTGTAAGGGGGTGATCTTGAGTGTCTGACACGGGTATGGAAAGATAACAAATGAAAGCAAACATTGACTCTTCCCTCTCATCGCCACACACTTAATTAGACTTTACCCTGACAAACGCCTATTCTTTAAGAGAACAGCCTTAACTCACAATGCTGCACTTCACATGGTATTGTAATTAATTCGGGGAAATAGTGGTTTCTACTACAGAATTCCCTAAAGCATTTTTTTTTACCACTTTTCTGAATGCATTTTTATTATTCAAACACTGGGCTCTCCGTGAAAAGCACACAGGACTGACCACAAGCTCTCAAATACGCAGCCTGTGGAATCCATTCATTGCAATAAGCCAGCATAAGCTGAAATAGAAAAGTACCAAAATTCTCATCCACTCGGCTGTGGTTTGTTTGAGGTTTTCCTTGGGATACCAGGAAATTTCATTTTGTCTCTGTACCTTTTTATTACTAAGCAAAATTATTTGCCATTATCTTTTATTCAATTATTTCCTGTACTTATTTTTCTCTCTTCTTTATCTTCCCTTCTAGGCAAATCTAATTGAAATTTGGTAGGCTTACTTTCTCTTATTAAGTTACTGTAAAAATAAAACACAGCTTCAGTATATTTAATGAAAATACGCAATTAAGTGTCAGCAAAGTAAATTTAATAATTCTGTTTAATTTACACCTTTGAGTAGATTAAAGCTTTATATGCTTTCAGTGTAAGTGGAGAAAACAAAGGAAAAGTAGGGCTTCAAGGAACTAAATTCTCCAGTAAGCGTGTCTTCCATTTTTTGTGTTTCTTTATAAATAGCCATAATATGATATGTGTCTTTCACGAAAAGTTGTGCTGGTCCTGGTATTTGCTTCTACTGAACAAGTAAGTTGAAATAAGGTCATAGTTTTTAGCTATTATTTTGTCATGCAAAACTGGCTTCTACAAAAGTAGCTTGGGTAAAGTAATATTTTATTTTTTTTCTCCATATCTGAGATGCAGGTAGTATTTTACAGAAATAACAATATTTCGTAAGCAATTTGGGACAGAATCTACTTAGAAATCAGATTAAGAAAATTTTGCAGGTGCAGTTGAAATCAGAGAAATGTATATATCTGCCAGAGACCTTTATGGACATTGATTCCTGATTCTACTTAATTCCAAAGTCGTCTTTATATTAATGAACAAAGAATCGCACAGTCTTCAGAAAGGACTCAGATCCTTTTCAGGATTTCTCCCAAGAATAAGGCCAATTTGGCACAGGAGAATAAAATGTCTTAGTGAATTGGGTGCAAGTTGACAAAGGAGACAAAATAGCAGCCCTGGCAAATGAAGAATGTGTTTTTCCCTGGGTATGGAGAGGCAGTGGGGATACCAGACCATGGTCTGATGTGTTTTAACTTTTGCTCAAAGGTCCTTAAGGATCTTCAGCACAAGATACCAGCTCCCAGCCAGCCCTGAAATGTGAGCCAAGGTGATGCTCACAGTCCAAATCATGATGGTTCATGGGATGAAGGCCACAAAAAGAGCTGGGCTGCAACTTTTCACCTAAACTTCTGAAGCATTTTTAAAGTCAGATTGTTAGATAAAACAGCTCTACACCTCTGGATCATCCTCACAGATAGCCACATCACACTCTCTAATCAGGGAAAGGAAAACCAGCAAAAGTCTCATAGAATACTACTTTCCTATGGAGTGAATAATGGAAAATAGAAGCCTTTCAACTGACAGAAAAAAAAAAATTGCAGGAAATTATTTCAAAACATAGTGTCTAGCAGCATCTTCTTGAGAGCTTCCAGATCACTCCAGGACTCCGTTACAGGTGAATTTGCTAATTACCAAATAACAAAATGGGGGCCTAGCCTTACAAATCCCTGTTTCAAGATCCAGGCTTGTTTAACAGCAGAAACTGCTGCATGTTCTACCAAAATAAGAATCCTGTGAAAATCTAATAACACTGTAAAAGTTCCAACAACACTTTCATGGACTTACTGTAATAATATATCCCATAAAAAAAGCTAAGATGAAAAAGAAACTATTCCAGGCAAGTCTCTAATCTTAAAATATAAATCCAGTGTGTAACAGAACAGTAAAGCAAGTTTAATCTAAAATTTATCTCTAATAAATCTGGGGAAGTCGGTTAATAACTTGTTGCATACACATTAAAAGCAATGGTAGCATTCCCTGATAGACTGCTGCTCTGTAATAATTTTCTGAAAGAACTGGGGAGGAATGTGCATAAATTGAAAGATATATGTGACTACTCTCTGTGAGGTATAGAGATTTTAGATCCACTCTTTGTCAGGCGATCTGTTAATCTGGTTACAAAGCTGAAATATGCCAGTAGAAAGCTTAAGAATCAGACTCTGATGCAGAGAATTACATTGTACTTGAAATACTTCATATTCACCCAAGACAAGGAATACAGGATTTACAACAGAAAAATGTTTCTATCCCTCTTTACCATATGAGGATCCTAAATTTTCCCTTTCATCATTCTGCTCACTGGTGTCTGTCGGAGGGTAAAGCAATGAAGATTTATTTCTTGCGCTCCCAAGTAGTTATAAAGTAAGATAGTTTCCAGGGACTAGGGGCTGTTTAATCTGAAGTAATTTCTCCAGTAACAGAGAAATAATTCTTCAGGTAACACAGAAATCACTGGGAAAAAAATAGGTAAATGTATTGAACTATAAATAAAAATACAAATCAAGCTTATATAAGAGATGTTCTCCCAATTCAAGCAACACATTTAAAGTACATTTACTTGAAATACACAACAGAGTTTCATACAGTTGTGGTTGTTTGGATTGGTAATCTTATGATTAGAAAACTCATTTTGCTATGTTTATGGCATTTTAAAAGACATAACTGTCTCATTACTTGGTGTTGAAAATATAACTCATAGCTTGAGCACTCATCTCATCCAGAATTCGCATAGTTTGTGGGAAATGCAGCCAACACTAAAGGACATCACAGGTCACAACATTTCTAAACGGACCTTTGGAGACAGCAATTTTTATTTTTTTTTGCAATGAGATGATATTTAGAATTTCTTGGCTCATTTGAAGGAAATTTGCATGGTGTATGCAGGCATTAAAGCTGAACTAAGTTCTGTTTTCTTAATTCTGTAGCCAGTGAATTGATACCACTGAGTCTCAGTGGAAATGGGATATGACAGTTTTCATCTGGTGAAGCTATGAACAGTATTGTTGAAGGAAATAGATCTCTCCTTTCAAGAAGACAAAGAGAGGGAAATGTAGCTGGCTTTGGCTTATGCCCTGGCCATAAAGAGGGCTGTTTTCTCTGAAGTGCTGTATGTACCCCTCTGGTTACAAGCAGGCAGTAAACATGTTTAAGGTTGGAGAAAAGTTTGTTAGTCCACAAGGCAACAACCAGCAATGACTGAGTATTTAAGTGAAGGGATGGAGGGCATAAAAATGGCCCACCAGCCCTTAATTTCCTGTAGCTAGGCATGCCTTCCTGGAAATTTTAAACTTGCTTTTGCTTTCTTCTCAGTTCTAGGGAAGAGGACTGCATTAGAGAGGGGGGAAGACGCTTGGAAAAAAAATGTGAAACCTATGAAGAGACAGCTGAAATCAGTTTTCTGCGCTAGCCTTTGATTAGCTGTTCCCCAGCTTTAAACCCCTGAAGCTAAAGGAACTAAAAAACCCAGCCATAAACAATGAATGCTTTGAATTAGCTTCTCTTCATATGTCATGCAAGAGGAGAGGAGTGACGTGCCCACAGTGAATAGCCACAGAGAAGGTCAGCTGGAATCTGCAACAGAATCCAAGGGTGGAAACTAACAGCTAGAAGCATCTTCAGGACAATTGAGGAAAGCTTCGTGAAAGTCAAGACGTCTGTTAATTAAGCAAGTAAAACACTTGTTAATGCAGGAGAACAGCCACAGCATTAACCCACCTGAACATGTGGAGGTGGTGGCAGCTCTGTGCTCTGTCCCTGGGCAGCCCAGCCCTTCTGCCCTGTTTCCAGGAGGAGCCTTGCTGCTCAGAGATGCCAGGAGACAACAGATCTAGAGGAAAGTAAATATATCTAATACAGGAAATTCAATCCATCCGCTAGGAGATTTTGTTCCTCAAAACACCAGTAAAGCCTCAAAACACCGGGAGAATATCTGCTTCAACTAGGAATGAAAAAAAAAGAAAAAAAAGATCTGATTAGCTGATAATATGCTATGCATTCTGAAGAATCCATTAACACTGAAATCATTATCTTCCTGACAGATATTCAAACATGCCTATAAATATCCAAGTGGACTTTTCACAGAGTGTGTTTATTTAAACAAAAAGATCCAGGCAGAGGCTTGCAAGAGAGCCAGTGGAGGCTTCATTTTTTAAGAAAAAAAGGAAATACCTACACTATGATGGTAAGAGAAGAGGCTAAAGACATAAGCCTGACAAATCTTAGGAAGAATTAATTTATTTTATTCCCTCTTGTTCATGGGAACTGGGTATTATGGTTGAATTTTTATTATAAGGATGAACTATAAGGCAAGTGATTTTTCTTTTACCATTTTGAATCATTACTTCCCCATTATTTTTCCCTGACGTTTTTTATTTCTGATTTTACTTCAGTTAATAATTTATATTACAGGTATTACAGACAATTTGGTGCCCCAGAGAGATTTCTTAACACCAGTGATTATCACTAAAAGCAGTAACTTCTACAGGGCCCCTTTTAACATAAATTTCTTTAAACTATAAAGCAGAAAAGTATGAAATGGAGAGATTTTAGAAGTTGCCCAGGAGAGGTTAGCATTCTGGGAGTGCGGAGGGCAAGTGTTTAAAAAACAGCAATAATATAACCTAGGAAGCAGTATTTACCTGTACAAAAACCTTCCCAAAACGTCTTAATTTACTACACATCCTGTAACATTAGCATGACTAAAGCTAATCCCAAGCTAAAAATAAATAAAAATTTAGGGCACATGAAGAAGAAAAGCATGCTCCTAGCTCTTCATCACTAAACCAGATTGTAGGGTTTTGCTCATTTTTCCTTTTACCATCTAGAAACTAACATTGTGTTGCTACTTGGTATTAAAATGAATAAATTATACTTAGGGCCTCTAAATTTTATGGAGAAAAGTTTCTCTTGCGTATTTTCTCATATGGCATTATACATAAGCCCAAGAATCTGTATTTAAATTTATCAAGCCCTTTTTAAAGATCAGAAAGAAAACCCCAAATTGCTTTGGATTTTCTGTCTGCTCCTTAGCCATTATGCTCTCACCACATTCCAGGAACAAAGAGTCTTCCATAGGCTGCAGACCTGCATACATTTTTTTAAAAAATATGATTTCTCAAGCAAGAACGAAAATGTATGTAAAAGTGAAGGTGCTCATTTAGCCAGAGAGGCACGCAGACAATGTTTAGATGGCCATAAATCGATGTGTACTTTCATAGATCATAGAATGATCAAAGAGTCATAGAATAGTTTGGGTTGGAAGAGACCTTAAAGGTCATCTCATTCCAACACCCCTTCCATGGGCAGGGTCACCTCCCACTGTCTCAGAGCCCCATCCCTCTGGCTTTGAACACTTCCAGGGATGAAGCATCCCAAGCGTCTCTGGGCAACCTGTGCCCGTGCCTCACCACTCTCATGATAAAGAATTCTTTCCTCATATCTAATCTAAATCTATCCTCTTATACTTTTAAACCATTCACCTTTGTCCTGTTGCTACATGCCCTTGTGAAAAGTACAAGAAGTTGCAAAAGCCTTTTAATGCAGCTGTCCTTCTCCCTGTGCATTCAAGTGGTTTAGAAACTTCTCCCCAAAGGTTTCTTTGTTTCTTAAGAGCCTGTTGCTAAAGGGATGTTGGCAAGTATAGACCATTTACCTTCAGGTATGAAGGAGGAAATATGTATTCAGTGTTTGCTCTTACAAGGTTGTTAATGGAAAACCTGGAAATACAAGGAAACTTCTTTATCCACCAATAACAGATTTTTTTGTCAGCCCTGACACTTTTTGAAGAATGGAATTTTTTCTATTAAACAAACCAAACAAACAAACTACTGCAGAACATTATGGTAGATGTTTCCCTACTTTCTTTTACACGTGCCACTGATTTCAGTGCCACATGTAAGAAATAACTATAATGCCTCTGTTGTAACATTAATATGACCATGGAAAATGTGCACAATAGACAGAGTAGCTACTGTATTTTCTCAGTGTGTTCTGCATTATCAGTGCTGAAGCAGTTATAAGTCCTGGTTTCTGTCTGTTACCCGATTTCAGCCACATTAATTTCATATTTTTCAGTCCAGAGTTTTGGCCCAGGACAATCTAGGGGAGAAATTTTTCTGGTTTAGTTTTTCAATGATTTTCAAGAGTTACCTCAAAATATCCTGGTGGTTTTCCCTTTAAACAGCTCCTATGTTTCTGGCTCTGAAACTGTACTTTGGCAGGATTACTCTGTCCATGATGCACCAGAGGAAATAAAGCTGATCTGGACAGAAGTGAGGGTGGGAGAAGATGAGAGGGTGGATGAGGAATGGAAAAAGAATGTACAGATGGCTGGCAGGAGGATGGTGGAAGTGGAAGTTATCCCTCTAAGGCTGGATATCAGTGTCTTAGAATGGAGAACATTAAAACTGGAGAAGAAACTGCAGGAGGAACAGTTTGGGAAGGAGATAGCAAGGGGGAAGGGATAAAGAACAGAAAAGGGATGATGCTCTGGGGGAAGGTGAAGGTGGCAGAACAAAGCACGTGTGAGCAGCTGAGGAGTCCAGAGAGCAGACTGATATGAGACTGGGAGTACTAGGGACAAAATTTAGATAGCAGGCTTGGAAGGATTGGCTGGGTAGAGAAAAATTATACTGGAAGCTGGAAAAAATGGGGAGGAAGATACAGAGCTAGGGAAGAGAAAGGCTTGGCAAAGAAACACATAGGCAGAAAAAGATAAAGCAGAAGGTCAGACCTGAGGCTGGAAAGAAATCTCAAGAGAACCTATGCTTCATTGGAAAAACAATAAATAGCTGCCTTGGCAAGGAAAGTTTTTTCAAGCTAAGAGTTCAAAAGATAGAAGTTTCAGATTAAGGCTGCCTGTGTAACCCTAGTTCAATCTTATTTGGGGTATTTTTATCACAACTCTCACTCAGATTAGCAACTGCTTGCTTTTCATGGCACCTCATCATTACAATTAAATAAAATTATTAGCCTTGCGCAGCAAAGAAAACACAAAGAAAAAATAATGTTGGTGAAAACATTTTTTCAAAGTGTGAAAGTGACAGAGAAACAGGGATAAATAAGAGAGTTCATTGCAAGGAAAATGCTACAATATACTCTGGAGAAGTGTAAGTCATTAATAACTATGCTTTTTTGAAAATTATATATGATGTAATATATTAACTAGGAAACAAATTGTATCAAACAGCAAATAAACAAGCAGCACACTGGCAGGCGGGAAGAAGCTTAATGTAGGTGCATCTATTTAAGTGAAAATGTAACTGTGATTTTTATTGGATGTAGGGGAGAAAGATGTTGCAGAGCTAGGGAGTTTAAACAGGCTATAGGAAAGTACAAAATGAAACATTTAAGAGCAGTTTGAATGTTTCAGATTAGCACTGATACATTGGGATCCTCAGAATTCAGGCCCACTGTACAGTCTGAATCAAAAATCCAGTCAGGAGATCCTAATATGAAATAGAAAGGCCAGAAGTTATTGGCAGTACAAACAACTTTCAGGAGAAAAAGGTGTATTTTTTCTACTATTGTTCCCAGTCAAGTTCACTATGCTTGTACTTACAGTGCAGCAAAGAAATGTGGATGGTACAAACACTGCTATTTATTCTCACAAACACAACAAAACTCTACAACTAGAATTCAGCCCAGATAATAATACTGGAATGCAGCCTGTTCCAATATAAAGAAAACACAGGAATTTCTGAAATAGTCTTCCCTATTTTTCACAAACTTTTAAAACCTTCTAAGTCCTATTGGCAGTGGTGACTGAAGTTCCCTTTCTCATGACATTCTCTCAAAGTCTCTGCTGATAACAAGACTTTGGAGAATGAATGGGGTTTAAAACCCAGTCTTCCCTTACCAAGTTGCCAGAAAAAACCAAAACAAAAACGAGAACAACAAAAAAAAAAACTAGAAAAGATGTAGTGAAATGTCATCCCCTCTTTTAATCAAGTACTTTTTTCACATTTTCTGATTTTATGGCAAAATACTTCATTTAAAGGTCGCTGTTTAATCAAAGAGTTACAGTCAGAAAACAATGTTTATTGTCCATTGAATTCTTTTGATGCCCCCTGCAGGCCATTATGGATAGGAAGCCTGAATCCTCCTGGGAGAAATCCTGGAGGTAGTATCAAAAATACCTATTTTATTAAGAAATACAGCTGCTACCAGTTTAGCTTGCCTCACAAGCTTACTGACACGCAGTCCTTCCTGTTCCAACATGCACACACGAAATGTAAAACAGTTCTAGATTCCTTCCCGCTGACCTAATTAGGCAGAGTAACGAAGGCTGGCGGGGCAGCGCAGCACTGAGATGTGCAAGGCCAAATATGGGGGTAAAACTGGAGACGCCCGTGGTCCGTGAGATTTGGAGGAGTCTGCCCCATCCCTCTGGGGAAGTGCAACTTGGCTCTTTTCTGTCCCAAAGATACCAATCTCTTGTCAAGTGCTTTCATCTCCCAGTGATAGCGACTCCTAGAGATGAATAAAGTTCTGGAATTGGTCAATAGCGCAGCTAGCGTGGAGTCAGTCACCTTCAAGAAGCTGAGAGTTTCCCATTGGGGTGGTTTCTCCGCACTAAACATGCTCCAAGACTTCACAGTGCCTGCCTGAGAGTCTTGCTGGGCTCTCTTCTCCAACTTGGTGCAGGTTCAGGATCCTCAGGGACAAACGTGATAAAACTGCACCAGCTGGTTATTTTTCATTAATTTCCTTTTTAACCTTGGAGATTACACATTTTATGCATTTCTCATAAGGGATCTGTTGTGCTAGCACTTTGGATGAAATATGCAACTTCAGTACTCAAGAGGAGAGAAAAACTGTAATCACACATCATTAAATGAATCACCCCACTACCCTAGCAGCATGTAACAGGATACAGTGTGCCGTGAAAACCTGCTTTAAAAAGTTAAAATCATGCTTTCTTTAAAAATGAGGATCAATCACTCATCTTTTTTTAATTTTTTTTTTTTTTAAAGATACCTAAGATGTGGATGGCACGAGGCCAATGTGGTGGGATAATTCTCAGATAAAAAAAAATATTAAGGGTATAGATTAAAGAAGAAATAGAAGGTAAATTTCTAAAGGATGTTTGTGAGATGACTTACAGGGAAGTGAATAATACTGAGAATAGATAATTGGCAATGGGAAATTAGTACAAAAGAATGTAAGGTTCTCATAACCTTTTGTTCCTGCTGTCATCTGTTTTTCAGGGGAAAAAAAAAGCCCTCTGAGACAGGTAGTTGAAAAACTTCAGCTACTTGATGGATGCACACAAGCTGATCTAGGATCATTCTGGACTTTTTAAATGAACCTACAGCAGTTTGCAGCCAACATGTGGCCAGCGAGAATAATATGGGTAGGAAAGAAAGGACACAAGGTGCAAGCAAGACTCTCCAGAGGAATTGCTGCTATTTTCTGTTTTTCCTTACACAGATGTTAACTCTGAGCTATTCTGTGTGCTTGTTTGATAGCTAGTGTCTAAGGTACAGTGCTTTTCTTCTGAAATGTCATCTTCCTATTGTGAACAGTGAAATAACTGCCATGCTGAGGTTTTGGGGGTGGGTTGTTTGTTTTGTAGGGTTTATCTCTGCCAGCCTCTTGCAGGATAACCCTGCCTTGGCAAAGAGCTCTCAGAAGAGATTGCTGTTTCAAGTCTTGCTCAGTTCAGGGAAAGTAGAATAACTTTTCGTTTTTATTCCTTGGAGGCGACCAACCAAACTTAATTTCCTTCCCAAAAATTGAGAGGAAATTAAAACTAGTGCTTAAAAGGAGTACATGCTTAAAACATTTGTGAGAGTCAGCTTTAGTTAAAGCATGCACACACAGACACACACACACACACACGCACAGAGTTATGGTGGTAAAGCTTTGAAACCTGTTTGACTCATATACCGAAAATGAAATATATTTACAATTTAAAATGCTTCTTTGTACACAACGTTATTCACCTTAAGACTTGTTCTGATTTAGTCTGCTAACTGAGGTGGCTGTGCTGATCCAGACCACAAAAAGAAGTGGCTGGGTGAGGAAAAGCCCTGGCTTAGGCAGACAGTGGAGGATAGTAGTTCAGATGGACAGAGTGTCAATGGAAAGACACAGGCCATTAAGTTTAGTGAATGGGTCATTACAAGGCATAAACTGATGGCCTGAGATTTTTTTACACACGATGAGTGGAAAGAATAAGAAGGGGTTAGGCCAATATTATGTATCCTACTCCCCAGGCAAATATTACCATCTGGGAATCCACAACTCTGGAAGCTGATCCTTTCTTTACAGGCCGTTAAAGAAATGGAAAATAGGGGATATTCACCCTGTCAGCACCTTAATTTAGGGTAAGTGCCACAAAGGCTTTGGTTCCTGCTCTCATCTACGGGATGCCCAGCCCAGTGTGCAGTGCAAACTGTGCAGAGCTCTGAGGGCGGTGAAGAGGGAAAGTTATACAGCTTTCTAATAATCTTCTTTCTTCTGGCATCAGGCATTTCATTTGAACTGGTTTCTTAGGATTCTGGCTTCTGCTAAATATTTAGAAGTAATTTGGAATACTTAAGCTCTTTTTAATTTGTTGTGAGAGAGAATAAAAAAAAAAACTATTTGGTTAACACAAATTGTAAATCTCATTATTTTGTTTTCCAAATTTTCAGGATGTTTTCAGAGTAGAGTCTCATAATTCCAAGAATCCCTTTAAAAATTAGTTATTTAACAGTGCATTTAGTAATAGTTTAAGCCTCAGCACAGTTAATGAACTCTGCTGTTGCTGTATGAGGAGTGCATTAGGCTATATCATCGCAGTCTCATTAAATCTCTTGCTTTGATTCTTAAACTCTTGCAGCTTCAGAAATTGGTGGTGATGGGGAGCTCTACATCCCTAGTGAAGGTTAGGCAAGGAGTCTGTAAAATAGTTTTAACTGTGTTGCCATTTTCAAAAGAAAGGGTAAGCAAGAGCAGCTGCTCTGGGTGTCCTCTGGGTAGCTTGCAGTCCTTTATCTCTCTGAGCAAAGGCTGCTGCTGACTCCTAAGGATCCACGTAAGCTCAGCAAAGCTAGGAGAGTTGTTGTTTTAGACACTGTCATTTAATCATCCAGGGTAGGAAAATGCATCACAGATCTGAGACAAGAATCTGCTGCTGTGCTTACTTTGCTCTGCCTAATGGGCTATCATGTCATTCTATTTTATCTGCATCTCAAGATGGTATGAGGAATCCTCTAGGCACCCTTTATCTAATACCTCCTGCAGAACAAATTGCTTTCACTTCTTTAAGTTGTTCTCACTTTCACAGTGATACAGCAAAGGAAAAGAAAGTTTCTGATTATTTACAGCAAGAAGTAGATAATGTGCCCTCCTGGCAACACTGAAGGAGAAGCAGAAAATTTTCAGAAACACATTTCTAAAAGGAAGATCAGAAACAGCACATTGCAACTTCAGAAAAGCCCCTGCTACAGACTTCGCATTTATGTCCACAACCTCTTGCAATTTGGGACTGTTCAGCTCTCAGGTAAAGGTCTGTGGCTGCTTTTCCATGATAACACAAGCTAATTCTGAATTTTAAAAACAGCACTTCTAAAAGATTTTATGTGTTGACGCCACAGTTCCCAAAAAATGGGAAATGAGAAGAAAGACAAAATTACAAAATATTAGGAAGGGTAGAGAAGTTGGAAAGGTGCCTGCTGGCAAAGGAGCCTGGGGGTGCTGGTTGGCAGCACCTGAACATGAGTCACTGAGTGCCCAGGTGGCCAAGAAGGTCAAGGGCATCCTGGTTTGTGTCAGAAACAGTGTGGCCAGCAGGACCATGCTGGTGACTGTCCCCCTGTACGCTGCACTGGTGAGGCTGCAGCTCAAATGCTATATTCAGCTTTGGGCTTCTCACTACAAAAAAGACATGGAAGGGCTGGAACTTGTCCAGAGAAGGGAAATGTTCTGGAGAATTGTCTGGAGCACAAGGGGAGCAGCTGAGGGAATTTGGGGTGTTAAGCTGGAGAAAAGAAGGCTCAAAGGCGTTCTTCTCACTCTCTACAGCTACTGGAAAGGAGGTTGTGGCAAGGTAGGGCTCAGTCTTTTCTGTGACAGGACAACAGAAAATAGCCTTATGTTGCACCAGGGGAAGTTTAGATTGAATATTAGGAAAATTTCATCATGGAATGGGTTGTCTAGCAGTGGAACAGGCTGCCCAGGAAAAGTGGTGGTGTCACCATTCCTGGAGGAACTTAAAAGATGTGCAGATATAGCACTTTGGCACATGGTTTAGTAGTGGACTTGGCAGTGCTGGGTTGGAATCAATATCCTAAATATCTTTTCCAATCTAAATGATTATTTGATTCGATGACTCAAGTTATTTAGAGGTCTTTTCCTTCTGTGTATATAGTGCCCTAAAAAGCACAGCTCTGGAGCTTGAGACAGTGGCAAGAATACTGAAGGGAGATTTTAGCTAGATAAAATCTCCCAGGAAAAGCCTCATGGACTTGGTAGAAAAAAATTTTTCAATGTATATTAGTTTTAAAGGAATATTCATTCAGCACAGCAAAATAAGCTCCATCATTTTGACATTATCAAAGTATAGGGGAAAAAACCCCTTATCCTAAACATAGTTTCATCTAAACCCAGATTAGTTTTACTGACTGCTCAAGAACCTCCAGCAAATTAAAGAAAACATATTTTATGGAGTTTGGCTTTAGATGTTATTCCACAAAGAATAGATAGCAAACCTTCCTTGAGGTCTTCTGACATGAGATTTTGCAAGTGAAAAAAAATGCAGGAATTTTCTAAGTTCATTTATATTTCTATAAGGATTAGAATAGAACAATGTAACAGAAGAATGTCGAGCCCTGTAGAAGGTTCAGCATTTTAAAATACAACAATGTAGCAAAAGGACATCAGACCAGTATAAGGTTCTGCATTTTCACAGCTCAAGGTTTGGGAAAAGACAGTCCACAGATGGATGTAGTTCCACAATGCCACATGATCATATCTGGTAATAAAATCTAAAAGCTTCTGTTCATGTGAAGTCAGGATCTTTGGCGAGGTACAGCTGTTTGTTTGAGCTACAACACTGAAAAATAAACCAGTTTACCAACAGCACAAGTTTTCACCCACATCCTTAACATGTCCTTTCAAGGCTTTAATTGCATTTATAACACAGACCAGAAAAAGACAGGAGGGCTGGAACAAAGAAACAGCTTCTGTGACCATGAGAAAACACACATGTATGTGCTAATTCAGAAAACTAAGAAAACTCTGTGAGGTTGGAAAAGATGGGAAGAAAGATAGCAACAGCCTGAAAATAATATAAATATGGTTCTGTGAATATCTGATAGTCTTCTGGAGATTGTCTGAGTCCTAGGGAGAAAGACAAGGAGCATGTATTTTTTTATTGCTGAAATGAAAATCTGAGAAAACTATTTGGTGATCAAGATCACTTGGTGGTTTAGAGCACAGGATAGTCCATTCAGCCTCAAACCTTTTGGAACTGAGTCAAGAGAAACAATCTAAAGAAAGGGTTGGAGTCAGAAAGCTGCTTGGGCTGTTTAAATGACTCATTAGCCAGAACTCTCAGACAGCAGAAGAGATTGTCAGATTTTATTGATTCTCCCACTTTCAGAGGCTGAAACTAGTATCTCTTGCTCCCTGGGAGAGATCTGTTCTGATTTTCCTGTCTCTATGAAAAGTTTGCAACAGGCAGCTCCATGCTCTAAAATAGTTTATCAGACAGTATTTGAGTGAGAAAACAGAAGTTAGTGTTCTTTCTCAAGTCCATGGAGCAAAGAGACATCCCAAGGAAAACAAAGAAATAGAAAAACTTATACACTCATCTATAACTCCAGTTTACTGAAAATCTTCACAAATTTACAAAATATTGTAGATGATGACTCATTCATACAAAGGCTGAACTGTATTACAAGCAAAGCTGTTTCCTTCATGTTGCTCTTTATAGATTATGCTACAGGCCTAAACAGGTTAGACAAGGGCCTTGGTTAATCAGTGGATTAATTTAGGCTCACCAATTACATTGAAAGAGAGATGTTCTGTGTTTCATAAGCTATTGCAGTATTCATTTGGACAGTAAAGGCTCTATCAGAAGTTAGTTGGTGGCTACACCTACAGATATTTCTCAATCATAAAAGGAGTATGAGCTTATATGATTCTCTTGATCTACGTTTCCATTTTTTGTCTTAAAGAAAACATTGCAGGGAAAAGCAGTTGAATTGCAACATCCCTAAAATCTGAGAAAAAGCTGCAATTTGCTCCTGTATCTGGATTAGTGGAAGTGATTCATTTGAAGATGATACAATCTGTGCAGTAAGCATTGTTCACTCCCTGATTTCTTTACAAGGCAGGAATCAACGCTCCATTCACCAGGTACAAAACATTACAATTTAACATGTGAGCATATTCTGATTTCCTGACATTACTGCTCCACAGACTTCTCTGAAAAGTTACTTCATGCAAATCAGCCCCATCCTTTCCCACTGGCTTAATGTTAATTGCACAGGCCATGGGGAGAAAACACTCAAGAGCAAATCCTTGTGCTAGCACTTCTTGCAGCACATCAGCAAGAAAGCAAGGCTGGAAATCAGTTTCATAGAATTTCAGACACACATGAAACAGCAAAGAAATACTTTCTCAATAAGATTCTCAGACTAATTAAGCTGACCTACTGTTGTCACAAAAGCCTGCTTCTGAAAATTAATGCCCATTTGAAAGTTAACTGATATTAAAGGCATTTGACAGCAATAGCAACCTGCTGTACTCTCTTGACCACAGTCCAAAGACACACCCTCTGGTTAGTGTGATCAGTAAGATATTATCTCACAGCTATGCTGCAGAACCATTAGTCTACATTGCTGCCTCTCTGCTGCAGTAGCTGCAGGTGATATGGATGAATACTATCAGTTAATATAAATTATTACGATCTCATAACAAAATCATACATAGAAGGGTGGATGTTGGGATTTTTTAACCCAATCAGTTATTTCCACGTTATTGTAGAATGATAAAGTCACAATTTTATTGCAAAAGTAGGTGCTAAAATTCCTAAGAAATTAATCTCTCTTCATATGCTGAAGAAAGTGCAAGAGTGCAATAAAAAGTCTGTATTTCTTCTGATAAATACATGTAAGAACACACTGTATGACGGAGCAATGCATTTAGTATTCTAGGCCAGACTCCTCAAATCAGAGCAGCTTCTTGCTACTCTGCTGCCTGGGTAATCTATTAGGCAGTCTTAATCTGACAAATGAAGGACAACAGCATTTCGGTAATTTCGGCTCCTGTTTGCTTGGGCAGCCTGCGAAGGGGCTCTGAGCACCGTCACTCTCCTCACAGTGTGGAGGAAGGCCTGGAGCTGTGCCTGCCTGGGCTCTCTGCAGCTGGGTGTGCAGCTGGGAGCGGCAGGGCTGGCAGAGCTGCGCTTCCCGCGGGCTGGAGCGCCGGCCGGGAGCCCTGCGCTGCACCAGGACCCAGCTGCGGCTCTTCGCTGTGCCTCGGCTCCCACACACACCAAACTGGCAGCGTGACTTTCCTGCACCAGCAAGGCTAAAATTCTTTTATCCTGCTGATTTAGGGCGTTAGTCACTCTGCCAGGACCATTGCCAACCCTCAGGCATTCTCCTGTATGATTTCCCCCAAGGCTGACTTTTAGATTGGTCCAGTGCTTACTTTTGTTCTTCTAAGCATTTTAAAAATTCCTCCTGAGCTCAGCGTGGTGATATCTGATGAAAAGCAGGTAGTCAGGAGGTTATTTAAAGGCCCCTTGCCCAGCTGGGCTGTGCTGCTATAATTCTTCTGCAAGAAAAAGAGATGGATCAGAAAATAATGTAATCACTTTTGCAGTAGTATAAGAAGCATGTTAGTTCCACTCACAAAAAATCAATCAATCTTTAGCAAATAGACCACCCATCACTGAGTTTTTCAATGGATTCCAAGGAGGGAACAGTTAGCAGGAAGGCTCTAGTCTTGAAAACACAAATTAGAGACTAAATAACCAGGGTGAGCCAGGGCCACTTCTGATATAAAATACCAGCAAGCCACTTCTTGAATATTCTTGATTTAATCCTCATCCTGGAGTATTTCAGTCATCACTCTGCATTTTCCTGACTTCAACAATCTGAAAAGCCTGGGATGCTTTTTTTAGTGGCCTTTAGTTTTTTTGAGGCTGGAGTGGATGGGAGGGTCGCATACCCACACCTGTGTAAGGACCAGCTGAAAACACAGGAGCACACAGAAGAATGAACGAATGCACCAAACCAGAAATCCTTGTTGGATCAACACAAGTTTTACAGCTCCTTCCTTTTAATCAATTTTACCCTTGCTGTAACCTTTTGATTTTAAAAAAAAAAAAAAGAGTTGAAGCAAGGTGTTTCTGCTGAAGATGTTAATTTTTTATAAAGTGGAGTCCCTAATGCAAAGTTAGGGAAAAAAGTGGAACTCACATCAAAACGGGAGCCTTTGATTCAGCACTCTGCCTAAAGACAAGCTTTTTTACATGGGTAAAACGTGCCTCTAATATGTCAGCTAGATATTTTTCCAGCGTGGTGTTCATGCCTTGCCTGTGTTTTAACCATCTGGTGAGCACAGTAATTCCCTCAGAAGAGGGAGAGACAGCGGCAGGCGCGGCAGAGATTTGCGCAGTTTACATTTCAGCTTTACACCCAACCATGAGGTCGCAGCACCACGCCCCGCGAGCAGAGCTTGGCAGCAAACACCAGCACGTCAGAGGAGACCAGACACAAGCCCTGCACTCACAGGGACCACATTTCTTCCTCTCTTGGCAATTGACACAGATTTCTGAGAGCGCAAACATGAGGAAAATAACCCTGAGCAGACTGTCTGTGGGAGGTGCCATCAAGGCTCTTGGAAGTGCTACCACATTGCACCACGATGTCCCAGTCTGGTTCAATCACTGTTTTCACAACATAGCAGGAGCAAGACATAGGAAATTGTGTGAAAGGAGTAACAGTGTGGAGAGGACACTAAAACCTACTCCAACACCAGTTAGGGGAAACTAACACAAATAAAAGCTGGCAGGCTGTAATCAGCAGGGTGGAAGATCTGCTTTCAGAAAACAGGCAGGAAAGGTGTGAGGGAACATAACTTCCTTTCATAATTGTTGGTTCTCCTACCTTGGCACAAAAAGAAAGTGCATAGATTTTATCCTCTGACTGACTCCAGGTCACTGGAACAAAACACTTCCTTTAATTTTAAGCACAACTGCTAAACAAAATTTTTCTACTCCTACAGGAGGTGATGGCAGGCAAACTTTCCCCTTGTCAGCTCTGAGATGTTCTCAGAGGAATGTATCAGTTAGTGTGGCTAAGAATTATGCAATCTCAGTCTCCTTTTGGCAATGGCTATTTCTGTCCTCCTTTGATAATTTCATTTAAAGCTTTGTGTGAGGCAGAATGGTCATTCCCCTAGCTCCTGCCATCCAGGTTTCCCCGTTCTCTTCCACTGTTGCAGCTTATAATGTTTAACAGGCTGAGCCAGTTCAGGTATAAAGGAAGGTGTATCTAAAATCCTTCACTGTGGATTGTCATTTCTTAAGGCAATTTTTTGTTTTGGCAGTGTCATCATTAAACAATCAGAAATTCAACCCCATTTCATTTAAAGCAGCCAAGTTTTTTTGTAAGGTGCATTGAAATGACTAAAGTAATAATATCCAGGATTCCACATCTCAGAGTGCAGATGAGTATCATTGAAGGATCAATTAAGTGACTTCTGGGAAAAGAAAATTGTTGGGTTTTTCCTATTGCAAGTAACATGGAAATGCTCTGAAGTTTCACTGGGTACCAAGTTACAGATTTGAAAAAATAGATAAAAGTTCTCCAGCAGAGGTCTTCCAGATGAATGCAAACCAAAATATTGTTAAGATAGCAGGGAATAGACATTGGGCATAGACTGCATGCACACGCCTTTGTATTTTCAAGACTTTAAAGTTGATTATATTCACTGTTGGTTTTGTGATTATACAGAGGGGACAGGAAGACAATCCTGAGTGTTATGTTTCATGAGCACTTCTGCAAAGGTGAAGAGGGTAAGAACTTGGCATCCAAAACTGTTCTACCTTTACAGCAAATCTCAAGATAAGGACAAGCCATGACACTTATGTCAAAGTTGCTTCTCAGGAAGCAAATAAAAGCAGAGATCTTGCAAGAAGCTGGTTTAAGTAACTTGAGATTTTCTGTATCTTTTACCTACAAATAACCAGCTCGCTGAGGAGTCCTTGGTTTTTCACATGAATGACAGACTATTAGCTTTTAAAATGAAAGTTTTTGTCAAGAGTGGATGTGACACAGTGAAAAATGGGAAGGCATGCTGCATTGCCATCAGTTCACAGTTCTGACATAAATGCTATTTTATTCACTTCCATCCACAATCCTAAATAATACAAAGGATACAGCTTATAGAAACTAAATTTCTATATAATTAAATCCACAGCAGTGGAATTTGATACTGTACTCAAAACCAATTTATTTTCCTGGGCAGAAGCAGAGTATGAGATTTCACCATACATGTTTTTTCCTGCAAAAGTGCTACTATAATTAAAGAAGGATCTTGTGGTTAAGATGTGACTAAAAGCAGTGACAGAGGCAGTGTACAGCTGCCTTACAGCTTACAGAGGGTCTGGTTTGAGTCTGCAGAACAGAGGATAATTTAGTCATAATATAAAGTAGACAGGACAATGTATTAAAATTTATTTAATGTAATTTAATTAATTTATGCAATTAATGTGTTCAAATGTATTAAAATCCACCTGCAGAAATAATTCATAACTTTGCATTATACCAAATGTAAATTCAGAGCAAATAGCCATATTTTATTTTCTTGAAAATGCATTTTACACATTTTAATAAATACTAACGGCATCAAGAAGTTCAAGGCACTACACTGGGACTTGATCTAGGAGGTATTTCATTTCTTTCCTATAGTGTAAACTAGAGGAGTTTACAGTACCACTGATAGATAACTCATACATTTAGACTGTTGAATCCTCATGTTTCAATATATGCTCAATTATCAGGCCAATATAATCTCTGAACACATTCCAACTGCACTTAACGCAATTAACTGGGTTTTAAGAGAACAGAATTGTAAATCCAAGCATACCTAGTGGACAGAAAGTATAGATTAACCTCAGTTCAGGGGGGAAAAAAAGAGATAATTCTCTCCTGCACAATATATTTTTCATGTAGGTCTTGTATTTTAACAGTTGTAACCAGAGTAATTCCATGTTACTCACATGTGCATCAAGTGTAGTGAATCAAGGCTTGCAAATTAGGATTTTATTAGCCATAGCAAGGTTAACAAGTATTCTTTCAGTGTAATACTTCAGTGTCATTTACTCTTCTATTTTATTCCAACAGAAGCTCTTGATACCCTCATGAAATACAGAAATTATTCACCCTTAGTGATAACTATCAACATATGTGGCCAATTGGTCTTGAATGAAGAAGCCTCAGTGGCAAAAAAAAATAATTCAAAATCATGCACAGCTTTTTGTCCCTATCAGAAACTTGGAAGACTTAAGCAATTAAATTATTGTATATTTCTACAGTAAAATCTGACTAGTTTGAAATTAAAATCACAATAACCAAAAATTTCCTCCCTTGAAGACAATTGATGATATTTGCTCTTATGTGTTAATCTGGAAAAAAAAAAAAAAAAAAAGGTCTGCATTTAAAAGTGCATTAACTGCTGCTTTTAGGGCCTGGAGCGACATGTGTGGTATCTGTTATCAGCTTGTGAAACATAAGCAATATGATAGTGAGAATTCCAAAGAAAATAGCTAAACAATAATTAAATCAATATGCTTTCAAGATGCCAATATACTTGTATGTGTCTAAAACAGAGATCGGCCTGTGACTCCTGTGCAGAGCTCTACATCCCTACTTGGAGCTTGACAAGCCATTCTGGACAGCAGAGGCTCTTTAACAGGAAAGAGTTTTGCAGCCCACTGTTGTTTTAGAACTGTTCACTTTCTACAAAGTAGCAGGATTTATTTCTGAAAAATATTTTGAGACAGTGACCTTAAGGGAGAGACTCTATGCCAGCAACAACTTAACTGGTATGTTGGCTTCCAGACTGGTTCCAATATATCTTTATGGTAAACTCATCTGCATGATGTTTTTTTGTCAGGACAGACTAAGAGGCAATGTGTCCCCCTTGAGTTTGTAGTAGATTTGCATTCTGGGATGTATTTGAAAAGCTTATTCAACCATAACTTCAGTTGGAAAGATTTGTTAGGCTTCCATTTTATTTTGAATGCTAAAAATGCTAGAATTTTTCTCTTAAGGGAAGCTTAAGGTTCACAAATTCATTCTTCCATTACAATGGTATGAAGAAAAGCATCAGGGAGATGGGACTCCAGTGACCATATGACCATAATTCAAGTGGAGAGAAGGAAGTACCTTATCCACCATACATACCCAGGCCTATGAACTTTTTGACCCAGGTATCTTCAGAAAACCTAGGGAACACCTGAGAAAGTCCATAACATTTTTTATTTCAATAGCATTGAATTGGCCAATACTGTTTTGTTTCCTCAGCTCCAAATGTCTCAGCCGCTGCAGGATCCTGTTTCACTGTACATGGCACTTAATCCTAAAAAAAAACAATTTAAATAGGTTACAATTATTCTCAAGCATGAAAAAGGTTCAAATAGAGAAAATAAAACTGTATGTAACATGTCTTCCCTGCGTGATTACTGAGACCATCACAGGACAATTTCCTCAAAATGAAGCAAAGAGAATAGATCGGCTAAGTAAAATAAACCCCTCATTCTAATCAAGTGGACTAAAACTTGTAAATCAGATCTTATTCTCTTATCTTTGTAGTGAGCTTAATAAGATGGAAAATTTTGAAGAACACCCTATATTTTTGAAGCTCTGGCTAGGAGCTTCATCTGCTGATGGGATTCAGTTGCAGCAGAGCAGAATCAGCTCCTCCCTCTAAAACAGATACCTGTTACCTGAATAGCAGCTGAATGGCTCTTTGGGACCCACAGGTGACACTGACAAAAGCCTGACTTACTATAATGGAACCTAAGCCACTAAGACATCTAGCTGGCTAAATTTAGGTGACCTCATATTGTGGATCCCACTCACTACGGGGGGACTTTAATGGTCCATAGCAAGCCTTATTGAGTCACAATTTCACAAACTAAAGCAATCCAAAGACCTCCAAGGTACTTCAGCCCCAGTTAAACATGATAAAAACAAATATCACAAATTTTGTTTTTCACTTTCCATTATATTTTGAGATCTATTATTGCAATTAGAAAGAAAAACTGAGACAAAATCTGAAAAGTAAGCACAACTAGATATCAAAAGATTACATCCTGTTTCAAGGTTATAAAGATATTCTGTGGCATAGTGAGTCTATAATACAAAAGCAAAATCCCAAAGCTTAGGAGAGCTTACTATAGTTCTGTGAAAAAATTAAAGTCTAAATGGTTCATGAATTGTAGTGAAAAACCACTGTCTATGTAATTAAACACTAAAATAAATAATACAGAAAAAGATAATGCAGATTCTGGATTTTGATAAATCTATTTCTTATACAATTACATCTCTACTAATTTGATCATCCGTTTTTATCTGACAACACTGGCTTGATTGCTGGATCAAACAATTTCAAAAAGTCCTGTTTTTTGATTCTGTTGACGGCATTGGTACAAGCTCTTTTGACTTCTTCACTTTTCTTAACTGTGCCTTAAAGCTGAGTTCACAGGTTTTATTCAGATGAGCTCTGTCAAATTATTTTCCAAGAGTGTATCTGCAACAAGAGGTTCATAACACTGCGGGATCCCTCAGTCTCTCAAGTTTCAGACCTTCTCCCACCTCACAGCACTTCTGGGACAGTTCAGCAGGCATTACTGACACCTATTCCATTTGCAGCTGTCTCTCCACTGCTGTCCTAGGAAGTTATAAAGGTGAATCATTCTCTGCTACTGAGAGATCCTTAGGGGACACAGCTCCTTATAAACTGGTCCAATTTATTTAATGCCATCATCCCTGGGGGAATGGTGCCTATGACTGAGTTGAATGTTAATGATCAGCATTCCATGCTCTAAAAACAGTGAAAGGTCTATGGAACAGCCTTTGTAGCTATTTCTTGCAATGTCAAGGATAAATATTAATAACTCTTCTATAAATACAATCATTTGCCCTGCAAAGAAAACACCTCAAAGAGTATAAAATCCTTCCCAGCATCTCACATATACCAAATCACGCACAGTAATGATTGCCTGTATAATGATGGTATTAAATCGTGTCTCAAATTCATGTCAGTGAAAATTCATTTAGTGTTTTTCACTCACAGGCGTCAAAGGAAAACCAGTTGAGACAGTCCCGCTATTGGCTGTGACAGAAACATTTGTCTTCTAATATCTATAAATAAGAAAAAAGGAAATGAGAATTGATTGATAAAAATTTGACTGGAAAAGAGGTTAGCCATTTATTAGTAGTATGAAGAAACCCCTATCACAAATCTAGTCTGAATAATGCACCATACTGGAAGAGAAGGGTTTCCATGCAGCCCAAGGGTGAAACCAATAGTCACAAAACTCAAATTCTGACTGAAGCTTTTGATAACTTTCTGATTCTAAAAGGAGTAGGAAAAGGTCTTTTTCTAAGAGGAAAAACATTGTAAGATTCAATTAACAACTAATGCTCTCTATTTCCAATACTCTGAGAATAACAGTATGTGAGCTAATTTTAACATGTGGATGGAACATTTAATTTTATCAGAAGGAAACAATGAAGAATCTGATTTATTCTCCACGTGTGTGCATAACCCCCATTGATATTAATAAGAGTTAAGCAGCCTATGGAGAGGAAAATAGGGCTCCAGATGTGGCAAAATGTTTTAAGAAAATTATGTGCAGTTTTCTAATGACCACAAAAATTATTTCTTTTTCTATATCAGTGTAAAGAGAAAAATTGCTTCATATCCAGCCAGTCATGAAATGTTTCTGGCTTTCCCAAGGCTATGTGTGTGAGCAGTGGTGCACACACAGACACACATATACACACACTCACAAATGTGTATACGAATGATGTCTCATGGATACACAAGCACATCCTTCTCAGTTCTTGCCTTTTTCCAGCTAGGGTGATCCATGGCCCAGGGTTGTTTGAAATTCCACTCTTCTTCCTACTGGATGCTCTTCCCAGTGAGGGGTAAAAGAAGGAAAATTTTGCTTAATTCTTTTTTTTTTTTTTTTAAGTGAGTGTTTAAAGGGCTGTCAGAAGTAGCCAACAGGCCAATAAAGGCTGATGAAAAAACTTCTTTGGCCTGTGCTGCATTTGACTGAAATTCTACAACCTTTGGTGAGTGTGGAGGGTTAATCTTGATTAACCATGGGCAAAGTTCTTCAGTTTCCCATTGGCACTCCTGAAGCAGGATGCACTTAGACTCAATCCATTACATTTGCACCAGTCACTTCCATTTTCTTTTCAAGATGTGATATAAGAGGTTGATCTTTAGCAAGTCATTTAATCTAATTATTCATTCTTCTGAGGCATTTCCTTCTGAAGGCATAAAAATACTTTGCTGTTTCTATGGTAGAGCTCTTTCTCCTAATTTTCTGAACTTTATGAGAACACAGTGATCCTTATGCTCTTGTCCAAACCAGCCACTGCTAAATGGAACCTTTGCAGACCCTGAAAGGGTTGTGCTTCTATTGATGCTCACGGCAGAATTTTAACTGAATATCAATCAACTTTCTTTTCACAACATTCCCTGGTGAAATGTCTGGGCCTTGAAATCCTGTACTGCATGTTCTCTGTAGCCAAGAACTTGAAAACCTGAACCAAAACATTCTCAACACTTTTACATCCCCCATTCTGCTCAGCTAAGCTTATGATGTGTTAATGTTATTTGCACACAGACCCTTATTTATGACTCTTTTACATAGCTTTCATCCAATTTTATCTTCAATTTATTGTGCAATTTTAGAATCATATAATTTGAAGCGCTTGCCTCTGATAAAATTCCCTCGAATTTGCATTTCACATTATGTTTTTCTTGCTTCAAAATGTCAGAATAGTAATGAGAGCAGGACATCCAAGGTTTTGTTTCCTTTTTACATCTATGAAATGAAAGACAGGTTGGGTATAGGCATCTCTGTTTACCTTCCTTTTGAATCATAGACAATAGGATCTTCAGTCACTGATAAAAGCTCATTTGTACTCTGAATGTTTTCCTGTCCACTTAAGCTGATTTTATATAACATGTAAAATGACTATTCAATATTCAGTTAATTATGCACCAAATGGAGTAAGCCAAAGAATTAGCTTAATCAAGCATTCTTTTGTCCTTAGGGAAAAAAAAAACAAAACACAAGCAAACCAATCTGACCAGAAAAAAAGCCAAAACCAAATAAGAGCTATGACAGGTATTGCAGATAGGCTCCTTGCTTGGCTATCAGGAGACATTCACTCCCTTCCTGGTGGGGCTATTTACCTCTAATGGTGGTTTTAAACTGGAGATTTCATTTTACCTTCATTTACTTTGTCAATTTTTTCCATTGTCAGTCTTAGATATTTATTTAGCAAATTCCTACTTATGGTATAGGAGATACATATATATACAAATATTTATGGTATATAGGTATATATTTTTACAAGCTTTTCATTAAAAGGTTTTCTCTGCTGTGCTTTTATCTTCGTAGGTGCAGACAATATATAAATATATACATATTTATAGCAAACTACTTATGGAACCGAAATATTCTTTACAACCTATTCATCAAAATGTTTCCTAAGCTGAGCTTTTATCTTTGAAGTCCAAATATATGCCACTCCACCACCCCCCTCAGACCACAAATAACAGGATTAGAAATACAGAAATTCTGCACTGGGACCAAGACCTGGCTCTCCCTTCAAAATAAGGGTAGTCATATGCTTAAATATGGACCTGACTTAGGAAATTAAAAGGGAGCAACAGCTCAAATTGTTATAGCTCCTGTCTCTGTTGCTCACTGTCTCTACTCATCTGTAGACCTCTGCAGTCTGCTTACAAGACAACTTTATCTGGTTCTGAATGAAAGACAAACCTCATCCTCTTTTTCCTTTATATATTTGGTCTGGATACTTAAAACTTCAGCAAAGCATCTCAGGCAGAAGATACATGATTGGGAAGAGTTAAGTGAAGAAGCAAGGTAATCCATGATGCCATATCTTAAAATGAAGTTGAACTTACTAAAATCTAGGTTTTGCCAAGATAGTGGTTCAATACCTAAGATCTGCAGAACATGTTGGATATTTACACTTTTTTCTCACAAGACCCTTAGAGCTCAAAATCCCATTTCTAACACTCTTCGTGACTGAGAAATTGTAAGAAGAGATTTGTTGGTAAACCTGTGGTTACCTTGTGATTGCTCTTGGTTGAACGATGCTAAGCAGGTGCATGGGGGTTTTACTGCTTGAAAGGATGTACTTTCATTTATAAATGCAATGAAAACTCCCAGATTTTTGACTAGGATTATCTATCTCTCCTATTTTATTTCCTCATCCTTCTACTGCATAAAAATACATATTGACACTACCTTGTGGCGTTACAATTTTTACTGTGGTGCATTATAGTTTTCAAAGTAAATTTTATCAGCAGTAACTTTTATGATATGTGGTAGCTTAAAGGGAAATACAGTATCCAGCAGGGAATGAAGGGTGAAACACTGGCCTCTTTGAAGACAGTGAGAAAAACTATTACTGCCTTCAGTAGAGGCAAGGTTTCAGTCCAAGCATTCAGGGAGAAACATGAAGCTGTGTATTGATTTTACCTCTTAGGCAAAACTGTAGGGAAGAGAAGAGAAATGCGTTCATCTGGAATCTAGGATGGTTAATGTCAGCAGGCCTCTAGGAAATTGTGTTACATAGATGAATGGTATGTTGGTCCAATTGAACATCAAAAATCCCTACATTTGACCTGTAGGTCCATATACAAAGAATAGAAACCTCAACTGCAAAAGCCATTAAAGCCTGTAAGGTTTCTGTTCACATATGTAAAACAAAGCATCCAAATCTGAACATATTTAAGAATAAAACAGCCAACTTTAAGGCTTCCCCAGCCTGTATCAGTAAATTGTAAAGTATATCCAATGCATTTAGACAGTATTTTGTAAAGGAGCAGTAAACATTTATAAATAAAACCCATATTAATATGGGAATTCTCCTCTTGTAGCTGCCCCTCTCTAATTTAAGATATTTGTTGCTAATTAAGGGAATATGGTATCACAGTCAGACTGGGAAAATATTGAGATAAATAATTCATGAACATCTGAAGTAAATAACTTCTAAATAGATACTTTGACTAATTTACTTTTGACAAATAAATGAGCAAAGCTTTGTTTTTGCAATAGTCTAATGAACACAATTTCCAGTTCTGTAGCTGAAATAGAACTTACTTTGGAAAACTGCTACTTTAATTTCTAAAGGCTCAAAACACACAACTTAGATAACAAAATATACAGCTCTACCACTATTTGTAAATGTAGATTACCTGAATATATTCTTGCATTGAACAGTTCTCAAATCCATCAGTCAAAATTCGTCAGTACCGAGAAATAGTGAGAATGCTGAAATAGCAAATAAATTCATTAATTAAATCTTAGTAGGTTTACATATAATTCACATACAAGGAAAAGATGTCAGGAGAGTTAAAGTAGCTCTGTTCTAAACCCCAATCTTTCTTGCTACTTAATGAAAGAGTAAGTCTGAGGCTTTGATTTCACTGCTTTGTCATGGTAATTGGGAAGCTGTGAATTCAACATGATGACTTCACTTCAGGTTGAAGAAGATGTTGAACTATGAGGAAAAGAATTTATTTAGATGTCAGTACTGATAAAAGGTCAAGGGTTAATAAAAGCTATGCATTTTACATGCATGGACTTCCTTTTTAAGTGTGATGTACTTGAAACAATTCTATATTAAAATCTGTTTATGCCTATTAGGCCCATATTTCATGTTGTGTTTGTTAATACATAGTAACATATAGAATTAGAATTAGAATACTCAGAAAAGGAGTCTGATTATTGCTGTTCAGTTCATCAAAATTGTTTCTATTCTTGGATTTTCACCTCTTCACCTACAACAAATTATGTGGTAGTGCAATTGCTTCCAATAATTATAAAGAGAAGTTGAAAGTAGCTCTTACACAAACATGACCTTCACAGTAAATAGAGATCTATTCTGTTCAGAGAAAGGCATTACAGAAACATGAATAAATGTACTCTTTTTCTATATGTGTAGGATTTGTTTGATACTAGTTGCCTGGACCAACAAAAGGTTTCTCTGTCAAAAATTATCAGTGTTTATGGTTCAGTAAAAAAATTAGACATATGTTTAAATATTTAGTAGCTTCATGTTCCACCTCTGGAAAATTTTAAATTAAACACTGTCATGTTCCAAAGCAACAGAATAATCATGATCTAAAAGAGAACTATACTGCAAATTGTCAGGACTTTCAAATTCTGTTCTCTAAGGCAAAATATTTGAAACTTGTTGATTGTTATTAAGAAAGGAAATTGAACTGAAGTTCAATTTCACCCGAACTGATTCTGTACAATTTATGTTTTTATAATACAGTCTAATGGCAGTTACATAGTTGACTGGTAATTTCAAAATCTTTATCAGTTTCCAATTACAGCTTAGAGCGCCACAATAAAAAACTTTGAAAACAACATAACAAGGAAATTCTCTTCCTCAGCAAACTCCCTATCTGAGATTTAATTAAAATAGGATGTATGAGACAGGAAGAAAGAGGAAAGGACAAATAGGATGGATGTTCATAAATTAGTCATAGCAGCAGCTTTAGCACTCACAAATGATGATCAGCCCATTTGCTCTATGCTTTTTTGCAGAGCTAATAAAATTCAATAGATGCCTCTAGTTTCTTCACCAGTTGGAGGTGCTGAGCTAAAAATTGCACCAGGCATTAGAGGTCTTAAGCCTTCCCCTTTGGAGTATGAGGAAAAAAGCGAGAAATCACAGAGAGTCTTGAACTACACCACCACCTGCTGTTGCAATCATTATGACTCACATAATTTATTCATACCCAAATATAGTGTGCATCTGCTATTTATTGATAATTTAGTTTCTTTTTCTTATTATAGCTTCTGCTTATATTGAATAAAGTTTCCAAGTACTGTGGAGAGTATATAAATATGGATTATATATTGCTTATAAAGGCCTTTCCCTTTCACAGCATCAAAGAATGAAAAACGCATTTCCTCCCTTTCCAGCTAAGCAATATAAACATCAAAGAAAGGATTAGCATTTTAGGTCTTTGCACTCTAAATCTTTGTGTTATATATCTTGCTGTCTTGCACAGAACATTTATATTTCTGTACCTATTACATAATCAGAGCAGTGGGCCAAACATCTTTTCTTTCCTCTTATTTGCATAATTAATTAAATTCCAACATTTCTGCCAAGCTATCTACACTCACACTGAAATAACAACTGCCACTTTTCAAGCTGAAATGAATTCATTGTCTAGGATCCAAACTGCTGTTCTCCCTGCCAGGTGGAAGTTCACGGCACACAGGCAGCCCCTGCTCCTCTGCTGTAACAACCCAGGCATCAGATATCGTGGATTATGGCAGATTCCATGAACATAATCCCAGATACCATGACTGCAAAACCAGAAGGGCCTTGAGGATTGTGCTGCAGCCACCTACAGGGACTTGGCTGCCAGAAGGCAACACAGACCTTGGCTGTCATATGGGATGGAGACGGCTTGAGGCTGAAGGGACTCAAGATGTGCTGATTTCAAGCCAGATTCTTTTGGGAGGGCTCTTATGAAATGGCTCCTGTATAATGGAGACTTGAACAGCTTAAAGATAGCAATATAAATGATTGTCTGCCTTGGATTACTTTCTTTCAGATGAAGTAATCCAGTCTGATACAGAGATTCATGTTACTGCAGGCCCTACCTAGTGGCCCTTTTTCTCTCCTCTTCTATACTTGTGTTTTAAATCTCTTTGTCTGCAGCAGGAAGCATTTTGCCAAGTTACTAAAATGAAAGAAATTCTCTGCATAGGTCTTTGCCTCCATTGTGAAAGTGCCTACTATGTCTAAAGTTGAATGAGAGGAAACCAGGATGTTAAATATGTGGATACTTAGCTATGCAATAGGCCATTTGGTCAATAGGGAAAAATCTGGCTTCTTGAAGGAAAGCAGCACAGCTCCGCCTGCTTTCCTTTATTTGTTATTTCTAGGTTTTCAATCTGCTGTACAGAAGGGTGACTTTCTGCTTGCTTTTATCACATGGGAGCATTAACAATTATTTGTCAGCTAGGGCTTGTCTTCACGAAGTCACTGCAAGGTAGCTATGATAATGATGAACATGCAGAAGGCAGGTGGCCTTTCTCACCTGCAGAGCCTTAGTTTTGAAATAAGAACACAAACCTGTACATACCAGTTAGCTGGGGAACCAAGGCCTCTCCAGAGGTCAGTCACAGCACAAAAGCAGTGCAGACATGTCCTCAGCTGTCAAAGTCATTATGTTTTGCACTGATGCCTCTCCAAATGCAGGTCCTCACTCTGCTTACACTTACAATTTTAGCAAAATACGTTCTTCCACCAGAGTTTGCATGACAATGAAATGATGTATTATGCCACACACCAATAGCTTTGAAAATACACTGTGAAAGAAAGTTACTTTCAAATGTAATTCTACTTATTTTTCTTTTTGGTTGAACTGTTCTTGGGCTGCAAGACTTATTACTCACTGTAATTCCACGGTGTTCACTCTTTTTTTGTTTATTGGAGAACAAAATATGTGGGAGCTCTAGCTTGAACAAGGGTTTCACCATGCCAAAGTATGGGAGTGGATAATTAGGCTACAGAAATACTCTTAACACTTTGAAAGTTTGGAGAAACCTTTCCAGTATTTTCTGAGATTTTTTTTTTTTTAAGAATCAAGCAGTGATGGATTTGGGTTCCTTTAATATTCCAGCTATTACTTTGAGCTTCCCATATCTAATAGTTTTAGCAATAAAATGGCCTCTTCCACAGTGAGTCAAATGTTATTTTAAATATCACGTTGCTAGTTGAGCTTTAGCATTAGGCAGGCACTCACTTCTTTGGAATTTTGCTTTAGACTGAGGACTGGCTTGTTAAAACTTTGTTCTTCAACAAACTCTTTAATCTTTTATTTAAAAAAAAAAAAAAATAAAAAAGCCAGCAAAGAAACATCCCCAAGAAACAAACACTCAAACTCTGCCAGTAAAAATTACATTGAACCAGTCTAGAAGCAAGGAAATCTTAAAGGGATCTTTCCCAGGAATGAAAACCAGAAAAGCTTTCAGATTTTTCTTATGCTTAAAGCAAAGCATATAATTTGGTATTTTTCCTTTGCAAATCACAGTTAATGTCAAGTGTAGTGTTCCAAGGTCACAATACATAGGGAAATGTGATTTTTTTCTGAGTTCCTCAAAACTTTTGGAAGCTGTGACTTCTCATCAAAGTGCAGATATCATGGAAGCAGGCACTAAATTTAGTAGTTCTATAGGGAGGGTAAAGCAGAAGATTTTTATCAGAGTTATATGAAGCATACACTTATGGAAAGCCCAGGAATAGTTTATATTGGAGTTTACCATTTAAAAATAATTTTTGATACTAAGTATTTATATCATCAGTAATGGGTATATCTGCACTTCGACAAATTAGACTAGGGCAGAATTCATTCACAGTTTCTGTAAAATAGAACTGAGATTTGATTGCATTGTCTTTACTTTGCACTTTTTACACCTAACAAGGCTACTTTGTGCCATTTAAATTTGCTTCCCCTTTGATGTAGTAATTTCCCCTCTAATTTCATGCCTTTTATGTTCTTTGCTTGTAACAATAAAAAGGCCATCCTGTCTTGAAATGTTTTTCTTTTAATCTACAGTGCATTTCACTTAACTTTATTAATTTACCTTTCAGTGTTGTAGAAACTGAGATTTCACAACCTTATACCTGCTGTTGCCACAAAAAATATCAACAATTACCTGTTAATAATTTCAAAGGTACACACGTTCATAACCAGACATGTTCGTACTCACTGGTTTTGGATAGAAAATGTTCCATTTTCAATTACTGGAATATCTGCAGTAATTATTCTTTGAAGAAATTGCTCTCTTGATTTATCCAGATGCATGGGTGGAAAGATAATTTAAAATTAGTTAAGGAAATTCTTTTCTGTCTCCCAAGTCTCAGCAGAATGAGAGAGTTTTCTCTCTTTCACGTTACTTGCTTGTGTCCCTGCAGAATCTGACAGTGTTGTTAACACCACCATATTTCACCAATCACACAAGACACAATTCCAAGAGTTTCTGGACAGACATGAGGGTAAGAGAGAGCTCGATTATAGAGGGGAAAATGAAGACATAGCAGACTACAAGGAGGCAAACACTGGAAAGAGATATAGCAGAAGGAGCAAAAAAAACGACCATGTAGGGTACAAGAAAATCCCATTTGACTATTTGAAATATCACACACACAGGAAGTAACAACTTACTAGGACAGTATTGGTGTTTTTATTATTGCAGTATTTTCCTACACTCCAGGTATCAGCCTAGTTTTATGACTTATCTGCCTCTCTTATTTTGTCCTTAACATCCAGTCTTCAAAATACGTGACACGAAATATTTGGCCAAGGACCAAAGAGCTTGCCCTGGTTCCATCCATGTCCGTACGTGTCAATTTACAGATTAACAGGAGTTGGTGCTAAAGCCTGGTTGAAAGCTCGTTCCTTCTCACAGGGAGAGAGCCGTCATGACAAGATAAAACCTGGAGAAGCCAGCTGGCCTCGGCCGCGCTGCCAGCGCTGCCGCAGGACCCCCGCGGGGGACGCGGGACCCGGCGCCGGCACACGGAGCGCTGCTGCTGCCGCCTCCGCCGCTAGAGGGGACCCGGGACCTGTATTCCCGAGGAAAAAATGGGAATCGGCTGCAGCTTCCAGGGAGCCCGGGCCGCATTTTGGCTCCGCGAGGAAAGGGAAGCGGCTGGGCGCGGGTTACAGAGCGGGCAGACGGTTTGCACGCTGCTTTGGGACGCGGAGTAGCTGGGTGGGTAAGGCTTGGATTGCCAAAGAAACTTTAATGCGCTTCCTCGCTCCCAAAGTAACTTTGTGTTAGAGACTCCCTGTTACGAAACATGGAAGGCTTTTATAAATCAGCGTCATGGCAAATAGGTTTTAAGCTTCTTACAGATCCCGTGCCAGCAAGACTGTGTGCCATGACGCTCAGGTGCCCACCCTCGTTTTATAAAGAGAGATGGAAGCTTTGGCTGGCGATAAAACACAGGAAAAGGGAACGAGAAGAAGCCTCCAAGTGATGCTTTCTCGGCTCTTCTTCTTTCCCACTTGCACACTAAGACACAGGCTACGGAGCGGCTGGTCGGCCGGACCCTCCACGCTCCCGTTGGATGCTGGCAGCCGCCCCCCGTGTACCGCCAGAGCCCCCGGGCCGGGAGCCCTGCGGGGGGAGGTGGGAGGGCGAACCCAAACTGTGGCCAGGCCGAGGCCCCGCACTCGCTGTGCACCTGACAGGGCAAAACCCCATGCTGGTGTCGGCTTGGCCTTTGGGCGTTTTATTAAGAAAAACGGAGACGGAAAAAATAAGTAAAATGAAAAGATAAAAAAAGCGAAAGTGGGAGCTTGCCCGGAGGGAGGGAGACCCCGCGAGAACGGAGGGCAGCCCGCGGGGGCAGGAGACGGACAAAGGGCGGCGAGGGCGCGGGGCGCAGCCCTGCCCCAGCCGTAGCGGCGCGGCAGCGGGGGTCCCTGGCGGGGGACGCAGCCGAGCGCGGAGCCCACACTGCGGCACCGC
>VZTB01008810.1:975877-1142327 GCA_013397245.1 Thryothorus ludovicianus
CGAGGAGGAGGGACCATGGCCGCATCCAGTAACTCCAGTTTGTCCGGCTCGTCGGTTTCCTCCGGTAAGTTTCTCCAGCGAGCTCCGCATTTCTCCCCTCCCTCCATTTTAGCAGGGAGCTACCTGTCTGCAGAGCGCCTCGCCGTCCCGCTCGCCCCGACCGCGCGGCAGGCGCTCCCCGAGACCCGGGCGGGCGCTTCCCCGGGGCGGCGATGCCCCTGCCCGGGGTCGGCTGCCCCTCAGGCGGCACCGAAGGGGGAAGCCGGGAGGGAGGAAGAGCGGCGGGGGCCGGGTTGGCTCCCCGCCGCCCTGCCGTGCCTTTGTGTGGGGTGAGGGAGAGAGGAACCCCGCGCCCGGCTCCCTCGCCGAGGGAGCAGCATCCCTCCTGGCCCGGGGAGGGGCGCGCCCGCGGCCCCCGCGCCTCGGCGGCCGGCGCGTTACCGGGAGCTCCCGCCGCGGGGCTTGGGGTGAGCAGGGCATTCAGAGACCAACGCGCATCCTCTGCCGCGGTCCCCGCGGTACGGGACCGGCCCCGATCGCGCCCCGGCGCGTCGTGGTGCTCTGGACCGGGCGGGGGCTGCCAGGCGTGCCACTTGGCGGGTGTTGTGGCACATCTCGCGTTTTCAGGACTTATACAGGATTGGGAACAATTAAATTCCCGATCCAGATTAAAAATGCTCCCAGGGACGGACTGCCCCAGGGTTTCGGCCGCGGGTGTGAGGAGCTTGTGCCTGCTCTGTGTTTTGGGGGTGCTGGGTGGGAGGCGGCGCGGCGCTTTGCCCCGCTCACGGTGAGGGGCTGGCTGCGCTGCAGACCCGCAGGAAGGCAAAAAAGTTACGGTGCGTTTTTAACCGAGGCAGCCTGGAATTGAAAACAGTGATACAAGAGTACCTCTGCCTGCTGCTTAGCCCACGGGCAGTTACTGTAATATTTAAGTTATGAGAAATTGGCTGAGAGTAACATCCTGGCATTTCAGTGGGCTGAAGGAGTAAACAGAAGCATGAACAACTTAAGGGTTCAAGGGACTTGTGACTCAGTGTTTTATTTGAGGTGCCAGACTGAGATTTTTAAGAGCTTTTCTTAAACATAGCAATATGTGCTGTGAACAGCAGACAAGATCCTCTATCAATGCAACTCTAGCAAAATATAAATAAATGTGAAGGCCAATGAACAACTACATTTTTTTAAAAAACATATTCTATGCTGCTGTTCCAGTGTTCGACACTTACAAACAGATTTGAAGAAGGAACTAGGTCCTAAAAACATTTATTTAAACAGTTTTAACTAAAAAACCACAAACATTGCAAGCCCTTATTGCCTTAACTCAAAAGCACCTGAAAGAAGTAGGCACGAGAAATTCTGCCTTGTGTTCACATTCACTATGCAAGAGTTGCAAGACCAGAATGAAAATAAGCAAGAATCCAGACAACTTTATGGCTTATTAGTGAAGGTACTCATTTGGGCAGTGTGGTTTTATTTTACTGATCATTTGTATATTTTTACATCTAAGTTATGTGATAAAACCAGAAACAACTTTAAAAGCCCAGACTGGAAC
Source organism: Thryothorus ludovicianus (assembly GCA_013397245.1). Lineage (NCBI taxonomy): Eukaryota > Metazoa > Chordata > Aves > Passeriformes > Certhiidae > Thryothorus > Thryothorus ludovicianus. The sequence continues at coordinate 977,433 of VZTB01008810.1, forward strand.
CTATGACTCTCTTCCTTGGTGCTTTAACCATGAAGCTGCAGAAGCATGTCCCCAGCTTGGAGAAAGTGGGTAGCTCCCTTGCTCCATGAATCTCATGGTCTATCTTGCATACTGCTCCAGTGTCTGCGGAAGGATACAGAATCCTGAATCCCCTCTGTACTTACTAAATCTGGGCTTCGGGATCCATCGTGTGAATTGAGAGATGTGCATTCCCTGCAGTGTTGGTTCAAATGCCTGAAATGCAGAGAAGAGTGGGACTTGAGGTACATCCTTGGTGTGAGCAGTTGATGTCATCCAACTCCAGGTGGCCTCCTGCTCACCAGGTAAATCTAGTGCCAAGAGTAACATCCAGCCAAGGAACTAAGAGCTAGGCTTTAGCTGTAAAAGATGTACATCAGGAGTTGACACTTGACAGTATCTTGCTTTGTATGAAGCCCTTAGCTATGGCCTAAGGTTTATTTGTGGTTTATCTTTTGTTCTGTATTTTTTCAAGCATGAGCACAGCTGAGCCTTGGCCCATGCCTGGGGCTCTTAGGTGCCACAGTAGTACAGCTAATACTGTCAAGTACTCTATAAAGCAACTGACTGCCCTTGACTTTCATAGCTTATGATCTTGTAATGGTTTTTGGTTTTGTCCCAGCTTATTCAATCTATATTTCTTCTGTGTGTATACTAACCAGCAGTTGAATTTGCTGCAGCATGATAAAGTTACCAATATTAGCAGACACACCATATCTGACGATGTGCAGCTGTATTCTAGCTGTCTGTGGTTTAAGTTCTCAGAACTCAGCAAGTCTTACAGCATTTTGTTTACATGGTCTAAACAAACAGTCTTGCCTTAAAATTTAATTTGGTAGAATTTATATGTGTGCTTAACATGCCAATATGAAAATTTCCAAATAGTATTATTATTTCTATTCCACAAAAGAGGGAAGGTTATACTGCCACAGTACATTCTACTAATAGAAAAAGGAAGTGAAATTTGAGGTTGATGGTAGAATACTGTGCTGCAGAACTCAGCTCTACCACTACTTAGGAGTGCTGCCAAAGCTCCAGAATGTGTTACTAGAAGTAACCATTTGTGATGTAGCATTTCTGCTTCTATTCCTGCCAATTCATGTCAATGAGAAAGTTAAGGAGTTCAAATATATTTATAGTGAGGAAGCTGCCCAAGAATTTTATCCTGTAGATATTCTGCTTGCCCACTTATATTTCTATAAATGTACAAGTGGGATCTATAGTCTTCACTTGAACTTGTGTCTGTGTTAAAGGTCAGAATCTGGAGGGGTTCAGTTCTCAAGTGGTTATTTATGAGCACTACTTGCCCAGTGTCATGGATGGGTGGTGAGCTGTAACTGTTGTACAGATGAGGAACATGCATAGAGAACTATGACTCCAACTGTCCACTTGGTAAAGCAAGAATTCATACTTAGGAGGCTGTTGCTCCTTTGATTGCACGGCTGGAGGACCAGTCCCTCCTTCAGAGCTTGTGTCTCTGGTCCGTGTACCCATCTCAAGAGCCACTGTGAGGCTGCTCATTATAGGTTCAATAATATTAGGTACTTGTTACAGGCCCCATCTGACAGAAACCTATGAAGGACGTTTTTCAGGAAGCTGGCACTCATTGGTAACCAAATCTACAGGAGAGCCATGGGTATTTGTATTGTATTTCTTCATATATAATTTCTTCAAGCTCTTTCCTTTTAGTAACAGAATTTAAGCTGCCCTGACCACTAGCTATTGTGTTTGAAGAGGCTGGGGGAGAAAGAAAAGTGATATACTGGGGGAAGAAGGGGGCATTGTGTGCAATTACATTAAGTATTCTTCTTTGGACCTTGGATAAATCTGCACACGGTATAAAAAGCTGAAATTATAATTACTTCCCCTGGGAATTCCACTTTACTTTCCTGTAATCTCTTCTTTAGCCCATACCCAGGTGGTCTATTAGCTGTATTCATTGCAAACTCCTAAATTTTGCTCTTCTCCCTAGATGATGTGTTGATTTTCCTGCAAGCAGCATCTTTTCTTTCTCTCCTATCCTCTAAAGAAAAGTGTGCATGTTTTATGCTTTCCTTCATGCTGTGGTCTCCTTAAAATAGACATTCCCTTGCCACTGCCCATCTCAGTATTGACCCTTATTCTCACTCATTATAATCTTCCACTTTAAAAACTTTTTTGCTGTTACTGAAACTTCTCGGCTTTTTCCTGGCAAGCAATCCACCTCTCCCACTTTGTCAGTAGCTGCCTCCAGTTTCCTCCACCCAGTAGCCAAATACTGATTATACAGAACTGATGAACTTGAGACTCGACTTTCTGGAATGTAAATAGAAGCTTGAGTGAAGAGACCTTTGTGGCTGTGCCTGCTTTGCTTCTCAAAGAAGCAACAAACGCAGCGTGTTTCCCACCTAGGCTCAGTGCAGTGGTCCTTCTAGCCACTGTGCTTCTTCGTGCAGTTGTGCCACCCAAAGTTAGTACAAAGTGGTTGTAAATGCCAGCTGGCTTTAAAAGCTGCCATTCTGCTTGAGAAGTCTTATGCCAGAAATGCTCCCTGTGGCAGGTGGATGGGTTAGATAGCTTGGGCTGTCTCTCATGTAAAGGGTCCACACTGAAGGTAAATGCAAATACAAGCCTGATAAATGATAATGTGTAATCAGGCTGCCTCCAACAGCAGGACTCAAACTGTGCCAAAACCTTTGCATGAGCCTGAACCTGCGCTCTGAGAGTGGTAACGCTGCAAGAATTTGGGTGAGAACCCAAGGCAAATATGTAAAGGTATGTGCCAGTGTACCCAGTATTTTGTTTTTTCTTTGAGCTCCAGAGACAAGTTTACAGGTGTTAGGCTGAAGGGATTGCTCAGCACTTTTCTGCTTCCCATCTGAATTGGTGCTTCTTCATGTGCTGTAAGAATTTTGAGTAATACCTGTCAGTAGAGCAGGTGACGGAGTTAAAACACACAGGCAGGCTTTCTGCTACAGGCTGAGTAGGGCTTGTGTGTTTTGTCAGGGCATTTTTACTTTTCAGCTGCTCTAATGAAAGATAGCTGCTTCTCTCCCAAATCCCCTTTTTTTGCAAACTCAGGCACTGTATAGAAGACTGTTACAAAGTAAAGTCACCAATTATTGATGTTTTTTTCTGTTTTAATTGAAAATCAAACATTTTTCCTGTCATGAAGCTCAGACAAAAAGGTCTTTAAGTATCATTTAAGAAGCGATCCTTATTTATTTAATAATTAAGGTCATGATTCATAAACTAATACCTGCAGTAAATTGAAAGGCAGCAAATTGTTTGGTTTTTTAAAATAAATGAGCATGAGTTGTTTAAAGAAAGCATAGTCCTCAACTATGGGTTTTTACACAACCTCTACATTTTGAGAAGGATTAAAAAATGCTTATCAAGGGAAGATGAAAAATCTTTGATGGTTCCAGTAACTTAACAAGGTCAAAATAAAATATTAAAGGCTCATGACTCTCTGGGGGTCTTGAAGGTGCTATGATGTGAAATAGGCAGATATGTTATAAAAATGAAAGTCAACATGGACCGATTTTAATTAAGATGCAAGCAAGTGGTAAGAAATGAAATTATTATTGTGCAGAGATTCAGAGAGATTCTAATTGAGAAAAAGATTAGTAAATGAAAATAGATGTTTATTCTTAATGATTTCATAGAAATAGTGTTGTGAAACTGGCACATGAAAGCTATTGAAATCATGCTGTCATTATGCTGATAAGGTGCTGCTTTTTATTTTGAAAAGGGCAATCAGGGCTTTTTTTATTATTTCTGTTCCTCATGCCAAGCTTCTGCTGGCTGGGGTGTTCTTACTCTGAATTAAAACTGAGATCTTTTGTATCTGATGATTACAAAGAACTCACCAATCTTATTAAAAATAATAAAGATTCAAAAGGGAAAAAATGCCATAGTACTCCATTCTGATATAGTGATTGATTCAACAGTTAGTTACTGATCATGTAGGCTGTGATTATTTGAGAATATAATAGCCTGGAAACTCGTACAATGCATCTCTGCTTTACAATTTAGCTTATAAGCACTCATGTTCTGTAAAGCAAAAGTCTTGTTCTTCTTAAGGATCTGCTAGTCTCACAGACATATGTGGAGGATCAGGTGAACAGTCTTTCACGCTGTCATGCTGATGACCTTTTTGGATATCCGGTCCATTGGAGTTCTTGCCTCCTGTTTGATGGTTCTCAGGAAGCTTACATATGCCAAATGCTGAGTGACTGTAGGCAGGAATATTTTTACATTGCTGAGTGTTGTGATGAGGCCTCTTGTATCCCCATGTCCATAATGTTTTACATGTCTGAAATCATAATTATTTGGCTACTGTGGTACATAGATAAGTCTTAAACCTGGGGGTTTAGACAAAAAAATTATCCTTTTTCAAAGTTGATTTGTTTGTATACATACCTTTGGCTAAAGGGAAGCACTGGCTGGATTGGCCTCACTTACAACATTGAATGCTGGCAGAAGCTGTGCCCATGCTGGGGAGCCAGTCTGTTGTCAGTCGTTTTTCTCTTCTACCAAAGGAAGAGATACTGAGGAGATTAAATATTTGGAGAACTCTGTGTTAGGGAATGGCATGTTAATATTGCATGAAAAAGGTTTTGTTGCAGGGAAATCTATCAGGATTTATACAGGAAGCTATAAATCTATAATTCTAAATATATCACATTTTTTACAGGTGTAGTCACAGTTTGCCTAAGAATTATACAGTATCTAGTGAAAAGGTATAGTTTTAACTGCTATGAATAATGGCCCATTCTTGGTGTCTTTTTCTGACCTTTGATTATGAGAATATACATTTGAATGTTGCATTTGGAGGTGGTTATTACCAACTATGAATCATGCAGAATTCAGCAATAATCGTTTCATCACCCTTTTTTACTCAGCAATAGTTCAAATCCCAGGGCTGGAGGGTGAGTGTATCCCTGCAGGAGGAAACTGATGTTGCAATAGTGCTCTCAAAACATGAACACACTCCAAAATTTGCCAATGAAACTTGACAGTGCAGGCTGATGTGTTTGGTAAGGTAAGGAGAGGTTAAAGGGTTTTTAAAATTCAGAAGGATTCGCAAGTATCGCATGCCTTGCTTCTGGTATTATTGATCAAGGTCATCACAAAAGAATCAGTTCAGTAAATAAGACATCTGTTCTGAGGATATCTTTATCAGGCAGTCCAATTCCACAGAGACAAGGTGTTTCCAGTGTGATGCTACAGTGTAAAAAGTACAAGGTGGGCACTTTGTTATCATCAGTAAATCACGTGTCACCTGCTCTGACCTGTGTGTCAAGTCACATTTCTCAGTTTCTTCTTACAACCTTGTCATGTAGCTGTTCCTCTCCTTCCTTCTCAGGTTCTTGTTGGCTGCTTAAATATCACTTGTAGCATTTAGAGAAAGTGGTGTGTTTGTGGTGTTGCACTTTTCATTTCATCACAGAACAAAAATAGATGTTAGAAGAGATGGAGGCCTCAGTTTTTAAATGAGGCTCAGTTGTTGAGCAGATGTTTAATTGCTAAAAATTTGTCTTATCTTGACAGATCAATTGGTTCAATGTTTGGCTTTGTGTCTGGCAAGGAAGAAAAATGACAAGTACGCATCATGTAAAGGTACACAGGGCACAGCCATTGCAGAGGCAGGCAGAAATTCCCTGGAGAAGTAGTTCTCCAGCAGTGTGCTGTGCCAGAGGATGTGTGCTGTAGTCAAAAGCAAAAGAAGCCTAAGAGCTCTTTCAGTGTTAAGTTTGTCATCAAATCTCATAGATATCTGCTGTCATATTTTTCTGCTGTGTGAAGCTGCACTGATTCCACCTTAATTCCCCAATAAACTAGATCAGATTATCCCAAAGGAAAGAGGAAAGGATGAGGGGATCATGAGAGACCCAGAAAAGGAAAGAGGAAAGGATGAGGGGATCATGAGAGACCCAGACTCTTAATTTTGTGCTACATATGAAATTCTCAATTTTCAGCTTCTCCAAGGCACTGATATGGTTGCTGTTAAAGCCACCTGAGTGGTGCTTTTTGTGTGGCTGAGCCCTACCTTTCTGTGCATGTAGCACTGTAGTATTTTGGCCCATTCCACAGGCAGTGCCAGCCCTTGTGTGTCCCATTTTTAAGCATTTGCAGTGTGTGTGAGCATGTATAACTTAATAGCAAACCATATCCTCTCCTGCCCAGGCATTGAGAGTTAGGCACTGACGAGAACAGGGACATACATTAACTGTGGGCCTCTTTGGCATGGAAAATTTAGAGATGCGGGTGGCTGACCTGGCCTGTTAGCACATTTAGATAACTTTGAGGGAGAAAGATCCATCTACTGCTGTTAGGCACAATGATACCAGCTCTGCCTGAAGTCCCTGAGCTGTATGTAAGCTGGGAAGCTGGTGAAATATGTACGCTATAAAGCTGCTGTATTCTTTAACACTTCCTTATGTGTCCACTGACAGTCACTGTGGGCGATAATCTACTGATCTGACCTGTCGTTGCCGTTCTTATCTGTCAGGCTCCTAGAGTTACTGCTGCTGAATCAGCACACCTTTTTTCCAGGTCCTGAGTTCTAAAGCCAAGGACTCCTAAAAGAGAGGAAAAATTGGGGGTGAGTGTAAAATACAGAATGTTGATGTTATGTTTTGCAGGTTAAAAACAAAACCAAAACCTGCACCTGTGTTACAAGGAGACCTGATAGGGAAATCATACTAATCATGTGCTGTTGTGAAAAGTATATAAATTTGTCTCAAGATCCCTTTCTTCTTTTGATTGAAAGGCTTTTTCCCTCTTCTCCTTTGCCTCGTGAATACATGAACCAGCTGGATTTATGATACAGCTACAGCTGGATCATATTTCATTCTTTCTGATTCCAATATTAAGGCTAGCAATTAATGAAATTTCAAGAGCTAGAACAGAATTTTTCATATAAGGTTCCACCAAGCTCCAAGATTTAGGGCTTTACAAAAAACCTGAATGCTGCAATCAAATTTTTGTAATGCACAGAAGTGTAATAAAGCTAAATTAATTCTTTGTAGAAGATTTGGTTTGTTAATGAAAAACCCTTTATGAAGACAAGGTGTTAAGTCCTGACCCTTCAAGCTGCTTGGTCTCTTCTGTTTCTACTTCATCGAGTTAGTAAATCAGCAGCTACTGGATGGGGTAGCTGCTTTTCTGAGTATTTTTATGCAGTTTCCATCAAAGTAGCATCTGCTGTTATGATGGGACAAATTATTATAACTATGTAGTAAAAGTCCCCTCATCCAAGTACATAACTTATTTAATATTCAAGTGATTGATATATATGACATGTCAGTTCATTGATGATGAATTTCCAAGGATTATGTACAAGACTTAAATTATATGTAATTTCTATAAATACCTGCTTCTTGAGGGTGTATACACTCTGTAACTCCTGATCTTCTGCCAGGCATACCAAGATGATGGACAGATTTTAGCATCATGATGTGGTAGCTCTCTATTTGTTTTATTTTGCAATCTGAAGCATATATTTAGAATGTTTCCTGTTGACAAGTGTATTTACTGAAAGAATATTGAAGCCTTTGATGTCTTAAGAAAAAATGGATTGACAAATTTCAATTCTAAGATTCTGCATGCGCCTTCATCTCTGATGTGTTGGTCTATGTTGGAAATTTTGCTTAAGTTTGGAGATAACTATAAATAATGTAATAGAACTGACTGTCATGGATGAAATTTAAGGCTGGAAGATATATTAAGCCTGAAAATAGTGATTGAGAGGCGTGCATTTTTCTTCTGTTCCATTATGACACTAAAAACAGCATTAAATGAGTAAGCCATTGAGAAATAAGGTTAGCTGGAGGATGGAGGTAAGTAGATGTTATATTGATGAGTATTCACAAAGTTATGTAGAAAAAAAAAATAGTTGCTTTTATTTTGGTTGTACAGAAAGAAGAATCAGGATCCTGAATTCTTTTTACAAATCAGGGTGCTGTATCCACCCGTGCTATTTATTAGGGTGGAAATGTATGGATTTTTAATGTAGAATTGCTGGTCATTTTGGTAGTTGGTGAGTAGATCTAAGCATGGGAGGGAGAAATCCTGGTACAAAACGTTGAATGCTGAGTTCAGGCCTTACCTGGTGTTTCTGAGTGAGTGCAAGGACAGATGAGCTCTAAGGCATAGCATCAATCCCTGGCCACAAAAGCTTAGGTTGTAGCCACTTTTCCTCCAACTGAACCAACAGGTGACTGTGAAAGTGAAGAATTATCCTGTGCTGTGGTAGCATTTTAGGTACACATGTGAAACAATAGCATTTCTATGATATGAAGTTTCAGGTTTTATAGAGCTCTCCAAGGGTTGCATTTCCATCCACAGGGTGCCAGGAGTGACCATTGTGGTGGCTTTCCCTATAGCAGTTTGAGTGATTTCTCCTGCAATTTGAAGAAGTATTGTGAATAAGTGAGGTTGTCTGTTGAGTACATTGGCTGTCTAGTCCTTCTGCACATTGTTAAAAAGTTGTTTTATTTCCTTTCAGAATTGATGGATTAGTTCCTTCAATAAGCTCCGAGAAAGAAAACCCATGAAACTCCCCTCCCAGATCCATTAAATTGCCTTATACCATTGATTTTAAAAATAAACTTGAAGAAATGAAGTATAAGAGCAAAACCAGAGTGAAGTGTATTATTTTTAATGATAAATGTAACAGTAAATCTTTAAGCACTGGCAACTTAACAAATCAGCACATAGTGTGTGATTTCCTCTAGCACTACAAATTATGGTAAATGTGTACAGGTTATATATGGGCTTGTTTGCACATGAAAGCTCTTTTGAAAAAAGGTCTTAAGAGCTGTACTGAAAAAAAATATTTTCAGACATGGAAATATTATGGAATAGTTATTCTGGAACAGCTATTCCTGAACATTGTTCAGTTATGTTGTAATAATGTAGATCTTTGACTCAAAAAGTGTAAAAATACAGCATTAATTATACCCATTTGTTGAGTAACACTAAGCTTCTCATCTTTCTTTTTCATTTCTGATGGATATATTCTTGGAAGCTCATTGCTCCCTTTTTTCAGAGACAGAATGCATTCCTGGCATCGGAAATTTGAAACTGAACCTGCCATTTTCAAGGATTTTTTTCTTCTTTTATTTAGTTTTGTTTAGCCTGGGAGCTGATCACATAATGGTTTAACCATAAAAGGATGAAATGAAGATAAAGATGATTCATTTCAGGGTAAAACCTTACTAAACAAAACAGGTCATTGTTAGCTAGAAGTGTTCATAGGCATGTGAGAGGTGCAGTCAGGGCTGGAGGTCTGCTTTGCTGAATGTTGTTGAACAGGATATAATTACTACTGTATCATTTATGCTGACAATACATTTATACACAAATCAGGTGAAAAAGCCACAGAGATGTTGGTAGCTGTATAAATATAGAATAAATGCCTGTTGGGGGAATTCAACTCTTGTGACTTGAAAAATGCTATGAGCATGAGGGTACTATGTATAAACTACAGGCAAAACGGTGAAGAATTTGCACATTTTTGTTAATGACATGTATCAAAATGTATGTGTTTAAGAAAGTAAAAGGAATGAGAATGTTTAGGAAAAAAGCAGAAATTTTCTCCCTGCCCCCCACGAGCCATTTCTCCTTTAATTCTGTTAACTGAGAAAAAGGAGGCAGATTGTCTCTAAAGAGTCACTGCAGAGAACTTTGGCTCATGGCAAACCTTTTCTGTCTTGTGTTTGTTTTAGATCCTTTGATCTCTTTTGGTTTGATGAGTGTGTGTCATCACTTGGTATTACAATTGCTTCCTCTTGCTCAGATGTGACAGTAATAAATACATTCATTGAAAAATGTAATTTAAAATTTATATTATTCACAGTTATTGGCAAGTACTGTAGCCTAAGTGGTGAAAATGAAGGAGAGTCTGGTTCGAGTTGATTTTTTTTAAAAATAATTTATTTGACTTATCAATATGCATAATAAGCTTATGAAAATAGACTTTTCAAAAATTAAGTAAGAAAAAACTCAATATAAAATGATTGTAAGTGTAATTGAGTAGTGTAATTTACTTTCATTTTACAGGAAAAGGCTTTTAGCTCCACCTCTTAGGCAGCTTTAGAAAATGGCACACTGACTCCTGGCAGTAGTGTATTGATTGAAAGAGTCCAAAGCATCTAGAAAGCGTAAGTGTACATAAATTTGTCTGAAAGGGATTTGTTTTATAGAAGGAAACTCTGTCACTGTCTAGGGTTTGTAAGAAGTATTTTAACTTCAAAAGTACCGGAAATACTATAATATATAATTAAAAGCTTGGTAACAGCAGGATTTCTTTAAAAAGTCTTTTTTTCATCACCCTGTAAATACTTAACTAATCTTCACAGCACCTGTTTCACAAATGGGAAGAAATTAGGCAGAGAAATGGAACCACTCAGCTACTATCATGAATAAAATTAAAGTCTAAATAGAATAAAAATAGAAGATTCATCAGGAAACATTCTTTGTTTATCAGTGAGTGAATTGTGGTCCCTCCTTGGACCTCATTGGGAACTTCATCTCATATAAAGGATGTATTTTTTTCCCCCATTCGTATCGTTTATCCTGTTTTGGTTTTGTGTAATAGTGTGTCCTAATTTGTCTTATACATTTTTGACTCTTTTTATTCAATCAGTTTATGAAAAGCTTTGTGTCCATAAAATTTAGATAGATTTCTTGTTGTTTATTCCTCCTTTCTCATACATACTTTCTTCCCCCAGATGTAAAGATTTTCTGTGCTTAGTCTTGGGATTAGGTAGGTTTATGCTTAAACCAGTTAAGTAACTGCAAGAAATGTCAATGACATGAGCAGTGTTACCCTGGATTTATGTTCTAACAGTTACTTAGTCTGATGCTGACTTTCTGCATCCTTGATGATCAGATTGTTCCCGAGTAAACATTTCAGAACAGATTTATTCACTGCTACATACTTAAAGAAGTGGGTGCTGTTCATTTCTGGGACTGTGGAGCACCATTTGGAATAGCAGCTGCTGAGGTAACGATTTGGACATGTCCCCTACCATCCTTGAAAGGAGAAACATCGTGGGCGCACAAAACCTTTCCAAAATATCAACGACATGCAAGCCTGAAAGCATTTGCATATTTTATTTTAACAGATTTTTTTTTCCACCATGAATATGTTTATCTTGCTTGCAGATACTGAGTCTGTTTGTGTGATGTCAAGCAGGGATGACTTCAGGACTCTTTGCCTATCTAGGGCTCCCATAAGCACAGGAACAAGGGCATTTTCTTTCTGATTACCTGCCAGGTTGTGACAAACTTAAAGAAATATGATCTTATGGGCAAGACTTAGTAGTCAGCTCAGTTTACTGTATCCTGTGATTTATTGGAGCCTGCAGTCCATGTAATGGGAGATGCCAGCTCTCATTTGAGGGGACTCTAGGAAAGAATGAGAAACTCACCTTCAGGCCTGGACCAAATTTCTGAAATGCTAAGAAAAAAAGAGTTTTGTAGTGAGATTATTACTGGAAACCAAACCAAATTTTAAGCCAGCCTGTCTTCATCCCACTGCTCCTCCAAAAACAGCCAGACCTCTGCCCTTCTGCTTAGTAAACACACCAGTGTTTATAATCCATAATCCTAAAGGACCAAACCTTGGGGACAATCAGCTGGGTCCTTCCATCAGAGACTCTGCCTGTAAGTGTTATGTGAGAAGTTAAGTTCTAGCAGTTGACCTGTCAGAGCAGTGTTCAGTTCCTGGCAGTGCAAAAGGGAATCAGACCAGATCTGCTACTAAATGTGTAGTGCTGAATGGGTAGTGCTACTGTGGGGTTTATATTGTCAGGAGTATATTTCCTTCGGACAGGCTTAGTAAGAGGAATATAAAAATTTGCCTTACACTGGTACAAGTATGAGAAAACTATCTTCAACCCTTTGCAGAACTTAGTCAAAATGTCTTGCTCATGTTGGTCCTTGCTCTCCTTACCTTTGGAAATAGTAGAATAAATGTATGAGAAGGTAGGCGGGCCAAAAACTTGTGAAGGGGGGCAAACAAAATTCCTGTAAGATGACTTTGTTTCTATTCTGCTTTCCCTGTTCTGGGTCCCTTTGCAGGACATTAGGCCATGCTGGCCAGCTGGCTGTAGCACAGCAGCCAGAACAGCCACAAGAGCTTGTTTGTGTAGGAGCAGCAGTGGCCACAGGCTCAGCTACAGCCCCGTGTCCTCCTTCCACCTGCACCCACCAGCCAGTGCTGCATAAAGATAGGAAAAATATGTGGAGTAAACTCCTGCAGGATATTCCACTGGCATCCAGAAACCTGTGGCTTAGGAACTTGCTGAGACAAAAAGTCTGGGCTCTGAAGCTTAATATATATTTTTTATTCTTGCATTTGATGTCATGAATTTGATAAGTTGTTATGTAAACTTTAAACATCCTGTGAGGAAGAACTCCAGACTTCGAATTTCTTATGCAAAACTATGCCTTTTTCAGTTGCTTTTGAACTCATATGGCTAATTTTATTTTATACACTGTACCACTTTCATTTGAATAAACAGTGAAAATTCATTTTTGTACATGTGTGAAACCCAAAGCAGCATACAGCCCTTTATCATTATGCCATAGTCAACTCTTTTCCAGCCTGAAGAGTCAGAGGGTACTTGACCAATCCTTGTTTGGAATAACCTACTTGTCTGGTCATCCACATTTATTACTCTTTTCCTGTCCTCAGGTAATCTTATAAAAATAGACCAGAAATTAAAACAGTCATCATGCCATGGATGCATTTTATATGTATTCCACTGAAGTTAGGATATATACTTGGTTCCTTAATATTTGCTTTCCTTTTTCATTTGTGGTATTTTCTTGCTTTTATGAGAGTTGTGTTGGTTTGCCTAATGTAATGTGTCTGCCAGTGGTATTCTTTTCAATAGTTTCTATCCATTTGTTTCAGAAGTTGCAATAGTTTCAAAAGTTTGAAACTTTTCAGTAGTTTCTATCAATTTGAGACTACCTGAGGTTTTTTGGCTTTCTCCTGAGGTCCTTTATGAAAAGGTCATGGTGTAAGCCAGTCCTTTGATTCTGAGGCAGTCTTAAAAGAGGCAGTTACTCACACTGCTGTTTCATCCATGAATTCCTTAAGAATGCTTTCATAGTGCCTTCTGATCTGTGCAAATTGGTATTGTTCATATGTTTATTCTGTAGCCTTTTCCACTGAAATCTCCATTTAAAATGGATGATCCAATCAGTACCTCATGAAGAAACATTCCGACATGTCAGCTTCTCTTGGTTCTGGATCTCTGTATGCAGAGCTCAAAATACTTATTTTCTGCCCTGGGTGCTGCTTTTATCACTTGATCGTCTATTAGCCAGACTGACAGGTTTTGCATTCCGATGTGAAAAAGGAGCTGTGGTTAGTTCTTGTGTCTTCTCATAGTCATTTCGCAAGCTGTCTTTTGACTTACACAAGTGTGGTTTAAGTTTGCTTTCATTTTGGGTTCATTTTTTTTTTACTTATTTAGCAAACAATAGGTCATGAGTCTTTCTACTTCCTTCATTTGGACATGACTCTAGCTTTCAGAAAGATGTTTTTATGCTTCTTGCAGCCTCTCATACCCTGTTGTTCAACTACACTGGCTTGCTTTACCACTTTCCCAAATCTTTTTGTGCTATGTGACATGTATTTGCACTCAGCCTCCAGCGTGGTATCCTTGTTTACCATATTATCTGGGAAGGTTTAATTCTCTCAGCTTCCCCATTTAGCTAGTTTCCTTTTAGCAGGATTTAATGTATCCTCCAGGGTGACTTAAAAATCAGATTTTGAAGTTTTTATCAGTCCTGTCAAAATTTTCTGGTATGTGTATCAACACTACCTACAGTTACAAACCCATTAAAAAAGTCCAGGCTGTAAGAACTGACTATGGCTGTGTAGGCACATGTGTCTGTTCATCATAGATAGGGAGCTGATAATTGTTCTTGACAAGAGGAATAATTCTAAGTGTAAAATCTAGGCAGTCAAAGCTGGGTTTTGTTTGTTTTTATCAGGCTCTAAACCAGCAGAAACTGTCTCTTCAGATGTGATGTTGCCAGCTACAGCACCTGTGGCTCTCTGAGGGTCAGCCAAGCTGCCTTTGTACCCAGAGTCTGGGAAGGGAGATCTCAGTTTTGAGCTACTGTGGCTTGGAATTTGGATGGAGATGGTTTAGTAAGACTGCTTGTACAATTAGATCTACATTTTTTGGAACCAAAGTGGGAAAACTTTAGTCCGGGAAGAATCTGGAACAATCCTTTAAAACTGCATGTCTTTGTCACATCTGATTGTGATAAATCCAGCTGAAGAGTCAGTAAGTGTTAGTGAAGAGCCTCTATAAGTGTGGACGGATGTGGTGCACATAAGTTTACTAAAGTCCTGACACTTAGCTGTGGTATTGTTTTTGATAAAAGCTTTTTGGGGAGTCAGAAGTGTAGGACTGCATCATAAGACAGCACTGACACTGCAGCTCGAAGGAAAGAGTAACTGAGAGGGATTAGTGATTTGCAAATATTTTAAAAGAAGAAAGTAAAAGAATTTCAGAAATGATGAAACAGTGAGCAGACGTTCTTTTTTAAACCAAAATGATGCAGTTTGTTTAAATTTAATGGCAGACTACAGGCACATACACGTGTACTCTGGAGCTGTCACATTACCCAGCCATTAATCTTGATCTGACCTGTTCCAGGCAAGAAGTGCTTGCTCTGTGAACTTTCTTCTTTAAACTTCAAATGTGAGCTCTCTTTATGATAATATAATTTTTTCCATGCTGACTTTCTGAACCTTCCTCCGTGTGAAATTTACAACATTGAGCTTTCTCTGAAAGCAAATTTATTTTTAGACCTTGAAAGAGAATAGTTCAGCTGTGTGAGTAATGTGCAGACACTGAACAGCCTGGAAATAACCCTCTCTGAGAAGCACTTCTTGGCTGGTCACAGTACTTTCAGTTTCCCTATGACACAAAGAGGTATAAAGTGTGTGGTTTCATGTTGCTTATTTGTAGTTTATTAATACTTTTTAAATATGATTGTAAGAGATGGGGCTCTGTGTTAATTAAAGAAAAGCTGACGCTGAAATGTGTTCCTGTGAATGGCTAGGGAGGTCTGTTCCAGAAGCAGGAGAAATAACACCCCAGAGGCTTCCATCTGACTGGGATGATGTGTCCTCACCTCTCCCTTTCCTGAGGCATCTCCCTGGGGAACATGTTCCTCCTGAATGCACCTGCCATGCTCTGTGTGGCTCCCTTCAATCTTAGCCCTTGCTCCCTATTTTCACCTTGATTATGGCAATCCTTTTCACCTTGCTCAGAGTAATCCCTCGCACTGGAGAGGACGTGTGGAGTGGGGTCGCAATGTGGAGATCCAGGAGGCAGTTTGAGCAGGCTGAACACCTTGATGGTGCCAGAGAGAGGTGGTGTCCCAGCCTGCTCCTGGTCTCTGCCCTTCCAGCTGCCGTGCGTTCATGGTCCTGGGACTCCTCTTGTCCTTCTGGGAGCTGGCAGCTGTCATGGCTTGGGAAGCAGGGCTGATGGTGAAAAGCAAAAATCTCATTATATCCTTTGCTTGGCAATGGTCTTCTCTCCTTAAATGTGCTTTTTCTTTCTCTTCATACACTTTACAAGGCACGTTGATAGTTCCTAACAGCTTTGCTTGCAGAGGCTTTCCAAAATGCCCAGGTCTCTCTCTTCAGTTCCTCATCTTGCCTCCCTACACTTTCTCCCCTCATTCAGAACTGTAAAACCTTTTGTTGCCTGTATCATTCCTTTCATGTAACAAACAATAATAACCTTATCAATTGTACATGGATTTTGCCAATTCCTTAGTATCTGAGCCATTTTTTAGGTTTCAATAGAGCATCTTTGGATATTTTTTTTTTAATTTCAGCACAGCTGACCATACTGGGAGCTTTCTGAGAAAAAAAAAAAACCAACAATAAATATTCTGTATTAAAAAGAAAGCAAAAATGGTGCTAAGGAGTGTCTACTACCAAGTTATGATAAACCATAAAATTCCAAAGTTGAGAGTCTAGGTGCACATTTTCATGGGCTACTACTAGCATCAATATTAAAATGTAATTACCAACCATATGATGTAATGTTACTTTGCAAAATATAAAATCACACAGTTTGTGCTTAGAATATTACCCCATCTCTGAAACATGATGTGTTTTATTAGGTGGGTGAGCTGGAACTCGAGGAAGCTATTTAAATGAAATGTACTTATTAAACAGAGGTGGCAATAGTCCTATAGCACCAAAGGATTAAAAAAAAAAAAAAAAGAAAAGGAGGGAAAAGTGAACTC
This sequence comes from Thryothorus ludovicianus, assembly GCA_013397245.1. NCBI lineage: Eukaryota > Metazoa > Chordata > Aves > Passeriformes > Certhiidae > Thryothorus > Thryothorus ludovicianus. The sequence continues at coordinate 993,741 of VZTB01008810.1, forward strand.
ATGCATGAACATTTTAGAGTTCTGCTTTGCTGTCCACATGAAAAGACTTGGGGTTTGTTTGGTTTTTTGTTTTTTGTTTTTTTTTCCTAAGGATGCAGTCTTTTTTCTATATTTTTTTCCCTGTTCCTTTGAAACAGTAGACTGGAAACGATGATTTGCTGTGACCTATTGTATTAACTTGGGCTACTGCCAAGAAAACTTTTCTGCCTGGAGAAATAGTGCCAATTTTCAGGTTCAATATTTCATACTACCTGGGTGATAAAAATATTGTGAATTTCTGTGCAGCTGACAGTTTTTCTTTCCAATTCAATAAAGCTGTTACTAGAAACTGGTTAATTATTAATCATTGCAGCATTGCTTTCTTTTTTTAACCCAAACTGTCTCTTGAGCAACTTTAGATAAATAATAACATTTACTGGGGGCACATTTTACTGTGAGATTTTTTTCAACTGCAGCTTTTAAATTCTGAATGAATAATTTCTTTCATATAGGAAATATTTTGCAACTGAGACTTAGATTACTTTAAGAGCAGAGAGATTATCAGACTGTGTCATTTTAGGAAACAGATTCCTCTAACTTGAACACATTCTGCAACCATTTTTTTAACCTGTCAGTAACTTTATAAGTTTAAGTTTTCAGATGCATGATGGTCTTAAGTGACATGATAGTAAAATAAGGAACATAAAATCTTTATTCACGTAAAACACTTTGGTCCCATTGGATCTTGTGAAACAACTCATTATAAATCAAAGAGCTATGTAGGGAATTTCAGAGATGACACAGATATTAGTTTAAACTCTGGAAAATAGTTGGGAAAACAAAACTTTTAAATCTTTTCAACAGAGAGTAAATGCCACTTACACTTATGTCACTAAAATATCTTTGGTGGAGTAGAAATGCTTTGGAGAACAGTAAAGTGGAATTGGCTTCATGGTTCAGAATATTAGATCCCTGCAAATGCTCAATAACAGATAATGAGGATATGTGAGAAATTCAACCAGGAGTGTAAAGAGAGGCTCATTCTTGCAATGAGCTCCATATGGCTACACATTTCTGCTTTGCAGAACACCACTTCTATCAGCAGGTCTCCACACAGCACATGGATCAGCTGTGTAGAGCTGATTGCATCATCAAAATGAAGTGACAGCATGTCTCAGTTGGTCAGCTAAAGGCTGTGTGATATTCTTAATCATGGGGAGAAAGCCTGTGATTATTTTGTTTCCATTAGCTGATTCAATTGTGTGTTTCACCCAGTTATTCTTGGAGTGTTTGTTTATTGTCTGGGATAACACATGCCTGGGCTTTGTTTTGGAATGGAACTGTTTAGACCTAACAGCAATTTCTGGGGAGTTTCTAGTGGACAGCTTGGGGAATGGGGACTAAAATAAGGAATTCCATGAATAGTTGTGCATCTTAGCCCTCTTTATCCCGAGTGCTCTGAGCTACCCACTACCATGACACCGGACCCCAGTGTGACACTCCAGCTGTAACACTGCAGTCATTGTCCCTATCTGCCTTCCCATCACATGTGCTGATAATTTCCCTTCCATCCATCTCCCTGAAGCCCTCCCTAATTTCTTCCACCTCCTCCTAAAGGTGTAAGCGACTTCTTGAAGTACCCTCTGTATTTTTGGGCTTTTTTGAAAGCTATGCTGTCCTTTTGTTGATCTCCAGCTGTACATGCAGTTATTCTTATGGAAATGCGTGCAACCCATCAGGAGTTGTCTGTCTGTCTCCAGAATCACATCCTAGTGGGGTTCTGCCCTCCAACACTATCACTGATGTTAAAGTGCTTGAGTTCTCCCTGTCTTTTGAGTCTCACAGCCACATAAACCTACAGGAACATCGTGTCTCTAAGATTTTCCACTCTCAGATTAAATACTAATTGGGCAATGAATTACAGTAAGTTTTGTTGTCCGTGGGAGAAACAAGGCCTGTCATTTTGGAACTAAGTTGAAACTCAACTTTCTAGAAATGTGAAAGCTGATTTTCTATGTCTGTACGAGTGACTGAATGTGATTCTTTTCAGTCTGATTATTTACATACCTTAAAAAAGGGGAAAAATGTATTTGTTAGAGTATGAAGTATGTCTGTGAATGAAACAATATAAATATTAATAAACTTTATGATCAATTAAAACACTGAGAAACTTCAGCTTCCTGTCATTTCAAGTCTGATTTTTTTCCTTTCATCTTGAAACTTACCTTAACAATAATAAGTAACTCTATTTTTAGATCTAAATTGAAGTATGCATAACTCAAAATAGCTTTCAGTTATATCTGTTTGAGAAGTGTTTTGTTGTTTAAATCCATCCATTCATTTCCACAGGAATGCCAATTTTGCAGCCAGGTAAGACACTACCAGCTGGTTTGATTGATTATGCCCATCTCTTATGTTCATGGAAGACATTTAATCAGTCAGGAAATTAAGGCTCTTGGCTGCCTCAAGTAGATTACAAGAAGAATCTGGGGGTTAAGTGCTGCCACAGCCTTCCAACACAAAGCAAGGTCAACAGGTCAGTGGTGGAAGTTTGAAAGCATTTGCTGCTGCAGAGGAGTTTGTAAGGGAGGGAGCTGCGAGCACCCCAAAGGGGAGCTTAGCACTGAGAGTGAAGTCATTGCCATGCTGGTGTAAAATTAGCCATGAATCAAACAATCCACTGTGCTGGCTTATGGACTGTCTCTGAGAGGTGACACTGCAGGCAACACGTGGAGTTTGCACAGGAGACCAGCCCAGTGCAAATCCAGACAGCATTATTGTCACCTTCAAACCGAAGACACAGACTTGGCAATTCTCACTCCAGATGTTTCATGAGCAGCTGTGATTATCATCAAAGTCTATCACACAGTAGCTACATTTTAAGACTTGAAAATGCATGGGCTTAAACAGCAGAGGTAGAATCTACCACATTTTTCTGTCTAGACACGCTTTTAGCTGCAGCATCTTGAAGTAACAGAACATAAATGTAAAAAAATTGAAATATAGCAGATAGAATCTTGATGTCAGGGTGGGAATGGACTGCATAACCATTTGATCATGACAGGGACACATGAAAACAGAACTCAGTGGCTTATGCTAATATGTGACCTGATACCTTCTTTCCCCACAGCAAAGCTGTGCTTTTACTTCTTGGGTGAATGATATATACTGTTATTGAAGCTCCTTATTATTTTTACGTACATTCCTAAGTTCTTTCTTAATTCTTTGCAAATACATTTGAAGCATGAAGAGTGATTTATAAAATATTATCCTTTGGCCATTGTAAGATCCACATTCAATAAAAATACAATTCAATTCCATTCAATTTCCAAGCTAAAAAGAATGCAAAGGGATGATGGCTTCACTGTACTTAAAATTTTATTTGCACTCCATTGCAGTGACTGCTGCAAGGATGAGGTAGTTCTCTACTTAAGTTTTTTTCTGCTTGCATATGTTAAGAGTAGCATATCTGACAAGGACAGGTTCAAACTGAGGTTCAAACTGGTAGTAAGAATTACTTTCAATCTTGAGGAGAAATTCTGTAATGAACCAGTATTTCCATAAATTTTGTGTGAGACACTCTTGATTCTCTAGCATGGAAGATGTTTGGATCAAAGTGTTTTCAGACGGCTGAGAGATCAATCCTTTTAAGGGAGGAAAGCTGTCTGTCTCTTTTCCCAAGGAACAAGTACTAGGACAAGAGGAAACTTGGACTCAAGTTGCAGCAGGGGAGATTTATATTCTGTGTTAGGATAAGTTTATTCACTGAAAGGGTTGTCAAGCCTTGGAACGGGCTGTCTGAGGAAGTGGTGGAGTCACCAACACTTGGAGGTATTTAAACTTCCAAGATGTGGAATTTGGGGTATGGTTTAGTGGTCACTTTGGCAGTGCTGGGTTAATGGTTGGACTTTCATCTTAGAGGTCTTCTTCAAGCTAAACTGTGATTCCAGGTCACATATTCCAGAGAGGTATTATTTATTAAAAAAAATTAGCACATGTTAGTATTTTTCCCTTCATTCCCCCTCCCCCTAGTTTCTGTAAAGAACTCTGGAAGTTTTCACTAACAACTTCTGTCTTCTTAGCTGACATATGGAGAAGCCATGATGTTGGCATGAAGTTATCTCCCAGTTACAGTGCCAGCAGTGTTATTTTGCAGCATTGTTTAGCACAGGAAACTGCTTTGCCTTTTGTCTGTAATTTCAGTTTTTCTCAGTGTTTGTTTTAGATTCATAATGTTAATATTGACAGCTTCTTTTGCATTTTCAAATGTCTAATAAAAAGGATAATGGTAGCAGGAAATATTTTTTGTTGATCTTGTATTTCTTTTTTAGTTCTCTCTCCTTTATGTATCTTTAATGAGTTCTCTGGGGCAGATATTGAAAAATAGCTGTTTTAGGAGAAATTGCAACATAGAAGTGCCAGCTTTTTACATCTGAAAACCTTCTATTAGTGCTAACATTAAGATCCATCTTAGCTCTGTAACAATGAACTGGGTACTTCTCTGTTAACACAGAAAGCAAAACTGTCAGTTCAGGTCAAATCCTGACTCTTTGCTCACAGCAGCAATAGGCAAGTGAGGAAGAAGGGAGTGGGATTTCCACATCCCCATTTGTTTCCTGACCTATGGACTGAACAATTCTGGTTTGTGAAGTAGCTAAGAATAAAGGCTTCAAAATCCTTTTAAATAATAACAACCAACACCTTTTATAGCAAATTGTAGATAAAAATCATGGCACTGTTGAAGTCAGCATTAAAAAATCCCACTGGTTTGAGCAGGGCCAGGATTTCACACGCAGTGCTGGAAACACCATCAGGACATTGATTGATTCTATGTTGCCATGTCCAAGAGGTGGGTAGGTATCATTGCCTTTGATTTGCAGAGCAAGGCAGCACGATGAAATAACTTCCCTTCCTTCACAGAGAGTCAGTGCTAGGACAGGAATTTGGGGTTCCTTGACCTCAGCAGGCAGTTCATGCCTGACACTGTCCTTTACAGAACACTTTTGTGTGATATCTCTGTGTGTCATGTTGATACTCCATTCTTTGGCCTTGTTTTTACTTGCCCATCTTTTTTTTAGTTACCATCCTTTTTTTTTTAGTTTTTTTAGTTAGTTATCGTGCACTTCTCTAGCATTTTTCCCCCTACTTAATTTACAGTGGTTCTATTTCTGGCCATTAGATTTCCTCTCCTCCTTTTATGGTTATAACAGAGCACACTTGTAAATCATCCTTTGGACTGCATGCACTGGCTGCCTTCTTGCTGCAAAACACAAGCAACTCTACACTGTCACTGTTATGCCCTGACATGCAGCAGATGTATTACTATTGTTCCAAAAGTACTATTTACTTAATATTTTTAACTGGCCTTCTTAACTTTACCGGCCTTCAGTCTCTTTTAGTGAACTTAATAAATGCATTTTAAAATGTGTAAATATTTGTTGAAGTATTTGGAAGCAATCTGTACAAGCTTGATTTTTATATTACTTCCACTTGCACGCTATTCAGTTGGGTGATGTGAAATTCATTTATCTGTCCTGGTTATATATTGTATTCTACACAAAAACTTAAATTACATTCTTAACAAAGACATCATGTGAACAATGGTGGACATGCCTGCTGTATCCAACATCTTATACTGTGCTTCTGGGAACAAATAATGTGCTATCTTTTTAAATTTCCTATTCATTTCCCCAGTCCATTCCTTGTTGTACTTGTTCTCAGTTTAATGCTGGATTCTTTCCTCTATCAAATGAGATCTTTTGGAGTACCTTGGCATGTATTGTGATTTAATAGTCATTAACTGGGTTTTCTCTAAGGACAAAAGGAAGACTGGCACAGACAGAACTCCCTGGGTCCCTCCCTCCTTTCTCTTCTCCCCTGGAGCCTTGAGCTCCAGCTTTTAAACAGCTTGGGTCTTATCTCATTCCCTGGTATTTGACATGAGGGTTCATCACTTGGTAAAAGACAGAACTCGTTTCTTTTAAGAGTTGTGCTCAATGATTTTGTAGCAGCGTCAGATGGCTTGGGCTAGGTGAGCTGAATCTGAGTTTGAACACAAATTTTCTGTGGTTGGTAGTCCTTATCATTTGTTTTTCACTTCTGCTGCACAGTCATGCTGAAATTTGCAAGTTTAATTCTTTATAACAAAATGTTGAAATGTGGCAGCTTGGTAAGTGAATTGCCACTTGCTTTCTGCTAAGCATTATAATCAGTTTTGGCTCCAAATTGAAACCTTGTTCTCAAGTACTCCAACATTTTGATCTGGGAAAAATCCAAAATCCACAGAGTATTTGTCTCCTCGTTTTGGTTTAGAAGGCATCAGGCTTTGCTAAGAGTAGTGTTTTTTACCACATCTCAGTGTAAGAGGGAATGATGTCTTTGGAACAAATAATTCTGGGAGATTTCAACTAATTTGATGTAGCTAATTTTTGGAGTTACTGCCTTTCCTCGCAACTTGGGTTGCCCTTGCTGCCAAAGCAGTTGCTTGATCCATTTCTAAACTCTGGTGTAAAAGTCACCGTGGTCTGTGCCCAAACTAATACTTCTCAGTGTATCTTTGCTTCTCAGTGTGTCTTTGCCTGTGTTATCACTTTGCTATTCATCTATTTCCAAAGTGGAGGGAAGGGAAGGATAGAGGAGGAGCCACCATCCGTGTGAGCAGTTTCATTCATTATATGCTCAGTAATGCATTCTGTGGCTATAGCAGGCTATTCATTTTAAATGGTATTATTGCTGTTCATAGAGGCATAGCTGAAATGCTGGCTTGAGCATTAGATCATGTATATTTAAATGCTAGCAGTTGTAAAAAGTGGTAAGCACTTAAAGGCTGTGTAATATTTTACTGAAAAGACCACATGGATTGGTAATATTTTTTTGTGTGTTTGAAAAATCCATATGTTGCTTTGACTCAAAAATAGGAATATACCTGAATCTGCCTAGGGGAATGCCAGTCTTGCATTTTTTCAGAAATTTTGGAAATCCATCCAGATAGATACAAATTCTAATATTCAGTGATACTTCAGGTCCCTGAAATATTGACTGAAATGTAACAGAAGATGATAGCAGGGTTCATTCAAAAATTTTTGAGTATTCATTGACATCTAAAAGTGCTTGATTCCGTGAGTAATTACTGAAATACAACTGTACTTGCTTTTTATGGAGGAATTCAGTATTGCTGGAAAACCATTTACATCAGTGCTCACTCTTCCTGCATTGTGCCTGCATTGTGAACAGGCCAGATGGTGCTTTGCTGCATGTGAGCACAGCAATAATTGCAGTTCTTGAAGTGAATGACTACATTTTGCAGCATGACACCAATTTTAGATGAAAATGAGGCCTGGTGTATTGACAGACACAAGCAGAGTGAAGCCATGGCCCACAGAGGGGGAGTGGACTTGCTTTCTGGCTATTGCCTCTTATTATTCTTTATGTACATTTAACAAATGTCTATGTAAAATAGGGCCATTTGAAGAGATGTTTGGGTGGGGTGAAGTTTCAGAAATTATTCTTCTTCCCCAAGGCTATATGTTTCAGGATCCTGACAAATTTCTTACAATATTATTTAGAGGTACTAAGGATGATAGATGTCAGTATGTATTTTGAAAAGAAAGTTTTGATTGGTAGAACTGGAGAATATTTTGCTGCCAATTTCCTATTATTACCTAGCTGAAAATGTTTGTTTCGTAACTCTATATCGACTTGTTTACAATCTCCAAATAATTTTATCAACTTTAATGTTAGGTGCATTTTTGCTCCCTTATTCTGAACACTGATCTTCTGCTCAGAAATTAGTAAGCTTGCCCGTGGTTGCCTCCCTTTCCTGCTCTTTTCCCTTTATCCCACATGCCAGGATGCCTTTTCTCCTCCCTCTGTTCTGTTTGAAATCACAGTGCTCAGCTACCTGGGCTCTCTGCCTCCACTGTCCTCTTTTGAGGCCCCAGACTTGCTTTTTTGGATGGGAGGGAGGGAGATGCTGAAGGCAAGTTGTCAGCTCCAGCAAGTCTTAATAGGAGACAGGGATGGGGAATTGGGGAGGAGAGGGGGGCAGGGGGGGAGGAGGTTGCTAAGGATTAGGTTTCCATCTGCCAGTCTCTCATCTGTCCTTCGTACCCTGGCCCTGAGCTGCCAGTGCTCCCCTCCTTTTCTGCTGTTGAAAAGAGGGAAGAAAGCATGGGCTTTTGTTTATTTAAAAGCATAAAAGAAAGAGGGAATTAAGCTCATTAGTCCTTCCTTATTAGTCACCATTGAATGTAGAGAGTCAGCTTGAGTAAATGCAGGCTTGCAAAATGATGTAAAACCATTCAATAGCAGCAGTTAAGGGGAAGCTGAAAGTTTCTTTTCCTGCAAATTTAAAAAATACTGAAAGAAGATGATTTTGTATCAGAGTATAAAAATCAAAATCTGACATATTGTATCACCAGTTGCTTCTTTCCCTCTTACTGATTGTCAAAGGAATATAAATACTTATGAGGCAAGAATTTGAATTCATACTTGGGTTGGCTCTGCAGTATATGCTACAGACTTGGATTGTTTACTTTTGTATGAATTCTAAGAGCAAATTTGTTACTTTAAATGGGTGCTTTGAGGTAATGTATATAAATACTTATGTCTGAAAATTCTCAAATAGTTGTGTTTAGTAGGATATTGTTCTATTGAAAGACAGGTTTCTGTTTTCCTGCTCTTGGCTTTATCTTTGATGGATGCTGTGCTAGAACATAGACCAAATTCTGTGTTATCTGCTCTGATAAGAACTGTTTTCTTGATTTTAATCATGGAAAGCCAATTCCTGTTGACAAGTTACTGTATTTACCACAATTAGAAATTGGCTGGGTGCTGAGAGTGCTTAGTTAACTTAATCTTTATGACAGGGAATGTCTAAATACAGGATGTAAATAATTTGCTAGGATATTTTGAATGTACCAAAAAGGCAGCATTTTACAGTTAAATAATACTAATTTAAAAAAAAAAAAAAAAAAAGGTATCAGTAGCCTAAAAATTCCCAGATAAACTACTGATGCCTTTTATTGCTGCTACTGTGTTGGAGACTGCAGCAACTAGTAGCCACACTGCAACCTGAAGATATCAACAGGGAAAATTATCTTGGGAAAGCAGTAATCAGTGCATTCTTGGCACATTTACATGTTTGATGAACACACAAGAGCCATAGCCACCAGGGTGATGTATTACCAGGTGCTTAGTGCCACGCCCCCCTCTGCCCTCTGTGCATGTGCGTGTGGGAATCCAATTTGCATTGAAAATTCCCTTAGCTCGGGATGTCAGGGGCAGGTGGAGGTGGTCTCATGCAAGTAGGACATGTAGAAAAGGGAAATGGGCACTAAAATTTCAGACAGAGCTACTGTTTTCCTTTTAAAGATTTCATACAAACGAGGTAGTTGCTCCTGACATTCTTTGAAATTATGAACATGAGTGTGGATCATTAGTGTGTCTCCATGAAGTTTATTGTGTTTTTGTATTGTTATTTATATTTGCATGCTCTTGAAGGAACCAATTTCAGTGAAGGCAGTTTCTCACAGGGCTTTAAGACAATAAGAGAAAACAGGCAATTGTTTACAATACTTGTAACAACACCTTCATTGATATGTCCCATTTTTAGTATCCTTTTATCTACATGTCTAAAATTAAATTAGATCTCCATTACTAAAATTAGAAGAGTCATTGGATTAGAAGTGCTTTCTTTCTGATCCTTAACTGAATGAAAGGATCTTCTTTTGATAAAACCATAATAGAATTAAGTGCTCCACATCTCATGTCCTGAAACCTTATGGATGGAGTATTAAGTTTATTATATTCATCAGACTAAAAATACCTTAAAAGGTGGGACAGAATTCTCTGAACAGGGAAATAAGGTTTATGTGAGTTAGAGAGATTAGTCATTCAGCCCCAGTATTATTCTCTCACATACTGGATTTTTGTTTAAGGTAGCCTTATTACCTTGCATAAACAGAATTCCCATTGTATTCAACACAAGTTTTGCTTGTTTGAGGCAACATGCTTTTCATAAAATTCATTGGATTGCACTTAATGTGCTTAATACAAAGCTTGTGCATAAGTATTTTTACTAATTGGGATCATAGCATCCAGCTTCATTCAGCCCTGGGATCTTGAAGGCTTCAGGATTAAGTCTACTTCTTGGCACTATTACTCAAGATATGTGTTTTGTATGATTAAGTATCTGTATGTTTCTAAAATGCTTTCTTTTCCACTCCAGAAATCATCCATAGCTGAACCCTAACCTTGTTCTTTTCTGATGAAGTTTCTGGCTTAAAGGCATTGAGTGAATCTTGAGAAGAAATGGTGTAGGGGAAGAACAGCAATCCCAGAAGCATCTCTGCCAATAACAAGTCTGAGTGCAAGGATTGAACAGAAACATAAGAAAAAAGGATTCAAACTTCACATTTCTCAATGAGATACATTCTGTTAGCTGACCAGCTATTATTTGAGTTTTAAAAGCCAGTACCATCTTGGCTAGGACCACAGAAATGTCTACATTTTTCCATGATTTAAAAGTAGCAAGATCAAACACCTTCTGAGCAGTTTAGCAGAGCTGGTCCTTAGGAAGACGTGAATCCTTCAAGGTTTATGGGGATTGAGGATTCATCTGGTGTGAAATGGACTCTAGACAAGGCCTTTTCTGCCTGCTGCCAAGAGGCCCTGGCAGATGGCACTGCACGACGGGTGATTGAAAAGTGCCCCTTTTTGAGCACTTTGACTCAAAATCTAATCTATGCCAGTCCCACACTCTGAGATTATTGGGTCAGCTGGGATGGTGCAGCAGGATATAGATTGGGAAGGTATGCTCAAGAGATGCCTGAGTTCTGTCCACCTTTCTGCAAACTGAGTACTGCCATGGAGTGCTGTGTCTCGTTTCAAAACTATTCATCCAATCTTGCCAAGGAGCAAGGGCTTGAGTTAAGAGGACATTTTTGTGGAGATAAGCTTATTATGTAGCAAATTTTGCATGTGCCCTAATATTCAAAAGTTCAAAGTAAAGAACATAAAAGCTGGTCTGTTGATGCCATTTCAGTTGTTGAATGTTTGTTGGGGTGTGAAATTCACATGCCTTTTAATTTATCTGTTAACTTGTCTTTGAGATAGATAAGTATAATCAGCATTTGGGCACAGGAGGGAAAGCTGGTGTTAAAATTTCTTTCCTATAATTGGGTCATTCTCCATGAAGAAATTTTCCAACCACACTGGGGTTATTTTAGCATGATGCAATGTGTTCTGTAACGTGAGCAAGTCTCTTTCATGTCTGATGTGCCACTTTTATAAACAAAGATGTAGAGGAATACCTTTGAGAACTTCTAAGGTGATACTTGCAGGTTTTGCGACCTTTTTTTAGTGCCTATTCAAGCTGAGATATCTTCTAACTGAGCACTTCCCAAGCTTACCTGCTTTGGTCTCTTTTCCCACCTTCCAGCCTTGAAGCACAGCTTCCAGATGCAAGTTGCACTGCTTTTCTGGAGTTGAGAAACCCATTGAAACTCTCTTTCTGAGTGTTGGGATCTCACCTGGTCTTGAGGACTCACATTCTGGCCTGACATTTTTTACAGTAGTGTTAAAGCTTGCCATAAACTGTTGTGACATGTTGTTGTGTTTGTCACAACTGGTGACAAATGTGAGATTTATCCAGCAGGAGAAGGCCCAGGCCTGCATGAAGAAGGCAATTTGTTGTAATTCAGAGAAACAACAGGCAGCTACTAGGTATAATGGGAATCTCAAAGGAAAGTTTCATTGGGAGGTGCTTCCTGTGAAATGATGGAAGAAGCCAAAAGAAAGCAAGGAGTGGGAGATCTGAAATAAAAGCCTCATCTGTAGCAGGATAAATGAACTATGGTCTCTAGATCTGGAGCAAGTAGGGCTCTAAAAGTCATGCTTCACAGTTTACATGAAGGATTTATTCAGAAGGGTTTGTAAGAATGTACTTGTGGTGGAAAATATGTTTAACATGAAAAGCAGGCAGATCTAAACATAGAGAAAGCAAATGTAGTACACAGGTTATGTAGGTGAAGCATAGTCATCAAATGAATCTGTCTAATTCTAATTTTACATTTGGGTTTAAGGAATAAGGTGGATTATCACTTAAATCTTAGGCAAATGGCCGCTCAGAAAAAGGGAACTTGCTCCTATTGTTTCTTTTTAAGTTGGAAGGGGCTTGGAGTGGTAAAGGCTAGTCAAGTTCACAGAGGGGCAGGATGTAACTGGAAACATTTCCTTGTGTGCAGGGAAGCACTGATCTGAAGAGGAAGTGTTTGAAGGGTGGATAAATGCCTGTGGGTATATTTAGCCAAAACCTCTATGACAAAGGGCAGCAGGGACTGGAAGGATTGCCAGGACCTTGGTGTGCAGCAGAGATAGTGAAGGAGACTGGAACAGGCAGCACCCAACCTTCTGTCCAGGCTGGGTGCTGATATCAGGGTCTGACCTCACAGAATTTCTCCTGAGTGCCTTGTATCATTTCAACATCAGTATAAATTAACAGTTTAAAGAGTGCTATTTTTTCCACATATATTTCAGTGAAGGCTGTGAAAATCTTTACCAAAACACCATTTTACCTAATTTGCAAAATCTGTGAGGTGTGTGAGCAATGCACCTGCAGTACTGTTTACTGGGGGAAACAAACATTTTGATGTTGTGATCAATTTTTTTGAAGGAAAGAGTGTTGTAACTGCAGGAGAAATTAAAAATTCAAATTCAGTTTTGTTAATTCAGGTGCGTAAATAAGAAATTCCAGGACAAAGGGGTTGCAAAAGACTGTGTACTAAAATCTCAGTATTTTTACAAGTATATTTACAAGTATAATGTTAATGTTCTGTTTATTTTATATGAAACATATTTTCTTAAAAAACCTTACTTGGGCATTTTTTATTTGAGGGGGGATGAGCCAAGTCTTAACTTCTTAAAAAATGCAGTGTTTTCTGGAATGCTTGGTTCAGCATATACTACACTATGTTTTGTGAAATGTATTCCACTTAACTCCATTAAAGGAAACCTGAGCATCTGGCAGCGTAGTGGTAAAGACTGGAGTGTGTTTCTCTTCAAATTGCAGCTGAATGCAATCTTCCTCCTGATAGTTCTGATGAGTATGTGATAGCTATATCAGCTATTTCTATGTTACTTGTTTGACAGATTAACATTTTGATGGGAATTTTTCATGGAATTAATCTTTTTGTAAACATGTACTTAATAAATTAGAAGTTGACTAACAGGCAGTGATGACTAAATTATAATGTAGGCAATACTAATATGACAAGAATTCCTGTATCTTAAGAGTGATTTGAGTTTCTGGTCTGTTTGCATACATTGCTCTTAGCAGCAAGCCAGTCAAGGAACAAAGAATCCATCCCCACGGTATATTTTTGAAAGTTTCAAAAAGAAATGTCAGGTCAAAACCTGCACACTTTTGTTTTCTAAAAGCAGTTTTTGCCCTTCCATAGGAAAAAAGATTGGAAAAAATATCATTTAATATAGTTGATATATAACAAAAGAGAAACTGAATGAGAAAGTTGAATTCATCTGTACTTCTGCTATTTCTTGTATTTGGATCTTCAGTCTTTTGTTGTCTTTTATTTTCCATTTCTCCTCCTAGAGCACCAAGAACATACATATGCTGAAGACAATGTTTGGCATATAAAAATTCATGTACTGATTAAGAACTTAGGGAATTATATGTTGGACAAGGCTTTTTTTCCTATTAAAACCCATAGTTGGATTAGCAGAAAAGGTGGTGCCATTTGGGCAATGAGTATGCTAATTTCTGAACACCTGAAGTTTTCTCCTTTTTCCCCCCCAATGTATCTTCTCAGCTGCTGAGTAATAAATCTCTTCTAAGCCAGGGCACAGGGGACTATGGCATGGAAGAAACTGCAAGGATGGTGGCCTCATTTACTGGCTTAGCACACAAAGATGTTGGGCATGTTGCCATTACTCACCTTGGGTTTGGAGTTCAGTTCAAAGAGATGCTTGTCAACCCATCTCCAAAGGGATGCGTCATTTCCATAACGATGCTGCTGGTGACTGCTGTGAAGAAACTGGAACTTCCTCCTCCTTCTTGTTTTGACATGGGGTGTATGGTTTATACAAACTAGGTTATAAGGTATTAAAATTAATGAATAATTGTCCGTTGTTTTCTGGCTAGAAGAAAGTTGAAAGCACACTTTTCAAAACACCAAGCTTTGCCCAGACTTCATCTGCTACATTACCAAAGAGAGAACATGCCCTGATTTGTTGAGTGGATCACCCTCATCTAAATGGACTTTCTGGGGCCACAGCTGGTCAGGATACACTGATGAAATAGGGATGCTGAGGAAGCTGTTGCAGATGGCAAGGGCCCTGTCACGTCTGTCCACTATCCTTCCTGCTCTCCTGTTAAAGAAAGGCAGTATCTACAAACTCATTGAACAGTGACTCTGAGTAAGCCTCTACTGGCTGACATTTCCAGGGAGGTTCTATAAAAAATTCAGAAATGTATGTAAATGCATTGTAAGAGGCAAAAAACCAAAACCCCAGAAAATGAGTTTGTCCTGCACACCCCAAGATAAGGTATTCTACCTTCTTTTCTGTCCTTCTAGCCAGAATGAGGTGTTCTGGCCATCCTGCAGGAGAATTTTAAATCTCCTTTTAAAGTGCTATTGTGGTAAGTGGCAGGATGTGGTGATGCCATCAGATAACTTTTAGTACGTGCTCTTTCAGGAATAAAACACAGCTTCAATTTGTCAGGGGAAACATTCTTTGTGAAACAAGGAATAGATTGAGGAGGGAAAATCCTGATGAAATCCTCGCTGCATTTTTTTAAAAGACATTTTAAAAGATCTGATTCAGCAACTTCTCAGTGGCCATAATACTTATCTGAAGTTTAGCTGTGACGCCTTAGGTTAGAACTGAGCAAGCCTGTATATGCACCTTACTTGACCCTTGTACCATAGATTATACTTTAACAATTTTATTCTACTTGAAAAAAAACAAACTTCTGAGATGAAGTAAACTTTCTAATATAAATTGAACTTTCTAGTATAAAGTGAACTCTGTTAAAATCAAGCTCTTTTTAGAGAAAAATCCATGTATATGGAAAACTTTCTTCCAAAGTATTTGAAAATCAGATCACTTTCTGTCTTCTAGTCTATGTATTTAATACTTTGTATATACTCCTTAAATCTAAGTTCATTTGTTTTGTCAACTTTTTACAACCTACCACTGAGCCCACAAACATCTGTAACTTCCCTAACAAAATTAATTTCTCCTAATAATGAGAGATTTTCTTTCCCTGTAGAAACACATAATCAAAAATTGATTATGCCAAACCAAACAAAGATTTCCATGAGCTTGAATCTGAGGAATTCCCAGTGCAGACAATAGAAATGAAGTGCAGCTAGATCAATGTGACTCCTGTTCATAGTTATTTATACAAGTAACAGGAACTAGGCTATGCTAATAAGCAAATCAGCCTTTGAAGTACAAAGAGTATGCAAATGTGTTAGCCAAAATTTGGAGTTTGGAATGTAATTAATTTAGCAGAAGAAACACTGAGGATGCAGAAAAGTTACGGAACCATGGCCCACTTTCCAGGTGGAATTTGCTGAATCTTGTGAAGTTTTTCATCATGCCCCAGGTTTTTTTCATTCTTCTGGTTGTAATTTCAGGTGATAAGTGATACTGTAAATTGTAGCAGTTCAAGGATACCTGTTTTATATGTTAATGTTTATGCATTCTTCCTGCTGTTTATGCAACTAAGGAACTTGCACATTTACCTTTGCATTACTTGGACCTAAACAAGCACAGCATTTTTGGGAATGCTCAAACTTAGGTAATTTTGCTCCTTAATTTTTCTTAGCTTCTTTCCAGCAGCAGCATTGAGCCAATATACTCACGAGCTCTAAGGGAATTTAAAGGGAGAAGTTAGTCCAGACTTAGAGGTATGGAAGGGCGAAAGATGAACATATGAGTTTGAACATTAGGAAAATGAAAAAAATTACTTGTGAGTGGATATAACTGTTTGCAGAGAAAAAGGAAATAGAGAGAGTATAGAAAAGGGAGAAAATAGGCAGGCAAGAAGGGAAATTTTGAACGCTTATTAGCAGGAAAGAGTAAATGAACTGATAGAAGAAACTTACCATAGGTAGGAAGCTGATGTGTATTTTCTAAGCATACCAAGCCTATCCTGTCTTTTTCTGTATAGAGATCTTCAGCATCTTACTTTGCCTTTATAATCTGCAAGTACTTTAGGCAGAAGTTTTATGTGTCTCCTTGTGCCTAGTTCTGATGTTTTAGGGAACATGCTGCAAGAGAGAGTTGCAGTGGCCCTGCTCTCATGCATAATGAAAGTTAACGAGTAAAGGTGAGTACTCGGTAATGTGGGATAGAGTTCATGGTCAGGAAGACAAGAGGAGTTATTCTGGAAAAACAATATTTGTAATATGCTAGTCCACTAATCGTATTGTTCACATGAGCAGCTGTTGGAGTACTGTACGGCTGTATACATGCAGAATCTTAAGGGCTGGGGTTGAGGTAGCACTATCAGAGGGGTACTAGATTGGCTCAGAGTAGGTGTTTGGAAGCTGAATTACCTCTTTGAATTTCTTTAGTGCATTGACCCAGACAGCACTGGTAGAATTTTGTGACAGATTTTGAAGGTAGCACCTGGCTGTAGTGAAGGGAATAACTAGGAAACTGTGCCTTTCATACATAAGTCATCTTTGTTTTGCAAGACTGTTGAGGAAAAAAAAATGCTGGTGTTTTGGTTTATGTTCTGAAGTTTCTTATAACACAGATGGAATTGAAAAAGAAATTTAAAAAAAAAAAAGAAAATAGCATCTTATCCAAGAGAAAAAAAAAAGCTACATGGAATACCTTGGCACTTCCTGGGATGTTTGCATTTTCTTTCTTGGTAAAAAAAGAAAGCTTTCAAATCAAATTTGAAAGCATGGATTGGAATGTGTTCCCCATGTATATGTCTCCTACTTGTTTAGGAAGACAATATAGTCATAGCAGTACATACAGTAGAAATTGTCCAATGCAAATTACAGATTACGTCCTGAAGGGAAAATCCTCCATAATGAAATGAATCTTCAGAAACATATTCAGTTTTATGAAATCTAGTTATCAGATGAAAATTTTTTCTACATCCAGAGGACCCAAGTGTTCAAAATTCATAATTTTTATGAAGACTTCAACAAGTATAGAAATTCTTTAAAACTAGAAATCTCATGGAGTAGAAAAGCATACATTTTTAGTGATATTGAGGACCCTCACAAAATACTCGAGCCCAGGATAAATACCTTTGCTGTGAGTTTTGTTATTAAAGGTCTGCCTTGAGTTCTCTGTTGTGGAACACTTCTGAAAGGCATTTCCTATCTCTGATTGTTGATTAGCACGGGTCACAGAAGTGGCTGGTGAAGCCCGACAGGAAATGATCATGTGCAGCCCCGCACGCTTTCACTCCCCTCTTAAACTGTTCATATCCTGTTTTGGAAATGGGTAATGATTAAAAGATTCATAGAAAAACAGAAGGTGTGGTATTCTAGCTTTGTTTATAAATATTTTTACGTGCATGTCTCTTTTCTTGCCTAGCCATGTTTAGAGTCTGTTGTTTTATTGCCATATTGCCCATAATGTTTGAGCTGGGACTGGGAACCTGGGCTCACAAATTGCCATTTACCACTTCAGAAAATCTTAGTCTATGTCCTGTGTAGTACAGAATACTTTTTTGACAGAAATGATAGTCAAGCTTAAGGATGTTAAAACACCATTTTTAAATATATGCTGTTCATGCAATTTCTGGTTCCCATTTGCCTTCTGCTCAGCAAAACCAGCTGGGCATGAACTGTACAGTTCAGTACAGGCTTCAGAATCATAATTCTGCAGCTGAGGAAAGAGATTGTTTACCAAATGCTTCAGGCTTTACAAAAATGAGATGGAAACAAAGAAATATTTTGAGATTTCTCCTCACATGCACAAGCTGTGTAACATTTCCACATGGAAAATAGGATTTTGTGTGTTAAGAGACTGTTCAGAAATGGCTCTTGTGTTGCCTATACTCCAGGAGTGACTGTGAGTGGCAGTAGGAGGTTTGGGAGTGCAAGGAATATACATTAGAACCCTTCTGCACAGATCTTGTTACAGACTAAGTACATAAAACATTGAATCAGATCTCCACGGAGAGAAAACACTGAAGGTCTGTGGAAAGCTGCAGTCATCATTGGCATCCTCAGAATTAGAATGAGGTTAGTGAGCTGCTGGCTAAGGCAAGCTGTCTAGTTCACATGGATGGTATTTAGGGTTTGGACTTAGTGTTTCTTGGCAAATTCACTCTTGGGAAGGATGTTAGTTGGGCTTGATGTAACTAGGTAACTTCATGTATGAAAAAAAACCCAGTGATTCCTGAGAACAACATGCAATAGCAAGTTTAAATGCTGTTAGAGGACAGAAGTCCAGAAGTTAGGGTTGTCCATCCAGAGCATTGGAGACCCCCAGGGCCCTTCAGAAATCATTATGTTTATGCAGCCTTCCTTCAGATGATCTAATTAGACCTACAGAAAACATTGCTGACCTGCTGTTGAACAGATAGCACTCCAGACAAGAGCTGGTGGGATTTGAAGAAGAATTTTTTGTCTTGTTCTGGGAGACAACCCTAGAGATGTGAAAAAGCACTGTATGAACACAGCTTGGACAAGAGAAGAAACAGAAAGTGCCTCCAGGTTTTTGAATGTAATTGATAGAGTAACACTGGGAAATGGCAAAAGTTACAAAGCAAACATTTTCAGAGACAAGGAGTGTTGCATTTTAAAATAGAAAGGTCCTTTCTGAAGATTGTCTTTAGAACTGTGTGTGCTAGACTCTATCTTCCCTTTAATGAAAGAAGACCTGAATGTTTATACAGTAACATACATTTGCATGCTGTGGAAAGTGATTTTTATGTTAAATGTATTTATTCCATAAGTTCAGACAAATGCCTTAAGGAATAAGCCTGCTATAATCAACTTCAATATTAACAAAATTTTCATCAGGGAGAGGCTGTTAATGCTAGCTTAAAATGATAATTTTTAACTTTTTTTTTTTAAATAATTTGAAATTCATTGCATACATCATACTGTACAAATTGCTTAAAGTATACGTCATATATACTGTTGTACTTAAAAATTGAGCAGAAAGAAATCAGTGGTTTCCCATCTCTGAGCAGAAGCCTCAACTTAATCAAGCATTCCAGATTCAATAACCTAACTCAGAACAGTTTGGCACAGCTTCATCCTGTGCTCAGGGGTGATTTACTGAGGGACCTGCCTGCTACTTTTGGGTTGTACAAGAAGCCACAGCAGTGTAACTACCATGGGTCTCTTGCACAAGATGCCTAGATCATGACAAATCCCCAATTACTCCTAAGTAATTTTCTTTGCTGGACATGAGAAATGGAAATAAATGCTTCATTCGTGGTTTAAAATTTAAAATTTGCATAATCTATATTATAATAATACGCTGAAACTAGGTCATTCTAATTCTGCTTTACCCCTTTGTATGGTGTTAACTAGAGAGGTGAAGTTTTTGTTTCCCACCCATTTTGTAATGCAGTCAGGACAGCATTTTTAGTAATATATTGACTTCAATCCCATGTTCCAACTATCACTTACTTTTAAGTCTATAATTTGTTCTAATGTCTATTATAAGGAAGCAAAACATGACTAGATGAGATGACTTTGAGACATCAGACGTGTAAAGTGTTGTGAAATAACCAACCCAGTACCATTAATTGCTATATATATATATAAAATACTTCCTATTTTTTTTTCTTATGTTACACATGAGAATTTTTATTGGAAGTGAGATTCCCAAAGCCATGGAGTGTATCAACGATGAAATAATTGTTTTAAAAGGCACTGTAAGGCTGATAATCTTAAATTTTACCTACGTGTTTTTTGTTTACTTTATGGGCTTGATGCTAGTCTAGACCTGCCACCGATGCTGCTAGCTTCAAAGCTGCTTCAGTGCAAGAGGAGCCTCCCTCTGCCTTTTTTACCTCAGGCAGTGTGGTTGTTTGAAGCTGTTCTTTGTTTTCAGTCTGCACATCATAGTGTTAGTCTGCATATAACACAGGCATTCAGGTTCTTTCAACTCTGTGTAGCAGTAAGATTTATGAGAATGTTGTTGGGGTTGTAGTCACAATGTTCACTGATAGTGCAAAAGTGTGTTGTTACCTTAGCTGTACCTTCCAAATCACCTCGCTGAAAGACAGTGTCCCCAGTAATTCAAAATGTCTGAAATACAAGGTTGAAGAGAATCAAAGCCAAACAGAGAATACATTTTGAGGACTGTAAGTATGCTCTGGTGGTATGGAGCATCCCAGGTGAGGCGGTTGGCAAGCCTGCAGGGACTCTGTTGCATGAGTATTCAGAATAACTACGCAAATGAACTTTAAGGGTCATGGTGTGCAACAGAGAACCTCAGTGCTAAGCACTGAATAGATATGTGGAGGTTTTCACTTCATGAAAAAGAGATGAAAATATGACATCAAGCAGCGGCCTCAGTGAAAACTGGTTAGCCTATCCAAATTTTAGGTAAGCAGCTTCGTACTCCAAGAACACCTGGTTCAAAGTTTCTGAAGACAAAAAGTTAGGACTCAGAATCTCTTGAAAACAGGACTAATGCCCCAGTTAACCTCAAATTTGCACTGCCAAATTCTTAGTATTTGAGAAGTATGAGCAGTTGGCATGGTGTTGATGCTGATAGGAGCACGGAACTTGCAGAAAGCCTCACTTTTAATACTTGATACCTGAACACAAGTATTTACATGTGTTTTGCTTAGTAAACATTCATTCTTTATAACACAGACTATTTGGTAAAAGATTTGCATGATGTTTTTTCCTTTTATTTGGTTCCAAAGACAGTCTTAAATGTCTTTCAGTATCTGATTCAGATATGCTGTTCCCTCATAGGATGTTGGCTTTGTATCCGAGTGTGATAAGATCGCTTGCTCTTAATAATCAGGTATAGGCTAGAGAGTATATAGAATACCATGAACCTTTATGTGTATTTACCCTATCTTCATTGCCCAAACAAAAATGAATAAATAGTAAGAAAGGAACCTGGCAATTTCTACCTGTGAGTAACATGGCTGGCAGGTTAATTGCAGGCTTAGGCATGAATATGCAAAGGCGGAGATGATTCACAATTGCAGGAATAAAAGGACAATGAATGGAGTCTTTGGCTAGATGTACAGTTATGCCTGGCACCAGAGAGGATGAATGTAATACTTCCTCAATTGGGCAATCATCATGATCAAGAACAAGTTCTTCCATGAGCAGAACTGCAATGAAACCTGGTTTGCTGTGGGTTTGTAACATTCACCTCCTCACCTCGTGCTTCTTTGCAGCATCTGCAGCTGCAGTTTCTTTAGTCTTCAGCGCTCCCTTGCCTCAAAGCAGTCCCTGTACTCTCTTCCCTGTCATATTTCCTCCTCCTCTCATGCTCTCTTGACTGCCAGCTATGCAGTTATGCTTTGCTCTTAAATTTAACAAACTCTTAAATCCCTTCTGTGGCCTTCCCCACATTGGTAAGTCACAAATTTTAGCCCCTGTTTTTGAGAATGCAGCTGATACAATGTGAGCCTTAAGACACATAAAACACTTGTAGCCTTAAGACACTATTTAGATGGGAAAGAAAAATTTGAGATGTTTGAAGTCTAAAATTTTATTGGCTTGTCGGAAGCTTTTAAAAATCTTTAGTCCTTAAAATGCAGAGAAGCCCTTAGCCAACTCCTAGATAACTCTTACCAGCTAAGGAGTAAAGTGAAGAGTTAATCTTTCTATCAGTCGTATATTTGTTGATGGGCTTTTAACTTTTGCCACTTTTTTGGCAACTTGTTTCCAATGCTACATTAATGGATTAGAAAAACTTTTTTAATATGCCTGTGTGATAATATGAGTGGTGCACTCTGTGTGGTTTTGTGACCATAAGGATTTGCAAAATGCTCATTTTCAAGGTTGCAGAATACTAAGATTAATCTGGATGGTCTTCCCACACAACATGCTTTTAGCTGCAGTTAATACTTCACAGTTAATCTGTCATGAAAGTTGTGGCACTGGCACTTCTTGCTCTTGTTTCAATGCACCACAGTTGCATTTCTTTTTCTCCCTGGTTTTGCTTTATGTTCTGTGACAGTTGAGTCACTTGGTGAGTGTTGATGAGCTCTGCTTTTTTTTGTGGCTTTTCAAAATGCCTGAGTGATGAAAAGAGTTGGAATGAAACAGGATTGGCTCTACTTGTGCTTCCTTCCTGATTTTCTGCAGATTTTTTTCAGTGTAATTTCAATGTGAAACAGATGATAGTATGGTGATCCAAATAGGTTTGAAAAGTAATATGACACTTACCAGAAAGTACTTATGAGGAATAAAGACTGAATTGGGTTCGTGCCTCTTTGGGTTGTAGAGGAATGAGGCTTTGATCAATAACCTTAAAGTACACAAAATTGCTGCTGATGTCTTTAGAGGATGTATAGAATGAGGACAAGGCAGTTGTGCAGAACTGCATGCTTATCTGAACCGACCCAAAAAAACCTCTAAAATAGTTCCTGCTTTGAAGGGTGATCTCTGACTGACTGTGTCAGAATGGGGCTACAGTGTCCCAGAGAACGGGTATTTTTTTGAAGACTGATCGTGAAAACACAACTCGAGAAAGGCTTTTACAAAATGAGCTTGTAAACTTTGGGGACATGCAAGTAGGGCAATGACTGCCAGGAACAAACCAGTGACTTCCAGTATGCATGTCACTGGTACAGCTGGTCCTAGAGTACTGAGTCAGTCCTCATTTCCTCCAAAAAGGAAGTTGTAAAAGGTAACAGCAAACAAGAGGCACATCAGAGATAGGCTCTGAGTAATGAATGACTCTTATACCATAAAGGTAAAAAAGATATCAGGCTTATTTTGTCATAAAGGAATTTGAGGGAGAGCTTGATTACAGCGTACAAATTCCTCCACAGAGGAGATATGGAGCGCTAAAGGCTTTTTTAATTCAGTGGAAAATGAGTCATAGTCATAAACAGAAACAAGATAAAGTCAAAGTAGAAATTAAGTACTCGATTAAATGTGAGAAACAATGAATGAGTGAGGAGATGGTGCAGTGTCTCTCCCTTGGTTTCTTCCAGTCAAAACTGAGCACTTCCCAAAAATGTGCATTTCCATAAAATAGTACAAAAAATAAGGATGTGATATACAGGACATTACATAGTCTCAGGCTTCATTCACATCCTATGAAACTTATGAAAATGACCAAGTCACTTTGACTGGAGACAGTAATATAGCAACTTATCCACAAGAAGTTTATATGCAATTACAGTTACAGTGCCAGTTCTACACACCGACTTATTTGAGTGCTAACGTAATGCAATGGTTAAACTCATGATGAGAATTAGTCACAAACTCATCTCAGTCTTACATTTTATGTTTGTCTTTTAAAAGCTCTTATCATCTCACCTCACTTTTGTTTGTAAAGCAGCATTACTAATTAGTACACATGATGCTGAAAATGGTGGTAGGCAAACAGTGCTGAAAAGACAAGTGAGAAAGGGTTAAAACACAGTTTTAGTTGCAATTCAAAATAATTATTTGCTTTTCTTGAATTAAATGAATGGCAGTGACCATATGGATGCAGAGCAAAGTGTATGATGTTGTTTTTCTAAAAGTTTATGGCTTTAGATTTATCTCAGGATTGGAGAAGGGAAAGCAGGAGGGAGATGGGCTTTTCCAAAGAGTTAGACAAAAATGTTTCAAATGTTATTTTAGGGTTAAATGGCTACAAAAATAATACTGATTATTGTTAGAGCAACTGCAAGAACTTTTTTTAAATGTCAGTCTTATTCTGAATTCATTTTCTTCTGAAGGAGGCTTTCAGGAAAGATTATAGGAATTTGAGGTGTAACATTTACTGCATTAGTCTTAGGAATGAGGAAGATGCTTTGGTAGCAGTGCAGCAGCCATAACAATTTTTTTTTAAATATAGTTAATTTTTTGTTGTTATTGTTATGAGGGGTTTTCTTGCTTAGCTATATGACCCTTTTATTTCTTTAAAAGTAGCTGCAGGGCAAAGTCAATTGAGGGAGTAGAGCTGATGCCTTCTGGGAGGGGGACATAGCTTGAAGTACAAAATACCTCCTGATCATTAGGACCCTCCCCAGAAGGATCTGGGTGATGTAATTAAATGTTTTTGTATTCAGCTTTAGTTTTGGTAAGTGCTAAATAACCTCAATTTTAACTATACTCAGATCTGAAAATTACCAGATGTAGGAGCAATTCATGGTCTTACACGTTCTGTACCTTGTCAGACTTTTAATGGTATCTACTCTGTGTCTTGACCTCTGGCCCTTGCACACTGATCTCTGCTAAAAGGACGAGAAGACTGTTACATTTAATAGGAAGGACATAGCAAGAAATGTTAGGTGGGTCTGGAAGGAGAAAGCTGTCAATAACACATGGTATTTGATTCCAAATGAGGTGCAGTGCTCTAGGTTTTTTGTTTTCTGTATTTTTTTTCTTGCTCCAGAAGTTGTTAAGTGTCAAGTGAAGCAGCTTGTAGTTTTTCTTATTTTTGTCATCCTAATCATTTAAAGCCAACTTTGGGTCATGAATTAGAATAATCTTCTATTTCCTTCGTTATCATTAGCAGGAGAATTAGGAGAATTACTCATTTCTTTTTATTTTCCTCTCGGCCTGTAGAATAAGCTACAGGGAGGTGAATTTTATTTCATTAAAGCTCTTGGAAAATAAAATTAAAACTGTGCCAGAAATCCAGCCCCAAGCATCCAGTCTGGGGAAAGGCCAATGTTTGATGATGACTTTATGGGTTCTATTGGGTTGTGTGATAGTTCCAGTTTCTAAAGCCACCTTTGTGAGAGTAGCCTGACCTTCTGCAGACCTGGGAATGGAGAGGAGAGCATCTTCAACAAATAAGTAGGACATGAGAGGAAAAAGTAAAACTTACTTTTTGTTACTGTTCATTAAATGACAAAACATGTTCTGATATCAGACTTGGTGTTGGTAATTGCCATTTTCTGTCACCCTTTTCCATTTTCTTTGTTAAAGCATGTGCCCACTAAGAAATGAGCAAATGTTCCTTATGAAGGGAACTCCTTAAACTCAGGATTTAGAAACTAAAACAGTGATTTCCCGTCTCTCTGTCAAAAGAAATAATTTTAATTATTTACAATTCTGTTCCCATTTCCTACCTTTGTTTTAAATATGGTTGAAAGAATTCTTAGGTGAAATAAATACAGATAATTTTTAAGCAGAGCTATACAACAGCCAACATCTAATTTATAAAACATAGACAGTGGGTCTGAGCTGCTGGAGGTATTTGGGTGTCTTCTTTACATTAGATATATTCAATTCCTTTGGCATTTTTTAGAGGTCCTAATGCTAATAGGAAGTTTGATGCATAGCAACAGCAAAATATATAGCAAAATTTTATAATGTGGATTGGAAACTATTTTTCTAGTGGTGATTTCACATAAATTAAAACTCTCGAGGGGCAAATTTTGCACTCCTCTGAAATCAGTTTGAAACTAATCCCATGAGGTCTTTTCTCAATCAGCATTCTCTTAATTCACATGGGGCACAGCATTCAGTTTTAGACAATTGAAAGTGCAACCTTGCTCTGAGCAGCATAAATAAGGCCATGCATATGCATATATGTGTTCTGCATCTCCTTTATGCATGAACATGTCCAAGATCTCTTCATAACCTTGGATGATAAATTCTTGGCTTTGGAATCACACTTCCAAGAGGCTGAAAAATTAATTTAAACAATATTTTTATCTAGTCTTTATCTTCTGTCTTCTATCTTCTCTTTCAGTACACAGTGGCAGAAGCCGATTCTGTGCTGTAGAGGTAGAGATGAAAATCTTCTCAAAACTTCCCCCATTATGGACCATTTGTTAGAGTGTTCTGAAATATCTTCTTCCCCAAGGCAGAAGTGAAGAGATGGTGGGAGAAGGGAGTGAAAGAGGGGTTTATTCCATCCATTTTGCATAGAGGACTCAAACACACCTGGAAGCTTCTCTTTAGACTGGTGCTTAAAGTAGCCTAAATTATTAGCTGAGACACAGATGTACAACTTCTAGGTGGCTAGGTTGAGACAAAGCCCTAGAAATATTTTGATGTGCTCCGTCTGTCCAGACATAGTCTTTGGATTGTCTGAGGCCTGACAGAGGAACCAAACCAGTTTGGTTACCAGCTTACTACTGACTAGTTGGTTTGTGTCCAGGTGTCTCAATGCACAGATGTATCTAAAGTATGGCAGAAAGTAGATCAGATTAAGCTATTTCAAATAACTATAAATGACATGCCAGTCTGACCCATTATTTCATTGGCAGATTCAGGCAAAAGGTACTGTTGATTTTGTCATCTCTGGAAAGAATATACTGAACACAACATCTATGTGTTGTCTGTGATTTATTCTTTGTGACTTCTGACAGGGTTTCAGCCACTGGTTTATTTCTGCCAGTGTCATACCATCAGAAGCTATTAGCTTAAGTTTTGACTGTTCTTACCTCTTTATCCACTATCATGACACCTTTTACTAGCTTTGTGCTCTGTATACTTACATACATTGGATCTTGACTAACCAGCTAATTGGATTGTGTTAATCAGCTTTCAGACTGCTTTTACTGGAGACCTTTGGCTGAGATGTTGAGACACTGTCAGCACAGTTGGAATTTCTGCTTGGATATAGTGTAATAAATTTTAAACTCCAGATGTGACGAGTTTCACTGTTTGAGAAATGTAGTGCATGTCAGTGAGCTTCACCTGCCTGTTTGGTTGGAAATCAGGAAAAAAGGAGGACAAGACAAGAAACTTCCTGCCACGGTTTGCAGAGCCACTGTGGAAAGGTAAGGAAGGTGTAAAGTCCCTGGTGTATAGAGAGCAATCCTGGCAGAAGCTAAGAAATATTCTTCTACTTACATAACAGCTATTGCCAACTCTGAAACATGTTGCAGCTTTTTTTTCCAGCCCATCCTCAATTTCTTATCATGGCTGTAGTGCTGCAAGTAACTATTTTCTCAGATCTTCCCATTGATATGCCTATTTAAGATGTTTCCTGACCTTGTTCCATCCAAAACAAGCTTGGTTATTTTATGCAGCCTGGAAAACATGTCTGTGTTTAAGCCTACCTGATGCACTTTTATGGGCTGAGGCATCTCAGGTTGGACTTGATGATGTTTGTGGCTTTTTCTAACCTTAGTGATTCTATAATTCTATGGTCTGGCAGAAGGGCTGTGTGAGTGATCTAGGCAATAATCTTTTCATTAAATCACAAAAGAGATGGATGAAAGCAGCTTTTGGATGTCTTGAATCAAAACCATTTCCAGCACTGTCTCTGATGAACCTGGTCTTTGTCCAGCTTAGTCTTGAAAACCTCCAAGAATCAATGTTGCATCATCCCACTGCATAGCCCGTTCAACTGCTGCCCAGAATTTTGTTAATCATATTTGTCAAATCTGAAACATCCAAGCTGTAGTTTGTGATATTTACCACTTGCTGTATTCTGCTACTACCAAAGTGAATTTGGGTCTGTCCGTGCTCCAGAAGCTCTTCAAACCATTGTAAGCTGCTATTAGATTGCCTCTTGACCTTCCCTTTGCCACACTTAACCTTTCATTGTGGGTCACATGCCTTCTGTGTCGTGTTTGTATTATTTGTGAAGAAGGCACACTGTTGGTTCCTATCTATTTGGAGTGCACCATGACCTCCCGGTCATCTCAGCAGGGCTGCTACACAAGCAGTCGATTTCCAGGCTTCAGTGATGTATGGATTTAGTCTGCTCAGAAACCAAACTTCACACTTGTAGTTGAACGTGATGAAGTTTCTCTTGTCCCAGTCCTCAGTTTAAGGAGTGCTGGGACCTCATTGAATTCTCAGCTGAATCTCTTAGGGAGAGATTGAGCTAAAAAGTAATTTATGATTGTCCACAAAGTTGCTGAGGGGTCTGTTTTATCATTTAAGTGGTTGATGAAGATACTGAACAATATCAGCCTGCTACTGATATTGAAGTACTGTGATAATTACCAGAGCAGTTCTAAAGTCCCTTCAGGACTGTCTGTCCAACCAACCAGTTTTCAACAGAGCTAAGAATCTGTTCTTCTTGCCCTTACTTCCTCAACTCTCAAGCGAACATGGGAGAGTCCCAAAGTCAAAAAGTGTAATAAGCCGAGATACGTTGTATACACCACTTTCTCCTCATCCCCAGAGCAGGTTGTTTTTGTTACAGAAAGCAGTCAGCTCGATGAAGCATGGTCTGCCTGTGTTGAGTCTTTTTGATTGCCTTCTTGTCCTTCATGTGTCTGGAAGTGAACTCCCAGGAATGTGTCTCCTGCCTGTACAGGGACTGAGATGAGGCTGATAGACCTGCTGTTCACTTGGTCCTCATTCTTGATTTTCTTAAACTATGCATTCAGTCTTTTTCTAACTATGGGGACTTACTCTGGTCATGTGCATTTTCTCATACATAATAGCCACACAATCCTGTCAGCCAACTCTTTTGGCACCCCTGGATGAACCCACTCCAGTCCCAGGTGTTTGGATAAATACATTGAAGTTTGCTGATGAGCTCCTAACTTATAAACTGTGAACTTACCAAACTTTCTAAAACTGTAGTGGTCCATGCAGGGGTCTGGGAGAAAGTTTTTCCATATTGTGATTCTGCTCCAATAATCTCTGGGCCTATGTTTCCCCTGAACTTCCTTTTGCTGCTGGCATTGCTTGCAGAAGCCCTTCTTGTTTCCCTTTGCCTAGCTGGCTGATTCAGCTGTAGCTGGCCTTTGACCTTCCTGGTGTTAACCGCTAGAGGCTGAGCAATGTGTTTGTCCTCCTTTTCTGGTACCTTTTTAACCAGCAGACCTGCTGGTTGGAGAGGATGTGTGCCTGCACCTTGGGTGTTCCTTAAAGCTGCGAGTGCACAGACGGTGTTCCCAGTGTTCCTGTCGCTCTCCCTCCAGGGCAGAGGAGTGCCTGCTAAAGATACCATCTTGATATTTACACCATTTCAGTCACTTGCTTTTGTACACATTTAACAGGTCATGAGAAACCATTACTTTCCATATCCCTGATGGCTATTTGCAGTATGACTAATTTATCTCAGCAGGCACTCTATTATAAATATGCATTATATTGGGATGGTGCTGTAAATGGCCATGTTGTTCAGAGGAACTGCTTTGGTTCAACATAATACACTACAGTGCTACCATTTTTTAATTCAATGCAGTTAAAGTGTCATAAAATTGAAATGTTGGAAGTGAAGCTGTCTATTTTTTACTTCAGAGCCCATATAATAGCACAATCTTTATACAATCTGTATTTTAAAGTTAAGGTAAAGCAATGCATACATAAAACTTTGCCCATGGTTTTTTTATATGGGTATACTGATGTATGCCACGGAATTATGTCCAAAGCACTTCAGTGGGTGGGTGGGATGGAGCTCTGATGGTGACATGTGGGAAAAAATCTCCTTCAGTTTGGTTGTCCTGCTCTCACATTCTTTGGAAACTGTGTTGGCAGAGACAGGCAGTTTGTTTTGCCTTAGTATTTCCACCTCTTTGTTCTCATGATTTTTATATCTTGATACTTTCAACTTTCTCTTATATGTATTTAGTTGGAGTGAATGTGTTTTTGAGTACATTTTATTGGTAACTACAAATTGTCAATAGGATGGATAAATAATGTTGTGAAAACTTTTTAAGTCAAACTTAGAGTGGGTATGTTTTGTAATGCAGCACAAATATCCACTATTTCACTAATTGTATTTCTTATTCAAGCTGAAATGGCTTATTCCTGGGGTCTATGCTAGTATCAAAGTAACAAAAGAGCATTTGACTTTGACCTTAATTAAGTTTACTCAGTGACACATCAGTGTGCAAGGTCTGCTGCACAATTGTGTTTCAGAATTATGTTTCTTTTAAGAAGACATCTCAAAGGTCACAGGAGACACTTCTGGAAAGATTTTCAATAACAGCTTGTTTGCAAGATGAAATTCCAAATCAGCAAATGAATAATGAATAGAGTTGGAATTGGATATATAACAATAAATTTTAGAAGTTGGTAAGACTTGTCCTTGTCCACTTTGATGAGAAAAAATAAGTGCACTACTTGAAATCAGAAAAGACACCTGAGCTGTAAAGCTGTTTGAGATTTAGCTTTTTTTCCCTGGATAATTCTGTCTATCCCTCCATACTTAGAAGATTTTTGATCATCTAAGGGGTGGAATTTTTTTGTTTTTTTGCTTGCTGGTAACTTTTGTCTCAGTACTTCAGTTACTTCCTGCACTTATCTGCTTCTTTGTGGAGTTAGGGAGTACTTTGTTATTCATGAGGAACTAAATCAATCATCACTTTCTCATGTCATCTTGCATTGCGTCAGCTTCCTTTTTCAGATGAAATGGATGGGTGTAACTCCTTATGGAGTTTAGCAGTGCTGTTTGCTGTCTTGGTTTTGGGTGGTGGTTGCTCAATATTAGCTTAAGCATTTAAGCATTGCAGTTAATTTATATTTACCCATGTCAATGCAAGGCTTGGAGTTTAAGCACTGTTGAGGCAAATGGGCATTTTTACTGCAGTAATGTTGTACCATTATCCCTACAGTCATAATTGCAAAGATTTGCATTTTCAGTGGAAGTGGGAGAGGTTTAAGAACACAAGCAGGAGAGAGGTGGGTTGTAGAGGGGTAACTGAGAATGCAATTTGTCCTCCCAGCATCCCATAATTGCTAGTGATGCCTTAGAAGAAATAAAAAAACTTGGGATTGTTGTTAGCAAGATTGCCAATTAGTTTGTTTACTGGTGGGTTGATGGAATATTTTATAGGGTATGAGAGCTGACATGTAGCAAAAAATACCTTATCATTTCAAGTTTACTTTTCAGTCTGGAGCTGCGTTCAGGTTTGAGTAGAATTGAAATTCCATTGAAACAGAAAAACCATTTTCTTCAGTGCATTGTATGGTCTGCTCCACTCTGATTTAGTTCCCTGATGTCATAAGAGTCTGCTACCTAAGTTATTACATTAATATTCATTGGGTAGATCAGTATTGCACTGCTGGAGCCGATAAATTTTGGTTTAGTTTAAAATCAGAGATGATATTTTATACATTATGTTAGCATACAATTTTTATTAGCATATCAGACTGGGAAAGAGTGATGCATTGCAGTAAAAAGCCAAGTATTTCAAGTTAATTGCTGTTCTATTAAGTAGAAATGGTGGTTTCAGCTTGAAAGAGTGTAGAGAAATGTTTGGCTAATGAAAAGAGCACTCAGAGTGATAATAATTGTTTGATGTAGTGAAGCTGCTGGCTGAAAATACTCACCTCAGCAGTCAGAACTGAAGGCCCTCAGAAGGAGATGCTGAGATGGAACCAGTCCAGCATGCAGAAGGACTCACAGGATGAGCCCAAAAGGCAGCAGGGCCCACTAAGACCCATAGTGCTGCTAAAAATAAATAAAGAAATAAAGAGCTTCCAAGAAAGTATTCATCAGCAGGTTTGTCTAACCTGACCTGCTCTTTTTGTCCAGAACAAGTTGTACAACAGAGCCAAAACCACATTAAAGCACTTGGTTAGAGGGTAGCTGGTAGATGCAGGTGTGATTCAGAAGATTGTTCTGCACCATGCATTGCTGGTGCATTGCCAGCCCACACAGACAGGCAGCTCCTCTCACAGGGCCATAGTGAGGGCAGGGAGTCAAGGCAGGTGTTTTTTTTAGCTGCTTTCCTTCTCTCCTGCTCACCCTCCTGCTGTGCTTTGGGCAGGAGTGGAGCCATCACTTCTTGGAATGTGCCACCAGTCGTTGGCAGCTCCTTGCCAGTTCCTCCGAGGTTACTTACTGAGCATGATCCTCTGTGGTGGGAAATATCCCTTTGGCCACATTTGGACATCAGTGTGTTATCAATATTATTCTCATCTCAAATCCAAAACAGCACTGTACAAGCTACTAAGGAGGAAAACTAACTGTCCCAGCTCAAGGTCCTTCTTGATTTCCTTCCACACCCACACCCTGAAGTTCTTACTTCCTCTACCATGACAGGGTTGCAGATAAAAGCAGAGTGGAGGAAGGGAATCCAGCTTTTGCTGACTGCTATGGAGATCTCTGTTCAGGAATGTTGAATGAAAGCTCCTGAGGCACATTTTGATTCATAATACAACAGCAGTTTCCTTCCCTGTGCCCCTCTTCAATGATGCTCTCAACAGCTGCCAAAGATTTCTGTGCTCTGATTTGAGCACTGCAGCATCACAGGGCTATTTTTGTCAGATTAGAAATATCCAATCTGCTGAACTTTGCATTGAAGATTGGATTTGTTTACTTCAGTCTCCCTGTTTTTCTGCTGTAGAGAGCTGCTTGTTTTTGAAATGTGTCCTGTTATTTGAGGCAGCAGATATATTTATGGCTCATTTTGTGATGATGTCAGAGGCCAGATGTGAACAGGGATTCTGCTACTGCACAGGACTTGGGGTAAGGTGGGTCCTTTCCCAGGAAAGTTCAGAGAGGAAGTTTCTCTCTCTCTTATAGCAATGGAGAATAACATAGGGAGAATTTGGAAGAGTTAGCAATGGAACTCAGGGTCTGAAGATTGAGTACTGTCTTTTGATTACAAAAATTCTTTCTGATTTCTAGATTTCAGGGTGTTCCCTCCTATTACATCCTTTAACTGTGTTACTGGTTTGTCCTTCGTCTACCTGGAGCCATGAAACTCTGAAAAAAAATTGTTAAAACCATAAAATTTATTTTGGAAGTCAGTGCAAAGAGGGAGAAAAACGTAGTGATACATATATTATGAAAAATCCAGTGAAATTATAAGGGATCAAAAGAGTTGTAGTGAGCACTTGAGAGGGATATAGTACACAGATCATATGTGTAAAAATAAGGACCAAATAATAATATTAAGTAGATATGATAGAGAAATCTATGTCTATATATGCTGGTAAATGTATATGA
Source organism: Thryothorus ludovicianus (assembly GCA_013397245.1). Classification (NCBI taxonomy): domain Eukaryota; kingdom Metazoa; phylum Chordata; class Aves; order Passeriformes; family Certhiidae; genus Thryothorus; species Thryothorus ludovicianus. Next base: position 1,026,693 of record VZTB01008810.1, read on the forward strand.
GCACAATCAGAAAAAAAAAGTTGGACTTAAATAAACATTTTATCTACATTAGGAGACAGTCATTGGAAACACATCCATTTTAGAATCTGATTGCACGGCACTGGTGTCTGGTCAAGTATGCTGTCTTTTGCTTTGATTATAGGTAAAGATTCAGCTTTCTGTTCTAAAATAAGGTTGTCTTACCAATATTTAAAGAAGAAGAAATTGGACATAAAATGGATTTGAATCAAAAAGTATTTGACACTGCTTCCATTTTGGGATCTTGTTAGGTTTTTAAGTTAGCTTTTCAAGAGGTTTTTAATAATTGTTTGGGTTTTGTTCCATCAGGCTGGACACTTCTTTCAGTAATTGGCAGAATCTGTATTCATCCAGTGTATAATTCAATTAATAGACTTCTATAGTTCCATCTTTACTGCTTTACCAGTACATGCAAATTCTGTCATAGGAGAGTACTTCTGTAGGCCTGGACAGGCAAAGATCAAATGTCCTTTCAGTGGCAAGGGTCCTAGACTGAAAGGGGCAGTGAGAGTGACAGGCTCTGGTTAGCATTATATAGTGCATGAGTAAAATCATTATAATTGGTAAAGGTAAGCAGAATATATTGCAGTCACTGGTACTGAGCTTACCAAAAGTACATGAGAATCATCTGCAGTTTAACACTGTGACCACTGGGATTTGTGAGCTCACAGTGCTTATATATAACTCTGGACAGCTCTGGCCAAAATAAATCATTCTCACCCTACTGAAATCAATGGAGCAGATGTAAGTTTTATAAATCAAAATTTGGCAATCTCTGATATAAAACTTTTTATTGAGTTGAAACATCATGGAGGTCTCAGTTGTAGGCTGAATTCATTCTTTACCTATTTGGAGATTTTTCTTCAGTACTAATTATGCTACTTTATTCCCACCTAAGTTCACTTGTTGATAAATTTTAAGCTAATACATATTTTTGTGGCACTTTTTGAGTAAACCATGCAAGGATTTGTTACCCATTGTCCAGAAGACAGTAAATCCAATAATTGAGATGCAGAATAAATAGTGCAGGAATATAGTGCACCAGTCTAGGATATGCAAAAAATAACACTTCTATAGAACAGCGGCAACAGCTCTGAAATCCTTGTTGGAACTGGTGCAAAAAGACACGTGTACTTTGAAGGACATTGCAACTTAAAGTTGAAAATGTTTTAAGAGAAATCATAAGAGCTGCAAAGCCTTTCTTCAGAGATGGTATCAAGCTATTTTGGCACCTAATCAGTCGTTTCTCTCATTGTTGTAAAAACACCGAAGCATTTTCAGGTGAGTGTTTTGAGAACAGCATTTGTACGAGGCTCTCCTGTTGTATTAGAAGTGCCTGCAATGCACTTCCTGGGGATGTATGATTTGCAGCTGATGGTGATAAAGAACCACCTCAGGTTAATATTCTTCCAGTACTTTTGTGCACAACCACTGGGTTGCTTGATGGAAGCTCAAATTTCACATCTCCTCCTATCCAAGCCTGTGGCAGAACTTGGCATTCTCCTGAATTTCACTGTCTGATGGCACCAATCATCAGATGTACACGGCTGCTCTCAAATTTGGCCGCCACACGCCGCCGGGGACTGAGTCTTGGGCCCTAATGAGTGAGAAGCTGGGAGGAAATGTGGTTTTTCTAGGCAATAAATTAGGTTCAGAAAAGAAGCATTTATCAGTTGAAAATGTTTACCATTTGGGGACTCTGGACCCCACTTTGCACAGCAGCAGTGTAAGTAAATTGACTGGCATCAGATGAAATGAGGTACCAAAATCAAACTGCTGAGCAGTAGGCTATAGGCATGTCTTTGAAAATGCAATGAAGTCAGCTGCTGTTCTCTGTTGCACCTTAATCAGGGAAGAATATGCCCAGGGTGAGCTGCAGTTTGCTTTGGAATAATTCACTCTTCAGTAGAGATAGGTTATTATAAAACCTTCATCCAAAATAATTCTATTATTTATGTGATGTGTCACTTCTATAAAAATGTAACATAAATGTATTGAGGTTGTTTATCCTTGTGCTCTCAGAAGAAACTAAATCTCCACCATTTTTCTTAACATTTATAAGCAAACTTCTCTCATGTAATAATAAATCAGCTTATCCTAAGTTACTGCTAGTGTATTTATGTGATGCTCTTCGCTGCTTAATTTACTTTTTTTTACCAACATCATCTTCTGTTTTCTAGTTATTTTTTCATTCAGATGAAACTACTCTCTTAATAGTTAGGGGAGGATGCTGTGACTAGTACTTATGGCTGACATGGATAGCACTTCTGTTACCCTATTCCTTTTCCATCTCTTTTCCTTTTATCTGTTGGATGCTTGCCACACACTATAATCACAAGCACTTTTAGGTCAGCGACTGCTGTGTTTTATTTTTAAACTGTACTTGTTAGCAGTTGGAAGTAACACCAAACCTGATTTTGGGTTCCAAATGCTGCCATAATAGGAATATTTAATGATAATAAAATGCTTTGCTTCTCTTTCATTTGGAGTTCCACCTAATCTGACTAAGCAATCAGCAGTTAGTGGGCAGAGCTAAATGAAATATTATTACTCTATAAAGCTGTTTAAATTTGAATGACCTTTTATTTAAGATGCATAGGCATTTTTGCAACATTTGCACTGTTAAGCAAAGTATATACTATAAAAGAAGCATTTATTGCTTGCTTGTAAAAATAAAATACAATATTGGTAAGTTAGCTGGAAGCTTGTAGATATCCTAAAAAGATGACAATGTAAGATAAGCAGTAGAGTTAAGTCGAAATTGCTCTGGAGGTCTTTCTAAATAGCTGTCAGTTTTATGTTCTCCTAGCACAATAATGGGCACTCCCAGGAGGTGGGAGTCTCATGGGATAATTATTCTTCTGAGATTTAGACTGGTTTTGCTATGCCTTTTCCACAGATTACTAAGACTGCCTTATAATCATTCTCCTCCTCTTTCACTAGATTTTTCTAATGTAGAAATTAATAGAATTAAATTTGTATACATGCACTGTACTTACATTACCTAGCCTATTAATGAATTTCAAGCAATATTGAATGCTATCAGATGGCAATAGTAAGTGGTCTGGTTAGCTTTTATCTTGCAAATTGGATTTAAGTCTCACTGCCCTTGCCTCTTGAGATGTGTTTCTTTTTAATATTCAGGTCTATTTTCTGCTGTCATAAGCAGGCATATTCACTCTCAGATTGGTATATCTTTAACTATCCTTGAAAATAATAAGAACAACAAGTAAAAGTTTAAAATAAATGTATATTTTACAGCTGTTGAATATTTTTATAGTTCTCGATGCACAAAGCTGACACAGTTGCTCACTATCTCCCTTGTGAACGTCAAATAATGTTGATGAAATTAAGCAAAAACCTGGCAAAACCTCAGCTTCCTTTGGGGTGAGTGTTTGGGCTGCACATTGTCTCAGTCATTAGTGGCAACTGATGTTGCCAATAAGCTCACAGACAACCAGCAACTTTATCCTCTGGGCTCTCAAGGAAATCTGTATTTTGGGAGGTTTTGCCACTAGAATGATCTGACAAGCTCTGACAGGCTTTTTTGTATGATATAACAAACATTCAGGAAAAGCAGGAAAAATTTTTCTGAAAAAGATACACATGTATTGGTGTATTTCCAAGGTGAAATACCTATCCTAGCCCTGGTGATGTTGGACATGAGTGAATTAGCTCATCTTTTTACCCAGCTTTCGTGTCTCACAGGATGAGAGCAGAACTGCAGAGCAGTGGTTGCTATTAAGATGTGCAGTTCTTGCTTGGCACCATCCCTTCCCCTTAGCTTAAAAAATGGCATCATCTTGCTTTGGACATTTGCCAGATCTTTCCAAAGGAAAGGCTTGGATTTGTTTTGTTCTCCCCTCTGTGCTCCAGAGAAACATTAGTCAGTTTCGAGTCTCTGAACGTGTAGACACACGTTTGTCCTTTGGGAGTAACGAAATGCTTGAACTTGAACTTTGCTTGGATGAAGATTGGTGTGTTATCAGAAGAACAAAGCTCTCCTTAGTGTTGTTACTGGGAAGCAATTGATGGAAAGCGTCTTTTTTTTTGTCCATGGGTATTGATCTGCCAGAGTACTGGTAGCTCCATATGAGCCCTGAGAGCTTGGGCACAAGGACAAAACAGCTTCTGTAATTCTGCCTTGCATTTGGCCAGGTTTCATTGTCAAGGCTGTTGGTTATGCTATGGCATTTAAAGAATTCTGACTCATTTGCTGTTTAAAGGAAAGGCTGTGCTGGATCATATAGATCAGCTGCTGATTTTGGCCCGCAGAAAAAGAAAAGAAGAGGATATTTGATGTTTAAACTTCAACATTCAGGGTATAAATCACAGTAGAAAGTGTACTTACTTAATGGTATTTATTGAATATTGTTTAATACCTTACCTGCAGGAAGCTTACAGCAAATACATTTGCAAAACCTTTGATGACTATTGCTTCTTTTCCCTGAGCCTTTGCAATGAAATATATTAAATGCTGTTGTGCCAAAACCATAACCTTATTCATAATTAATTGTCCTCACACAAAGTGTTTCTGGGGGATGAGTTAGAGGGTTTGTCCAAAATCATAGCAAATGGGTGTATCTGTAAAAATAACAGGATAGAAGAGGGTATTTTTTTCCTTACTGACTGATTTTATGATCGATGAAATGATGGATGTGCTTTTAAGCACTAGCTTTACCATCTTCTTGAGTCTTTCTGTAAGATGAGTGGGATAAGAAACAAATTTTGTTATTTTTACAAGAGTGAAGAACAATTCCAGAGAAGTTTCTGAGAAAAATTGTGCTTTCTCCTTCCTTTGTAATTTATTTATGTAAAAATAACCAGCCTATCTCTGATTACACAGAAGCAAAGTCTATTTTTATATAGGAATTATTGCTTCCACTCTATTTGATTTACTTATAACATGGAAAGAAATTTCGTATGCTCTAAGACACTTAAAAATTGTATTCTTGTGCTCTCTGCATCTTTAAAATCTGCAAAGTAGGAAGCTGTGGTATTATCCAGGCTGCAGTTGCATCTTCCTTTATACATTGTGGGTGGCTAAATTCTGTCCTCTCACTTGATGCCACTGGAGACCCAGAGAATAGTTTTTGCCCTATGAGCACTGGTTTGGAATTGTTTTAATTTGACAATGAAAATGCTAGAGAGACATGGGGTTGGCCTCATCAGACATGGCATTGGCCAAAGTTTCTCTGGGGAAAACACTGCCAACGTGGCAGTTTGCAAAGAGGAATTGCCACACCTATGCCCAGGCATCAGGACATTTTGCACAGACCTGTTGATTAGTTTGATGAAACTTGTGGAAGACCTAAATGAATTTCAAATTCTATAGTGTTCCATACAAGGTACTTTGTAAATATGTGATACTGTAAGAACTCGTTATCAACTGTGAAAGTACCAGGCTGTAGTAAAAAGCTCTTGGAAGAACTATAGACTTCCAGAAGGCAATTAAAATTCCTCCCAAGTAAGGAAACAATACATAAACCATATTCTTCTGAGGGCAAATACTCCATGATAGTATTTTAGATACTGGTAGTAATTCTTTCATGGCTAAAATTGCAGAGAGGAAGGTGTAGTTACATAGATCTTTCTAAGACACAAGATTCTTGTCAGTGTAAACATACTATCATGGAACTGAATTTTAAGAAGGTCAACATTTCTCTGGTGTTTAGATCCAAAGTAGTAAAGCAGGAACAGCTGTAGTGGGAGAGCAGTTAAATGGTGGGTGATGATAGAATAGAATACACCTGTGAAGTGTTTGTCCAGCTGTACAACATCCTTGATGAGAAGGTGGGTGCCTCAGGAATAAATGACCTTAATCCAAACTACTTTCTTAGAAGAGATGAATTGAAGATTCAGAGACTAACTTTACATAAAATAATAATTCAATTGGCCTTGAACATAGTTGATGCACTTACATAAAACTCCCCACTAAAGAATATGATTAGCAGCATCACATTTTCCCAACAGGGGAAGTATATATGTACAGTGTTTTCTTCTTATCCTAGGAGTGCCATTTATTCCAAGTTTTATCCAAGAGCTGTGGGAATGATAAATATGCTGTGCAGGTGTTTTTCCTGTTTTTCATGTTTTAATGTATAGATGCAAATACTGCAACAATACTACAGGACCTGTAAAACAAGCCGAAGTAAAATCTAATTATTTGCTAAGCTTTTATTCTTCTGCACATCATTATGCCTGCCCTGAATGACAGGATAGTTCTCATCTCTGATGTCCAAATCTTGAAGGTGTGTTTAGGCCATAGAGTTCATTAAGGTCCCTGGGATATGCATAGCCCTTATGCTGAATACAACACATTTTGTGATTTTTGTAAGCTACCAGAGTAAATTCTCTGATTCCCATTGCTTTGCTGAGTGAGGTGAATTACTGGATTTCCATTTCATTCTGAGTATGCAGTTTCAGCCTTTAGAAACCTTTACATTTCTTTATCCAGAGAGGGTCAAGTGCAGGGCAGATGGGGATGATCTCTAAAAGCTGAACACCCTCCACAATCACCTGCAGGACCAGGACCACCTCACATCCTTGAGCAGGCAAACACCAGCAACCTTGCTCGGAGAGATGATAAAATGTCTCATGTCAAAAATAACAGAGTTACCGAAAGCAATGATTTGGACTTTGCTAAAGGTTAATAAGTTTTTAGGGAATGTCCTGGCTCCTTTGATAAGCCACATAAAGGGGTATCATGTCAATGTACGAGTGAATTTCTGGAACTGGGAATGTGCTGGCAATACTTCACCATAAATGTTCTAATTGAAATACTTCATGGTGACTATTTTAATGCCATTTTTTAGCATTATTTTAGGTATTTCTGTCATATGCTTTTTCCTATCATGCCTGAACTGCTTTGCTGAGTCTAGGGATCATTGGCTAGAAGGTTGTGGGGGGTGAGTTTTAGGATGCAGTAAGTAAATGACTGGAAATGCGTTGCTATGTCCTGTACAGTGATAAAATTACTGCAGTAGAACTATGCTCAGATATGCCAACTGATTATCTGCTTTTGATTTTCAGCCAGGAGCTAACTGGTCATTAGTTAGAAGCTGAAGTATATCTCTGTAAGATAGGAAGTCTGTTAATGTGATGTGATTTAACTTACATGTTTATTCCTAAAAATATATCCAGTCTCTCAGACAGAGCTCTGATAGTCCCATTTTAATGCCTTGATGCCTCAGGTTTATAGATTAAAAACATGAGAAGGTGAAAACAACTGTGTTAGATTTTAATTACACTGGCCTTAGTGTTAAAACAGTGAATGGTAACAATCATTTGGGGGTAATTTTTAGGGACCAGATTAAATTTAATGGCAGCTAATAACTACAACAGATTTTTTGACAATGAAGGATGCAGATATTTTTGATGATTTTTCGTTGTCTGCCTTTCTAGTTTTTAGACACAAATCTTTAATAATCTGTATAAGGAAATTCTTCATTATTGCTCTGGGAAAAGAAACTTCTCAGAACATTTAGATTATGGAGGTTCTTAAATGCCATCCAAGGGCAATAGATTCAGTGTGATTCAGCATTAAAGAGGACCTACCTGTCTAAGATTAGGTAGTATGATAACTCCTCTGCACTCTTAAATCTTGCATATTTCCTAGGAAATATTTAAAGCATTGGGAATATTTTTATCAGCTTACTTAGATCCCTGTCAGCTTCTTGGATTTGCATTCTGGAAGAACTTGTTTAATTCTATTTTTTGGTCTCTAAGAAAGATTAGACTCCTAAAGAGAGTTTGAAAACAGAACTGTACAGATACCCTTCCCTTTTTCACTTCTCTTATTTCTGTTCAGAACTCTGATTATTCTTTTTCGATTTCCAAATTTAAAATTATATTTTCAATGCTTTTAATTATCTTTAAATCTGTGCAGAATAGAGAGGCATATTTTTAATTAATGGGACATTGCTCCAATCTGGTGGTCATAGCTGGCTGAACACCACTCACCAACTACAGAACATGCCTCCTTATAATTCTGCAAGTTTAGCTGTGGTTTTAAAAAATTCAAATCTCCTGTGATCTGTTGAAGTACGGCACTAATAACTCGCTGACTTCAAGCTCATATTTTATTTGATATTTGGTAACTCTTCTAAATTATTGAGTTTACCTATTTGCATGATCTTTCACCAGCATTTTAGTAAAACAAGCAGGTGCATTAAACAAAAGTAACCAGGGACTGACCGCCTGTCTATTAGTGGAAAGATACAGTTTTGAAATCTGAAGAAAAAGCAGGAGAGAGCACAATTTGGAATGACCCTGACTCTTAGAACTGGTGAAATGAGCTGCCTTCAGAGCGGTGCCTTCTAATAGCAAGTTTCTCTAGGCAAAAGGGAAAGATACAAAATAGCTGTCAATTTATATTGTGGTTATTAAAAGCTTACTGTTTCAGTCTAATTGCTGTGTGAGAGAGAACTCCACCTCTTTTGTGAGCTTTTTCTGACATTTAAATTACACACTATGGCTGATTTTTAATATTTTTTTAAGAAGGGAACAGCACAGTGGGAAGCTCCCGTCATCTGAATTAATACACCAATTATAAACTGTGTTGCAAGTAAACAGTTTGATCATTTCTGTACCTTATGCTGAAAGCTAAAGTGCCTCATTAAGACAAGAACTGAAGTCTCATTCCATATTTTAGCTGTCCATGTACTTGTGATGAGAAAGTTCAATGAAAAAGCTGGCAACTGCTCACTCCTCCATAGGCAACTATTCGTTCTGAATGAAACATTAAACAGAGTTTTTGACATGCTGAAATATTTCAACAGCTCCATTGCTAGTCATTAAATGCAAGAGTTAATTTTGCTTTTCACAGTAGCAGTGACTTTTCAGGGGTTAGAGTAGGGGACTTATTTGACAGTATGATTATTTACAACTTTAAAAATAAGAATATTCTTTCTTAGTGTGGTTAGATGTACCGTTAAGGGTAGTTACCATATGCAATAGAAGTCGTCATGATGTCCAAAATATATTCTAAATCAGTGCCATCAAACATATAAAAACGTGCCAATTTTGCAAAATGACTGCAAAGTGATGTGTATGTGTATGTGTATATATTAATTGTTGAGAGGGCAAAATAAATGAAACCAGCCCTTCAACAGGACAAGATTAGCCAGCAGGGGATCAGATAAGGAGAAAATGAGCTTCTGTAATTGGTATGTTCTTAATCACAGAGTGAAAACTAAAGAATGGATTGATGTTTTATGTGTCAGAAAAGAACTGATGCCCCCTAAAGGAGCCCCCTTATTGTTGCCTTCTGGAGGCTGACCTGGAACAGAGACTAGACAGAGCAAGAGGATAAAGTAGATATTTATTAAAAGACATCAATGGATACACTTGGGCTGCACAAGAGTCCAGCTGGACCACACCCAAGATGTCCCAAAATGGTCACAAAATGGACAACAGAGCACAAGGTCCCACACTTTTATAAGTTCTGGTCTACTAGCATATTAGAATCAATTGTCCAATTATAGCTTCAGATTATGGAGCTCCATCCCCCTGTTTTTTTTCTTCTCACTTCACCACTGTTTTTGTTCTTGGCCCTGAAAGTTGTCCTTGGTATGGAGCTAGAGAAGGAATTGTTTTGTCTATCCATTCTGTGAAAAGAACTTAGTAACAGTCAATATGAAACCTAAAGCTACCCACTAAAACAGCACAGGATCTAAAATATAAAAGCTAAAACCTAAGGCATCATTATTACTCTTTCACTTTAGTCTCCATCCACCAGTGTATGCCAAGAACCACCCACCTGGAGAGCTGCTTGGCAGAAAAGGACCTGGGGGTTCTGGTGGACCCCAAGTTCAAAAAGAGCCAGCAATGCATCCCTCCCTTGAAGATGGCTGGTGGGATCCTGGGCTGCAATTAGGAACATCATTGCCAGCAGGTCAAAGGAGAGGTGATTCTCCCCCTCTGCTCAGTGCTGATGAGGCCACAGCTGGATTGCTGTGTCCAGTGCTGGCTTCCCCAGAGCAAGAGAGCTATGGACATGCTGGGGAGATTCTTCCAAAGGGCTGGAGGGCTGGAGGATCTCTCCTATCAGGAAAGGCTGAGTGAGCTGGGAATGTTCAACCTGCAGAAGAGAAGGCTCAGGGGAATCTTGTCAAAGTGTATCAATATCTGGAGAGAGGGTGCCAAGAGAACAAAGCCGGCTCTTTTTTTTGTGCTCGGTGACAGCACCAGTGGTGATAGGCACAGAAATGAAACCCAGGAGATTCTGTCAGAACATCAGGAAACACTTCTTCACTGTGAAGGTGACCAAACACTGGCACAGGTTTCCCAGTAGGGCTGTGGTGTCTCCATCCCTGCAGATACTCAGGAACTGTCTGGATGGACATGGTTGTAGGTGGCCATGCTTGAGAAGGGGGTTTGGGACACATGACCTCCACAGGTACCTTCCAACCCCAACCATCCACTGGCTCTGTGATGGACATCCACATTTTAGTAAATGGAATGATAAAATCCTGTCTGCATAAAAAAAAAAAAATTAAAACAACCACATCCATAAAGAGTGCAAACACTGTTTATCTTTCACAAAAGCTCCTTCTCAGCAGTTTTCTGTTCTATATATAATTACATTTATTAAAATAATAAAAATGTTTTTTAATGATGTAAGCTAACTTAATGTTTTGGAAACAAAACAATAAATATGAAAGTGTACGTGGTAAACCTGTGAAAAAACTCTTTAAAGGAAATATACAAAGGGCATTAAAATACTCATAATTATTAGTCTTAGTCCTAAAATAACAACAGAAGATTAAAAAAATTAGTAACTAGACTTGTTCATCCGGTGAATCATTTATCTGCACACTGCCAGTAAACTAGTGGCTTCCAGATTGGCTTTTCTTCACACACAACTGTCTTTCCTTGCACATGCAGGTCACAGTTTTAAAATTAGTTGTTACTGGAAAGGAAGTCCAAAATTCAGACAATGGTGGCAGCGAATCCAGGCTGAGGTAGTTCTTCCAAGGTGAACTGAAAAATATTTTTTTAAAATCCTTTAGTGAAAACAAAGGCAAAAAAAAAAAGAAAATCTTTACTCTTTTTTCATAGAGACTATAAGAAATCAGTAAATAATGACAGTTCCCCTTTGGTAGCTGTCCTGCTGCTAGTCTGCTTAACTCTTTACTGTCATGGGAATCACTAATACTTTTTAGCATATCTAGAACTGGGCATGGCATATATCTACAGTATGGATATTTGTTACTGTTCTTATGAAATGCCACTTATAAGTCAGAAATATTTGGTTCATGTGCGTAATTTGTGGGCTTTCCTGTAAAAAAGAGTTTACGCTTTTCAGTGCATTACCAGTCTTGATAGTCAGAAGAGTCACTTTGAACTTATTTTCTTATTAGGTCTGCTTTAGCCAAGTTAGTCCCAGCGCTGGTAGCACAAACCCACACGTGTTGGCATTACATCATCATTTTCACAAAGTCCAAGGAAGTAGTAAAAAGCAATTCTGCAATTCTGTCATTCCCGTCTCTTTCATTACTATATCCAGAAAGGCATCGCTTTGGTACGGGGCCAGGTCCAGTGAAGAGCAGGGGTTGAGGTACATGGATAACTTTACTTACTATAAATTTAATGTAAGATCATTTCTCAGAAATTGCTTAAGAATGGCTCTGAGTAATGTATTAACCCTTTACTGCCCACTATTGGCAGTAATACTGTATTCTGTCTTTATGTTTCCTTGAAAAAAAAACCTGCATAGTTTTACTTTTTATCTGCCTGCTTAAAGCTTTGCCAACTTTCCAGCCCTCCCTTTACTGTAGTCTTTCTGCACTTAATCAGCTTTAAGTACTCCATCAGCTTTAGGAAAGTATTTTTTTCTAAGATCCTTTTCATCCTCTCTGCTCTGTGAAGAGTAAAGCAAATAAAGTGAAGAAATAACATTTTTATGCCTTACTCCCATTTACCAGTTCCAAAATCATTTTTTGTTTGACAATTTTCTCCATTTTTTTTGGTCAATTTTGTGTTATGAGAAACCTTCTCATAGCTGTAATATTCCTCAAGAGTCAGCATTCTGCATTCTTTTTGCCCTTCTGTTTAGCATACAACTGACTTCTAGTACTTTTTTAGGTTTAATAAATATTCACTTTCTCAGCCGGTATGTTTCAAAGCTTTTAGTCAAAAATATTGCCTGTAATACTATTTGCCGAATTCTCTCATGCTTTTTTGCCAGTTCTAGTCTTTGCAGTCAGTAAAGGTTTTCTGGTTTTGCCAAGGTCATTTAGGATAGATACAGTTTTGAGAAGACTTAAAAAAATTTTAAAAATACCTTAACTGGACATTCTGTAATTGTTCTTCTGTGAATCTTTCTTATGGCTGACATTCAGAAAAGTATGTCACAGATGACCCTGAGATATTTTGTTGGGTTTTTCAGAGCTGTTACTCATTTTGTGATCTGAGCTTCTCCTTTGACAACTGCTTTCAGCCTTAGCTGGCACATTTTCTGAATCTAGACAAGAAGTCACTGTAGAAAATATGAACCTTTCAAGAAAAGTGCAATAGGAAAGACCCTGTCTTGTCACCTGAGAGTACCTCAGTGAACCCTTTTCCCCATGCTGCCAATCACAGTTTTGATAGTCATTACGATCAAAGTTTATATGAGGGATATCATTTCATGAGATATCGACTCAGGGCATTGGTCATTTGTGCCAAGTCTGTTTTATGGATTGATTGATGGATTGATTGATTGATTGATTGATTGATTGATTTTTGCTAAGTGGCTTGAAACGGGGGTCTGTTCTCCTTGCTGAGACCATTATCATGTGCAGAATTGAAAGGACAATCTGTGTAAGTTGAGATGTCCTGTAGTAACTGAGCCAACCACCCAAACTTGTATAGGCAACTTCTGTGAGCCAGAACTGCTGTTTATAGTCTAATGATGGAGAGTGGAGCACAATTTAATGAGTAAAGCTGCTGTGTAATACAGAGGAAGCAAAATACAGAAGAACAGAAATTTCAAAAATGGCAAATAGTGGTTATCAGATCTGCTCAGGCAGGATTTGCCATTTTTGACCTCTGACTTAAGAATGGTTGGAGTTCAGTCTAATCTAGTCAGTCAGGATGGGAGTCCTAAGATTTTACCACACAAGGATGAGAGTTGTCTAAACAGGGGCCCAGCAGCCTCCTGCCAAAAAGGAAGAAAGAGGTTTCCCTCTGGGTTCCATTAGACCTCTCCTTGATCCTCAACCATGACCCTTGTCTCCAAGTTGTATTTAAAGTAATTATTCCTTATTTCCCTACAAATGGGTGCCATCAAATGCGTGATAGCTTGACAATAAACTCTATTAGTACTATCACTATAGCATTTTGTTCCCTGTGATTTAGGCACATACTTTCAGCTGAAGGGGTCACAGAGGATGTGGCAGTACCTCGTAGTCATGAATGTGGAGCTGGTGACACGTGGGTTTTCTCTGAGTGTGCTGTCTTTTAGAATTATTTTAGCTATTGAGCAATGATTCTGTCCACACTTTCCAGGGCTGACAGATTCATAACTGTGACAAATCAAATGCAATCATTGGGAGTTTTGTTTTATGATTTATCTCCTGGATGATTCTCCTTTTTTGCTGCCGTGTTTCCTCACCATCAGGCTGTCTCCAGCTAATGAAACACTTTATGACCACTTGTACATCAGATTTCACTGTTGAATTTACTGTGCACTTTTTAATTAATTTGGAAGACTAAAGCAACCACTGATATTCGTTAGTTTGTCATTGTTTCTCCCTCTATTACTTCCTTATCTGAAGTCACAAGTATAGATAATAAGATATTTGTATTATCTCAGTGTTTCTTCAATAGGAAAAATATAGTTAGTGAAGAAGGAAATTCAGAAAATCTCTTGCATAAGCACAGAAGTATTGACAAAAGAATTTAATACACAATATTATGGTGTTACGGTGAAGCAATAGATGCATGGGGGGAAAAAAGAGTGACACAATACTATTATAATTGGAGAAAACAAAAAAGTAGTTATTTTATGAATAAATTTCATTCTTCTCATGAATAATCTCATATAATTTAAAATAAGTCTTCTGCATAATGAACTTGCAAGCTAATTACTCTAGGATTGCCACAGCACAGTATAGCTCTGTCTGTCTGGGGGTGTTTTGAACTTTGTCAGAGTTGTGAGGTGGATTCAGCTGAAACTGAAACGGAATGGGTGTCCCAATTGATGTATCTACCAATTGTTGCAGGGTGCTAGTACAGGCAGTAAATGTGATTGTTGCTAGATTTATTCTCCTCTAAAACAATAGAGTTAAAAGTGGCAGATGGTAGTAAGTGATTAACATTCCTAATAAGCAGACTTTTGCGGAGATATATTTAAAGTAGTTATGTGTATGTAAATAGACAAGGAGCATGAGCTATGCAACTATAATTGAATTATATTAGCATAACTTAAGTAGAAGTTTAGTAAATAACAAACACCTTAATTAACCTGCACGGTTTTGGCAGGTTAATGACATACCCATAGTAAATGACTTGGAAGTTTTTGGCAGCATGGCAGTTCAGGGCCAAACTAGTACCCAGTACCTCACCCTTCATCACTGGTGTTGCTCCTTCTGCTCCAGCTTGGCTTCTGCTGGGATTTCTGTAGGTCACAGCAATTGGCTTTCTTGCAGAGAGCTGGAAACCTCCCCATGGAGTGGTCACTAAGAAAAGACACCAACTCTTTGTGCCTCTTTAGTCAATAATATTACAATAATGTAACCTGTTTGTAATGGCAGGTTTTGCAGTCTTTCCTTTTTCTATCTTTTTTCTAATGCTTTTGTTGACTCAGCTTCTGGAAAACATGCCATATGCTGGTGGGTTCAAGAAGAGTAATTGACTCTCATTGAAACTGTCAGGTCTGTGCATGTGAATCCAACCTGAGCTGTGCATCTTTTTAGCCCTGTTGTGTGTTATTCGTTGATGCTCATTTTCAAATCTTACTAGTGGAGTTAGAAACCACGTTGAAAACCTGTAGTGATCTATCTGTTTATCATGCCAGGTAAAGCAAATAAATAATGTAGTTACCAACTCAGTTAATTATTTTAAAAATTCTGGTGAGTTATAATTACTTTTACAGTTGAATAATTCGGGAAAAGCACATTGGATCCATGAGTGGTTGAAATTTGTATTCTTTTCTCACATAGCAAACTGTACTGTAAATAGGCTATCATCTCTCTTGGGAAAGAAATGTGAATTTTGCTGACAAGTAGAGGTCTCTCAGCAGAAAAATGCATGCTGACAGTTTGACCCAGTGGCCAAATGACTGATTTCTTTTTCCCTTTTTGTTCCTACTTTAGATGCTGAAGAATACCAGCCTCCAATATGGAAATCATACTGTGAGTATACAATCAATTTGAATGATCTTAGTGCCTTACCAAGGTGTTAGTCAGAATTATATCTTTTTTTTTGTTTGTTTGTTTGGAGGAAAGACATAAATGTACTAGATGCTTGTAGAAATTATTGTATGGGACAGCAACAAAACTTGAACTTTTATGGATTTCCATGGAACAAGGGCGGAAGGATTACGTGTACCAGATTCCCTTCATTACCTTACAAGTGTGCAGCTTCTGGGTTTCATGGTTTCTCTGCTGAGATTTTCAGGAAGAATTTCAGAGGTAGAGGTTAATGCTTTGTATGTTTACTAAAGGTCAGGCTTGAGAATACTTGTCTTTTTATATGGGTCACCAAATCACTTTAAGATAATATTTTTTTTGATCCCTAGCAATAGAAGCTGATTTTTGAAGTGGTGGTTTAGAAGTTGGAGACAGCATTATCAGCTCTTTGCACCTTCCTGTCTGCCTTTAGAAAAATCATTTACATAGAGTGCAGTGCAGAAGTGCATATTTTATGCTCTTTTGCTTTGTTCCAAATGTATTTTCTAATAGAGTAGCACAGATCTAAGACAAAATATTGGCTTTTAAATCCCTTATTAAGGATGGCCTTTAAATTTGATCTTTTTATTTTAAACCCTTCCTGGAACTTTAATAAGAGTGTAGCTTTGGGTATAGAGAGTCTTTTTATTCTTTTTGTTTTCAGATAGAGAACTATCCTAAGCAAAAGTTGTCTCTTTTATTGTGGCAAATTCAGTACAGTGCCATTACCAAAATGCAGCTACAAAAAGACAATGATCTGGCTACATGCATGTACATGTGTAATTTTAAAGACTAGAATAAGCCTGTTGACTTCACTTAAAGGCACACTAAACTTGTCTTGCCGACTTCAAAGGCATCACCTCTGTGTTACCTGAGAATGACATTCTGCCCCAGAATGGACTGGGATTTTTTTCAACCAGAATTTGAATATGCCTGTAAATTACAGAACTTGCTTCTCAGAACGCTGTATTCTAGATACTTTGTTGTTGTTGTTGTAATGTTTTGAAGATGTAAGAGAAACCTCATAAAAAGTTTGCAAGTGTTCAAGCGTTGGACCATGCTGGCATTCTCTGCTGAGTACTTGAAAAGAAGCAGACATTGAGTGATTTTTTTAAAAAGAGGAACCTGGCTTACTTAAAGTCCGTGAAAAAGCTCCCGTTGACTCTGAGAAGACCAGCATTTCAAATGACAGATAATTCCTTTTTAGCAGTAAGTTTTCATTAAAATGTCAGGAAATAAGCATATACCCTTTACCTACCTGCTCTTAGTTACCCTAGTTGTGCAGACAGATTGCTGCATGCAGTGAAAAAGTGAAAAAAGTTAAAAAGTTTGGTTACTTTTATCTTTTTTTACATGTAGTCCAAGGAAACCTTTTTTTAATGGAAAAAAAGAAACCCAATGCAACCAGAATGCATGAGTAGTCTGTGAATATATAATTTCCTATTCTACTATATGTGGGATGCCAATATTGTGGTAATGACAAAATCATGGCTTCAGTGTCTGAACTTCATGCACCAATGACCTTGGAAAAAGTTGCACAGCTCCAAAATGCAGCAAATAATTTAAGCTTAGAAAGATTTACTGCTGAGACTGCTTAGCCACAGATACACATTTTTCTTTGCAATGGTAGGGAATGTATGCTTCTTTACTCAACAAGAAGAATTCTGATTTGGTAAATTAATTATAGAGGTTATGTCCAGCAATAGTGTTTGTCTATGATTCAATCTGCTGTCTTGTCTCATGACAGTTCTAACTTATGTATTTCATGCTTAGAACTGCTATTTAACAAATATTTTCAGTGTAATCTACCTAGTAACTTTTAAAGTTTTCTAACATACTAGTAAGATACTTTGCATACAGTTTTGATTTCTTATTTTAAGTCCTGGATAAATTTAGGTGACTATGTGCCTTTTACTGACATCAAAATCAAGTCTTCAATCCTTCTTGTTTCTAAACAAAGGCAGATTTTCCTGTTTATGCAGACAAAATATTCAAACAAACAGTGTTGCATATGTCCATGAATAAATACTAATCAAAGTGCAACAGTTTTCAGAACTTAAGCTTTACAGTTTTGACAAAATGTACAAATTTGATTCAGCTATATTTGGGAAACATGGACACTTGTAATGCAGAAGATCTTCACTTGCTTATAAAGAATTGTTAGAATTTCACATAGTGTTCACAGGTCACAAAGTTTTCAGGCTTTTCCTGATAGCCCTGGGACACAGACAATAAAAGAAATGGCAAGAATAATTTTTGTATTAATAGGAAGGAACCTGAGGAAAAGTTTGGAAAGTTTCCAGCAGCCAGCAGTCTCTAGGCTGTGGGTTTGATTGCATTTTTACCTGAGAAGCAGATCAACAAATAACAGATTTCTTATATCATTCCAATAACAGATTTCTTTTTGCAGTCTGCCATATGTTGGAAGTATTATAGAAAATGATATTTTGCCATTTTACCACCACTGAGGTAGTAAGCAAAGGAAGGTAGGAATCACAGAATGTGGGTTGGCAGGGCTTCTGGGGCAAGCTGATCTGGCTTCCCACTCAAAGCATGACTGTTGTTGGCTTTAGAGCAGAACAGCCATGGCTTTACGTAACTGAGTCCTGAAAACCTGCAAGGGTGGAGCCTTTGCCACCTCTGTGGGTAACCTGCTCCAGCTGCACTGTCCTCTTAGAGGAGAACCTGCTTACCTTACCTGCTTCTTGGGAGGAGTAGGCAATTTGACTGAAAGAGCATTATCATTGCTGGTTTACAGCCTCAGCACGTATGTGCTTGAATTTTGAAGAGATGTAAAACCACTCTTTTCCTCCTTTTATCCCTGTTGAGATTGGCATGTGCTGAGTCAGTCGTGTGTCAATGCCACTTCAATGTTTGTTTGCATTATTCAAGATCAGTGTGTTGGTGGGAAGCAAAGTGGCAAGGCACAGAGCATCAGCTGATGCCATGCTTCAGCTCCTCACGAAGTTTCCCTGCCTTCTGTCCTTCATCAAATAATAGGCACAGTGTCCGAGACTCATTTTTGTTAGAAATTAAGTCTTTGTTTCAGCCAAGCACTTAGGTTCCTAATTAAGCATGTGAGTAATCCTGCAGAAATAGGACAGCTCATATTGTTCAAGCTCAGCACATGGATAAAAAATGCCTGACTGAGATGAGGCTGAGGAGGTAGAACTAAGGAACTCTGCAAAGCATTCTGAGACAGAAGGCGAAATGTTTCCTTGCTGCTTTATAAGAGCAATGATAGGAATTTTTCCTCTCCGCTGGAGCATCACTGAACACTCATCATAGGTGAGTTAAAGGAGAAAGCTTGAGGTCCTGACACACTGCAGAATGAAAAAAAAAAAATAAAAGTATGAAGAAATGGGTGATTGCTCTTCTTCTCTGGCAGAAAAGGAGTAAGTGTTGATTTTTGTGTGCCACCCCTTTGTTTCTTAGGCAGATTGGATTTTGGAATTAGACAGTTCTTCCTAAAACATACTGTAGAATTTCCCTATTTCATCCCCTGAGACAAGACTCATGCTCTGACAGGAACAAAAGAGAGAAAGATATATTCTAACCAGCTACTTTACATCTCAAAGAAATGTTCCTCAACTAATTCAATAATAAATTTAAGTTTTGTTAACACTGTAAGTTCCAATGTGATTATGATATTATGAATGCTGGCAAGGTATCTGAAGTATGAAACTGATAAATATATTCAAGGGTCAAATAGAAGCTACTGCATTTTTCTGTTGCAATGCTGCATTTTTGCCTAATATTTAATGTGTATTATTACTGTGCATTTCATTTGCATCTGATGCTGAACAAAAAACCACTCCCAGTCTGATGCAGTTCTCTGAGAGCAGTAATAATACATTTTCTTTTTGCATGCAATTGACTTTTTATAAGGTTAATTTTCTCTGGGCTAAAATAATAACGCATCATTATGTTCAAGTGTCATCTTTTCTATGATCACAGTGGGTTTGTCTGTAACCTGCCTGTCAGTTCTAAATGCTGGAATTGACTGGGTCAGATGTCAATCACTGCTTGCCACTGCATTAAATAAGTGTGTTTTTCCATTATTTCACTTAACCATGGGCTTACACACTGAATTCTGTTTTAAGATTTTTAGAGATGGGAAAATGAGGCAGAAAGGCAAGGATTGTTTGTCATTTGAGCAGGCAGGTGAGGGACGTGTGCCTTCTGAATCTCTGACCATTCCCTGGACTATGCTGGGGTCTCAGCGATGTCAGCCTCAGTGCGAGTGCCCAGCACTTTGGAAAAAGTGTATAATGAGATCAGGCAGAGCTGCAGGATGTTCAGCACTTCTGAAAATGAGGTCACTTAATGAGGTGTCTGTGCTCATTGGAACTTAGCTGTAGGGCACATTTTTCTCAAGTCACCTTAGCCATAATGCTGCACTGTATTCATAGCCCATTAGCAGGGTCTCTCATAGCAATCATTTGAAGCAGGAACAGCAGAGACCTTTCTAAAGGAAAACACAGCTTTTGGTAGGGTCGCACTGCCTTTGCTCCTTAGTGCCTTAGTCTGTGAGACACTGCCTTCCTTGTTTTCCACTTAACTGAACTTTCACTGTTGTTTTACCTTTTCCACCCTTGCCTTGCTGTGTGTCCTTACTGGGACTCCTTGTGTCCGTCTGTCTGGCCTTTCCCTGTTGTTTGTCTCCCACTGAGCTGCTCCGTGTCCCTTACCACAGTGCCACTGGTGGTTTTCAGTCCTTTCTCTCCTTCCATCTGATGGCTCTGTATCTCCCTCCAATTGTTCCACTGGTTTGTCTTTCTGTCAGCTTAATGACTATCAATTTAAAGCTAATATGGCCAAATCTGAATTTTTTTGTCTTTCAGAGGAAACGGTTTTCCATTTGAGACATTTTCAATCTTGATCATGCTTGGGCCATTTTCTCATCCAGTACATTTAGCATATTATTTCTAATTATTTATTTGTATAGTAATAATCTTGCTATGTTTTCTTCTGATGTATTTCTAAATCAGATATGTTTCTCAGTTCATATTACTGCACAGATTAATTACTCACCTCTCTCTGAGAATGACAGCAAACTTTTCCACTCTATTCAAAATACAGTTGTTAAGATGATTTGTCTTCCTTGCACTCATTATGAATCCTTGCACTGATTTATCCCACTACACCCAGGTGTTTGTGTTTTCTTTCAGGCCTTTCCTGTATGTATCTGCCCTTTCCTGTTAATCATTTCATCCTTCGTTTTGTGAAATGCTGACTTTTCTCCCCACTATTGCTTCTTTGGTGTTATCAGCCTCAGAGATCCTTTTGGTCATGTTAGAGAGCTCTTTGCTTTTTTAAATTCTCAAAAATATAGCACATCACAAGATAGGCTTCCTGTGTGTCCTTCAGACCAACTTGTTTTATATCATTCTTATCAAAGCTGTCTTAGAAACAGCTCCACTAGCTTAATTTGCTGTGTCAGTAAATGTTTATCAGATTTGATTACTGAAAAATTGAATTTTTGTGAAGTATGATTTTTCAGTAAGAATTCAAATTAGTTAATTTGACAAATAGATAATTTACTGAAGCAGTCATATTCTTGCCATGTTTTGAATACTTAGTGTTCCTTCTCTCCTTCTCTGGAAAGTGGGGGAAGGAAAAAGTTGTTATTTTCCTCTCGGATGTGATTAGTATTAAGCATCATTAACTTGCTCAATCAGTGGTTATGCTCATTTCAGACATTCAGAAGTTAATTCTAAAATCATGATATTGGGCTCCAGAATAATCAGAGGTTTAAAAAACAATCTGTGATTTTTGAACAAAATTTCACACATTGTTTGACTCTTTAGTTAGAAACACAACTTGTTTGATCACAAAAGAGTAGAAGTCTTTGAATCTTAGTCACAAAATTACATGAGGTAAGAAAGACCATATTTATCATGGAGTTATCAAAATACTATCAAGTTATCATAAATCTTGTGCAAAAGTAGCAGGAGATCTGACAGTACTGAATGATGCAGAGTAAATCCAAAGCCTTAGTAGAAATTTAGAGCTGGATCACATCCAGCACTAAAATTGGTAGGGAATATAAGAAATGATGAACTGTCTTTCTATGCCTCTCAAGGAACCAGGGATGAAGGTTGGATCAGTTAAAGAGGTTATGGGTTTTTCCACTTTGACATGAGCAGAAAGCAGGAGCCCCCAAAGCTTCCATGTCCCATTGAGTTTGTGTGACAAACTTGGGTGCAAGATGAGGATTTCCCCACTTTCCAGATTTCATTGCTTCTAATGCCATTTGGAAAGAAGGTGCAGGAGGTGGGGAAAGGTGCTGAGGGCTAACACCTACCTTTGCAATTCACTTTCTGCAACAGGGCTTCTGTGTTTATCTAACCTAGAGGCATTTCTATTCCTCCCATAATCTGCCACCTTTCAGGGCATAATTCTGAGCTTCACTAACATCGTGAAAAAACATGTCCTGGAAACACAATCTTTTAAAAAAATTCATGGGCACCACATGATCTTTCCAAATACAAGAAGGTCAGCATACAGAAGGCCTTTCTCGAGGGAGGCAATGCAAACCTTTGGGATTTTTACTGGAGTTAACGGGGAGACAGTCTGTCTGTGCTGGAATTGATTACTGTCATGCATGTCAGCTTCTTCTCACGACTCTGGAGGGGAAGGGAGGGAGAGGATCTCATTAAATACATGCAGTGAAGTCTGGGGGCCAGGCAGCAAGTACCCCTAGCCTCAGGTCTCTCTCATGCAGCCCTCAGAAGATTTGCAAAATTGATCCAGGGCCATTTGAATAGAGCATAATTGCTCTGAAAGGAATGTTTGCTTGCTCCTCAGTAATTGTCAGCATATCTTGAAATAAATTATGAGATTGTGATGAACCTATTTAAAGGTATTGAACTTTTTCTTAGCCTATCCAAAAACCTGCTGGTGTTACTGGTAAACAAACTGTTCCTGGGTTGTTACAGCATGGTATGCACGAAAGTGGGATTTTATCTTGAGACACACCTAGTAAGTCTTTCTGGCTAGTCTTCCCTGGTACAGAAATGTGAAAACCAGTATAAAGGATAATACTTCTAACAGTTACAGCATTGATCACTTGAGTCAGTTTGCCAGCCAACAACTGATTTTCATATAAATGATTTAGACACACTGAAATACCTCATTTTGCTGTCATGGTCTTTACATTTGCATTTTTCTCTGCCGCCCCTGGCTAAAAAGACTCATCTGAATAAAAGTTTGTGCTTGTTGCCATCTTCTAATGATCTGTACATTTTTGTGTTTGACAGTGTATCAATTGCAACAAGAGGCACCACGTCCCAAGAGAATCATCTGTCCTCGGGAGGTCAGTTCTTTTGCTGTACCTTGTTATATCTGATGAATTGTCAGCAGCATATGATTACCAAAATATCTTTTGTACAGTCTGGGGGTATTAACTTGCTTTAACTTTTCTGTGCCATTATTTTATATAATCCTTTCTCTTAAGGTTGATTAATTTAATCTGGATGATATTTGCTGATTAGGAATGGCAGCCTCATTCTACTGCTAGAAGCACCTTCATTAGACAAGTACTTACCCATCATTGTTTAGTGTGCTTTTCTGGATACTACCTCCAGTTTTGAGTTTCTTTGTCAAAATGAAGGTGCATTTTTCTTCCTGCATCTGCATAAAAATGTCTGTGTGATATGTTTCAACATGATACACAGAGCTTCAGTTTGTTGAATGCTTCCTGCCAAGTACTATGTTCAAGTTAAAATACTGAAATGATAGCCAGAGAGCTCTGTTCTCTCACAGAGACTTTGAAGATTTAGAAATCTGCAGGGCTGCAGGTTTGGCTGAGTCATCTTGTCCCCTTGTTTTCTTCTCCTGTATTTCTCCCTTTCTACTTGCTTTAGTATGTCAGTTCATCAACCTGAATGGCGTAATAGTAACGGAAAACATGTAGATGTCTCTGCTCAATCAAAAAAACTGTGACAGCTTTATCTCCTATAATGTCTGGTGCAAATTTTGTGCAAAAAGACAAGCAATACTAGAAGTAGAAATACTAAACACGTGAAGTGATTGCACAGGGAAGATAGAAAGATGATGTGCAGGAAGATAGAAACTTCAGCTGATTGGTGTGATATGCAGATCTACTCTCAGACATCATCCTGAGCTCTGTCCTGCTTCCCATGCTGTGTGCCCATGAAAGCAGAGTCCTAGCATCTCTCAAACATTTACATACAGTCTCAAAACACTTCTGTGTGATGGTGGAGGTTTTGTAGCAAGGCACAGGAACTTGCCTGGGTTTGTGAAGAAAATGCCTTGCAAAGCTAGGAACTGAATACAGTTTACCTGAGTCCATCCAGAGCCTTAACTAAAAGAGTTCTGCATTTTTCCCTCAAGTGCTTTCTACTAGTTGCAGGGCAGGGAGAGCAGGCTCTTGGCCTCAGTCTGGAAGTCCTCAAGTCCTCTCAGTTTGAGATGGTCCCAAGACACATACACAGGATGCTAAGAAGGGCAAGCAAAACACCAGAGTGTGTGAGCCCCTGTGTCATCCTTTCTCCCTGTCAAAGAGGAGAGGGATGGCTTGGGGAGAAGAAGAAAGAGGTTTGGGGAGAAGAAGCATATGCTAGCCCTCTGGGACTTCAGTGCACATGTGCTAATAGGTTTTAATAAAGACCTTCCTCTCTGAAATCTTTATGCAAACCAAAGGACAGTTAGTTCTCTGTGGCTGGTATACTTTAAAGGAGAGGACAGTAAGTTTTCTACTAAATTAATATCACATAGCATATCAAACTAGTCATGGTATAGTTAAAAATATAAAGTTTTTAAGGTAAAAAAATTAAAGTAAACAATTCATTTCCTTCCAGCGCAGCCTTGGAAGAGTTTCTTTCTTTCCTTGATATAACAGTTTATCGATTTTACCTATTTCATATTGAGACTACTTTGAGGAAGGACTTGTCTTTAGAAAACCTGATTAATAAGCACTGAATATTTAGAAAACCATGTCTACAATATGAACTCATCTTTGTGGTAATACAAGTTAATCTCTATAGGTTTAAACCAAAATATATTATGCTAGCTCAAATTTAAGGATTTTCTATTTTGCCTCCATGAGAAAAAAATTAAATCAATGTAAAATAGTTAGAGTAGTATAGCAATGGTATTTGCTTTGGAAACAAGATTATCAACACAAGGGGAGTGAATGTGCAGCTGTGAACTCTTTACCAGTGTGCTGTATTTAACAAATTTCCTTGAACTGAAGAACACGTTATATACAACTGAAGTTATCCTTTTTACCTGTTTTTTAAAGACCTTACATATTTAGTGTCTATTTAGGTCACTTCTTAAGATTTGCAGAAAGAAGCTAAGATCATATTAATTAAGTAAATACAAAATCGACAAAGCAAGACATAATGAAATAAGCAAAAGATATCTGTTTCACATAGTCTGGGTTTGGTTCTAACTAATGAACCATTTTCAGTTGCTCGCTTCATGGAGTGCAGAGTCCTAATCTGAGTTGTTTGGATTTTTGTTTTTAGTTAAACAGCTGAAAACACAGAGACTTTTTTAGGGGTTGGTACATAAAGCAGCATGAATTCCCACAAATATGATCTCTGGTCCTTGTTACTTGGATTTTGAATCTTTGTGCAGCTCAATTGTATGTGCTCACAGCCTGATTGCTAGAAACATAGGTTCTCTGACCTAAGAGCCAAAAAACCACTATGACACTGCTGCTGTGCATTTTTCTTTTTGCATATAGTTGGAGAGGTAGGGCAGATGGGATGTCCTGTTACCCTAGAAGATGTCAACATACACACACAAATATGTGGTTCATATTATCCATTTATATTATAAAGAAGAATTACACAGTAGTTTTATAGAGCATCTCAGATTATTTGAGAAAGGAAATTCAGGACTCTGTTCCTATGGCACCTATTACCTTTTTCTTAGCACACAGTCTGTAAGGTGGGTGTTTTGGGGTTGTGCTCTAGATTCTAGTTCAATTTCAGTGTCATTTGATGGTTTTACAGGCACTAAAGATGGTGTTTTATTAATACTGAGTTTGCCACTTACATAGAAAGACCTCAAAATTTAATTCTGTGTTGTTTGTAAAAATATATTAGTTGGAAATACAATAGTGATTTAGTACACAACTAAATTATGCTTATTCCGTATCTGGAGAGGTGTCAGCAGGATGTGTGGCTGATAGAAAATAATTGTTTCTCCATGTGCATATCACAGGGATTGGACTTTGCTGATGGTATTTCCATGTGTAATTTAATAGTCAAACTAATTCAAACAAATCTAAAAATTGCAAATAATTTGAGATCCTTCATCCTTGTGGGAAGATGTCTGTCATAACTGGCAAATTCTACACTATTTGAAAGGAAATTGAAGCATCTGTTGCAAACCAAATCTGTAAGAACATATAAACAAGGATTGGAGGTTGACTTTTTTTCTTTCACCATTTAGTATTTTCATCATTCCTCCATCTTTTCCATTGTCATCTTTAACATTTTCCACATTCGTTTGCTCTTCCATTACTTCTCTGTTGCTCCATAGTCACAGGGGTTTTAGCCTCAGATCTTTGCAGTTCTACCATCTAATTTGTGCAGATTTCTTGATAAACTATACTATGGGGACAGAAATCACCTCTCCTGATATGTAAACCACCAGACTAAAAGCTGGGACTGTAAATAAAACATGAACATGTATATCTTTGTGTCTTTGAGCTTTGTTATCATGATTTGCCTTTTCTTTTTTTTGGTTTCATAAATATCTTTTGTCAGCAAAAGCAGATCATTCCTGCAATGGGAATCATATTGAATGAACCATTCAGGCTTCAGGTATCCAGCGTCTTTTAATTAATCACCACTGGCAGCAGACTAGTGTGAGTATCCTACCTTCCCAATAACATTGGATTTCTGCCAATATCCTCATTTGTAACCATATTCCTTCCAGCAGTGTTTTAATGATTTAGCTTTTAAATAGAAAAAGTTCCATTTAAAAGCACTGTTCAGGTGGAGTTGTAGCTTTTAAATATTGAGTGTTGTGGTGATAGGCACCAAAGAATCCAATCCATGTTGTGAGGAAGTCATATTTTAAGGTGTCTTTTAGGGTTTATTCTGCAGAAATGCTTGTGAAAAAATTACATTCTCAGAAAATAACTCAAGCTTTCAACTTCTTTGTTTTATTCAAAAGGAACATGTCAAATGATTCTTAATTTTAAGAAGTATTTCAGGAGTAGGTTATTCAAAGTTAAAATACCTTTTAAGAAATGGAGGCTTTAACAAAGTAAAGAATTAAGGAAGGATGGTGACATTACTTTGGACTATTTTTGGTTAAATAATAGGCACATTCAAATTTTTTTTCAAAGAGAGAATGAATCTTACTCAGGAGTTCTTGGATTATTTGTGTAGAAATATTCATACCTGTGAATGGTATTCCCATTCTGTTCCAAGAAATCTGTAATTGCTAATAGCAATTTTTGAGGCTGGTGAATTTGTCTGCATTAGACCTTCCGCATTCCTAACAGTGCCTTGGCCAAGCCAGTGTCAGCAACACTGAGAAACATGTCTAAATTTCCCTAGTGTAGACAAAGCCTTAGAGCCCTAACTTATATGATTATGTAGAAAAATGTCAGTTAATTGCCTTCCTTGTCGTTCTGAATTCCAAATAGGTTGTGTCAGAAGTGATAGAGAATATTGTTTCTGCCTTTACCACACAAAAAAATATGGTTTCTTGACTAAAAACAAATATGATTACAAAAGGGAGACTGTTCTCTGGAAAAAAAAAATCCCTTTCTCTTTTTGCTTAAGTCATTGAAAGAGATTAAAATAATGATGGCATATTAGAGTACTGCTGAGAGTCTTTTACCATCCGGAGGGTCAGAAACTGTTCTGACCCTCTGGGTATCCATTACCTAGATTTATCAAAACAAGTGTATAGATAGTGGCATTTCATAGAGCATAAGTGTTGAAATGGTCATTAGCAGGTCTCTAAAGCTGTTTGCCATCCTCTGCATTACCAGGTGCAAATATACAGGATTATTGCACATCTCCAAAACTGAGCTGTTGCAAATTACTCTTTGCTCAGTTCTCCCCAAAGTTTCTTCTGAAGCATGAGATTCAAGCTGAGAACAAGGCAATTAGAAGAGTATCATTTAAACAGCTGCAATATTAAAAACAATGGTTACTTTTATCAGTTCTTCTTTCAGCTACAACAATACTTTATATTTGTACATTAGGAAAAGCTTGTGATTAAGCAAGCTTGAGCAAAGTTGTTAAAATTCAGCTTTAGTAAGATATTTGAATAGTTTATCTGACTGGATAATAAGTATTTAATCCTTGCAATAAGTCTTCCATGAATTCCCTTATTCTGTTCACTTAGTGACCTTTACAAGCTGAATATTTCCTCTTTGCCTCTGCCCTCATCTTTCTAAGAACAATTTCTGTACTGTGGTAAAGTACTAGAGAGCTGTAATAGGGCATTGAAATTGGCCATAACATTGGTGGTAAATAATGGGAGTAAATGGGAATTTTCATGGCACTTGTTCAAATCACTCTACTGCAAAAAGTCAGACACTGCCATGAGGTGTCTTTTACCATCAGTCCTGAGAGCTTATCGGAGATAATTCAGAATATTATATTATCTTTCTCTTAGAAAGAAACCTCAGAACACACACAGTGACACACCAAGAGACCCCATTAGCCAGCAATTAAGTGGAAATGAGCAGAATAGTGCTGAAAACTGTTTTTGTTAATGAAAATGTTTGTACATATAAGACTTAATGGAGCCTATATTTTCAAATTCTTGTAATATTGCTGATGCTTTCATTGTGTTTTTATAATCCTCTTTATGATAGAAACAAAGATGACAGAGCAGTAGTCTGCAGGCAAATGAAGCTAAAGAGCAATTTTGAATAGACGTTGACAAAAGGAAGAAAGTTCTTCAGCTGAAACCCATAGCAAGGAAGTGGGAAGCCTGGCTGCTCTGGTGGTGGCTGAGAGTAGTTGAAGGCCAGGAAGGGTGTTCAGTTTAACTGGAATGTCAAAATATATTGTATCCAGCATCCCTCTAAACTGGGTACCTACAGGTTTTTCTACATAAATTTGAATTGTGGGTTTAAAATTGTGCAGAAAAATGTCATTTTTCTGTAGTATCTCCATAGTGAATCTTGCCCCACAGAATGCCTGTGGTTTGCAGCTGAAGGGAAAGAAAGAAGGGAGGCTGGAATATTGCTTGCTCAAAATTCCCTTGTATGCATAATATCAGAGAAATCTGCTGGTGCTTTTTTCTAAGGCATTTTAGTGGCTGACAGGAAATCTCATCTCTCCCAGAGTCCATGAGTCTCTCTCTGCTGCAATAGTGAGGTGGTGGAGCATTCAGACGAAGCCACATCATTCTCATTTTAACAGTCCATTGACTGCTGAACAGAGGAGAAAGCTTCTTAATTATTCTGCAGGCACGATAGTAAATATTTCATTTAAGTAGTTACAGCTAAACAAAACTAGAAGAGGTTTACCTGTTTCACTTGAATTTCCTCAGTTTTGGTTTACTAATGGTCTAGGTTATGATTTGCAAATTAGACTAGTGTTCATCAGAGGAATACAGTAGGAACCAGTCGGTGCATTTATTGATCACTGTGAAATGGAAAAGTTAAAACCATCTTTTTGGAAGACATGATAGCAAGCTCTGACTTGTTTGATGAGCACAAACTGTAGGTAGCTGTCTCTATGGACTCATGAACATGCTAATTATCCCTCTGGGTTTCCTTGAAATCTTTGCAAACTTTCACGCTCCCTTCCATCTCTCCTTGGAAGTGCATGATGTGCGTGTGTCTGTGTTTGTGATTTTTGCTATTCTACTAGATTTTTATTTCCTTTTATCCTTACATATCACTCTTTTAAGCTGGTTCTTTTTATTTAGACATGGTGTTGAATAGAAGAAGTTTTCAAGGCAAAATAAATGAAAGCCTCTTTCATATCTCGACCTAGATGAAGTTTATCAATAAGCCTGCATGAAAAAGCTATGTGCTTGTACAGGTTTACAAACCTGTTCCAATTCAGGCCAGTATTCCTTGTCCCTGTAGAAGGGGGTCTTGCTGTCTCTGCTCTCTGACTTTGTGTCTGGTACCTTTTTTCAAGTTTCAAGATAAGGAACTGCGCTGGTTTAACCCCAGCCAGCAGCTGAGTTCTACACTGCCGCTCAGTCACTGCCCCACCAGTGGGTCTGGGGAGACAACCAGAATAATAAAAAGGAAAACTCGTGCATTCAGATAAGGAGAGTTTAACAGTGAAAGGAGAAGCTGCTCACGGAAGCAAAGCAAAACAAGGACTTAATTCACCACTTCCCATGGGCAGGCAGGTGTTCAGCCATCCCCAGGAGAGCAGGGACCCATCAGGTGTCACAGTTACTTGGAAGACAAACACCATCACTCCAAATGGTCCCCCCTACCTCCTTCTTCTCCCCACTTTATGTACCGAGTGTGATGTCCCATGGTCTGGAATATCCCTTTGGTCATTTGGGATCAGCTGTCCTGGCTGTGTTTCCTCCCAGTTTCCCATGCACCCCAGCCCCTCACCAGCATGGCAGTAGGAAAACCAGAAAGGGCCTTGGCTCTGTGTAAACACTGCTCAGCAGTAAAAACAAATTCTCTGTGTTATCAACACAGTGTTCACCTCAAATCCAAAACATGGCCTCATACCAGCCACTGTAAAGAAAATTAATTCTACCCTAGTCAAAACCAGGAGCTCAGAGTATTGAGCAACTGGTGAATTTGTATTTCCTAGTATGAATAAATGTAGAAACCTTACATCTCTCTGTCTTCCTTCCTGTACATGTATGTATATGGTTAAAGACAAGAATGATCAAATCAGTCAGTTACATCTTTTTGGAACTGTGGACTGTTGTGGCATGCGTCATAGGAATGTTTTAGTGCTTCCCACTTGTTACAGAAGGATCCAGAGCATTGATGTGGCATACTGCATTTATCTTCTGCTTCTGGGGATATTTTTCTTCCCATTTAAATGACTTAAATGATCATTCTTGAAAAAAAATGAGCATAGTTTAAATGTTGTATTCAAATTTTTCATCCTGCATTCAGGGTAACATCGATATTCCTTTTACATTTAATGATGCCCTTACTGAGTGAATGGAAGCTGTGTAACAAAATAGATGACTCCTGCTTTTGCTGTTGAAATTGTTTGAACCTGACCCTGTCTCCCCTGACTGTTTAGCAGAGCCTTCTTGATTAAGATTTATTTTATTTTAGCTCATTTTCAGGGGACCATTATTTTCTTTACTACACAAGAAAATATTTGGATTTTCTTTTCCTATTCAGTCTTGATCTTTTCTGTTAGAGCTGATTATACATAGAAATATGTTATGGTTTAATTGCAATAGAGATGTCCATGTTGGGAGAGATTTTTGTTATCTTCTGGAGTTTGTAGTGTTTTGTCTGGTATATTGATTATTGGCTGCTGGTCAGCTTGTTCAAGGTCATAGAAGAGAAACAAACCTGAGTCAAAAATACCCTCAGAAAGGATGGCTTAAAGCAGCTCTTTTGAAAGTTTGGTACCAGCAAGCAAGTAAACAAGTGAATTAAATTGTTTGAACATAATTTGTCTTTAAAATGGTAGGAACAACCTTGACTGAGTGGAAATTAACATCCAGTAAGTGCCACAGCAACAGTCACATCTGCGGAGCTTCCTGTTTCTTTTCTGTGTGTTATCCTTCTACAAAAGAGTCATTATGCATTTTACCTTCTCCATAGGTTGCAGCATGCCATCAGAGCAGAGATGTGCAGCTTTGAACAGCAGTTAATAAAAGCATTCTTTGTGCTCTTCACTTTTGTCTTATTTTACATTCTTTCTAGTGGTGACGAACACTCCTACCTTCTCCCTGGCACTGTAAATTTTTCCACAGAATTATTTTGTTAGAAGATACAAAACACAATTTGGCACTTCATTATGATGATGATGGATTTAAACTGGCTTCTGTTATTTAGTTTAGTGGTGACAAGTTTATCACTTGGCTTTCTCCTCCAGAACAGTTCTCTTGGTGCCTTGCCTTCTCGGTGCTGCCTGCTCTCCTGAGAGCCTCATAGAGGTGTTGTTTTATATGTGATTTTTACAGCCTATTCAAGCCTGCCTGCTCCTTGCTTATCCCTATCTCCTGTGAACATCCAGGCAGAGATGAAGAATAGTCTGGACTGTGCTGTCTTAGGGCCAGAAGAAACTCAAGATGTTGTCATTCCTGTGTCGAGAAGATCTGTTTGCATATCCATTTCCTAAAAGGCTTCATGAGCATTCCTTGATTGCCTCTGCTTATTTAGTTAGTGTTTAATTAGTTTTAACATTTTTCTAAGTTCTATCTTCTTTTTTAGCAGCTTAAGCCTGTTTCTTCTTGTCATATCTAGTCAATGCACAGACAACAAATTTATTTCCTCTGGAAATAAATCTTTGTACCTATATGCTACAGCTCCTCCCTGTCTTCTGTTCTTTAGGCCAATCTTTCTTCATGTCTTTTCACAGTTGCTAAATCTCTGCTCACTTCATTTGCTTGCTCCATTCCTTCTTGAGGCGTGGTGCCAAACTCACAGTCAGCATTCCAGTATTCCATCTAGAGACTTTCTGAGTGGGCATTGCAAGGAGAGGACTGTTCTAAGGTGTCTTGTCAGCTGCATCCTTGGGTTTGTACTTCAGTATGACATTCTGAGTTTGGCAGTTTTTACTACAGACAGCATCCAGTGATCCAAGTTCATTTATTGATCTGTAAGGATGGCAGGATCCTTTTCTGCAGAGATCTGTCCAGTCATCGGCCCTCTGGTGTTTTGAATGGATTTGACATCTTGCTCCCAGCTACTTTGTTGGAGGCACTGTAATCCCTTGCTGTCTCGTGGCTAAATGTTCATCCCTCAAGTGGCCATAACGCTGGTGTCTCCATGGCTCTGTGACTGACTGATGAAAGGAGCCTTTCAAACCATTCGTGTCACCTTTCTCTCCGGGCAGCTTCTGGCACATGGGCAGTGTGGGTGGAGCATGGTCTGGGGACTTGGGCATTGCTGGTTTCTTTCTGAGGAATGCCTTTGCTCCTCTCTCACCACACAAAGTACAGAAATATACTCAGGAAGTTACACATGACATTGATTGAAATCTTCAGGGGGAAACCATCTTTTGATTATGTAGGTGCACTGTAAGTTCCATAACTGGCCACTCCTTGGCTGGGGTCTAGAGATGTTGTGTTGCTGCTATTCCCACTGACAAAATTAGCAACAGACTTTGTGGTGTGAAACATTTTGCAAAACCAAGAGTGGTTTCTCTTTGAAAACACTGTTGCCAGAGAGCCTGATAAGGTAATAAAGAAAAAAGTGGTTAAAAGGTAAAAGAAAAAAAGATAAATATTTCCCTTTGAAAAGAATGTTCCCTCAAATTGCCTAAGAATCATTGGTGTGAAATAATTTGTCCTATTTGGAGATAATTTTAGACACGCTAATTGATCTGAGTAGAATTTTTCCTTTAAAAGATGTAGAGGCAAAGAACAAGGTTTTATAGGAGTAATGAAATACAGCATAGATTTCCTTCATTCCATTTAATGGGGGCTTGCAATTTTCCTTAATCCGTTTTGGTTGTTGATTGTAAGTATAAAGTTTGCAGTGGGCTTATGGTAAATCTGCCAAAAGCTGAAAAATACAGGCAATAAACTCCTTTTCTTTACAGTCTCTTTTTTACTGAGCTTGTCTTGAAAGCTTCTCTTCCAACCCTTCTATTTCTCTTTATGTCAAACTGAGCTGAAAAACATATTTATATCCAGTCAACCAGAGTTACTGAAAAATAATTAGGATTGTTCCAAACAGAAAATATATCAGATTAAACTTCCTTTGGGAAAATGCCTCACTGCCTGCGCTGAGTAAACACACCAACATTATTAACTTGTGGATCTTGTTTCTCTGTTCTTTCTGTATTTTGAAGAACAGAGAACCAGGTGCAGCTACCCACCTTATTGTTTCCCTTCCCTTTTATAGTCTCATCATGGATGTATTAAGGTAGTGGCTGAAATGGGTCCACAGTACACAATGTTATACTGTGCTGACCCTTCTGACTTAGAAAATTGCTGTCCTAGGGGGATTTCTAAACTTTCATTCCAGCATTTCTAGATTTCAGCTCTGGCCACTGGATAAGGAAATACGTCTTGTGCAATGAACCTGAAGAGAAATTAAATTTTTCTGAAATTAGGGTTATTCTATTTCTGTGGTAATACTTACGCAGAAAGAATTCTTCAGGGTATCTTGAAATCTTCAGTGCAGTGTGGCTCGGATGTCAGTGCTTGCAATGAAAATCTGTCATGTTAGGGGATGCTCACCTCCTGCCTGCATGATTCCCAGTAGTTTTGTGATGAGTTATCTTGCAGAGTGGTGTGGGATTTTAATACAATAATCTGTACATTAGTGGGAGCATGTCATGCTAGGGCTAAACCAAACTGGCCAGAGGGGAGCCACAAATCCCAGTGCATTGAAATTCAGTAAACTTCAAAATTATGTAAACATAATATATTGAATTAACTCAGATAGCTAGTTAATTTTAACAAGGCCTATTTTCTTCTCAGTGTTGCATGTCAAATCCAAATACAACCTTAAAGGATATGCTGTAACATCGTAAAAAATCATGTAAAACTAGACTGTGAACAATTAAAGGCTTTTTTAGGGAGTGGGGAGAGGCAATCAGGTTTGGCAGGCTGGGATTCAAGGCTGGAATATGCAGAGTCTCTCAAACATGAGCTTCCAAAGGCCTTTGTAGAGTGCCAGGAGAGCTGTGCAGGGTTTCATTTCTCTTTGAGTGTGCATCAAGATTAGATGTCATTGAATGTTGCTGGCTTTGTAAGATTACTGGATTAGTAGTGATTTAGCTTGTTTCACCATACATCTTATTTCCTGATCAATGTGACATGAGTTTTAAACAATTTTGGCATTCACTGGTTTTTCACAATTTATACAACTATGAATTTCATTAATGATTTTCAGGATATTCCCCATGGTTTCTGGAACAACAGCCAGAAATGCCTGCTCTGGAAGAATATTTCTGGTTTGAAATTGGCAATAATGCTTTTTCTAAGCCAAAAAATTATCATCTCGCATTTGAATTGATAGCTGCTACTTCTAGGGAGAAGGAGAAACCATTTAATTTGTCTTCTATATGGGGGAAGTAAATGTGATGCTCTTCAAGGCAAAATATGTTTTCACTAGTGAAGAGCTGTAAATTGCCTTATGTAATTTTCCTCATTTTTGTACTTTGTTTATATCTGTTGGCGTAAGAATCCATAAATGATTCAAACCTTCTGATCTTTCCCCTTGCTCCATGTCTAGGGAGTTATGCATTAGAGCCAGCTGGTTGCCTGGGAAAGGTGGCTCTTTTTCAGCAAGGAAATGGTGAGGACTATACTGAAAGTGATGAAAGTGTTCTTCATGGGCATTATCTATGCAAAAAACCCTAAGTGAATGTGTCCTCAGAATAGGGCTGATTGTTCTGGGCTCCTACCACCAGGAAATAGACACTTCCCTACCTGTGGATTTTCTGCTCTTTCCACTGCTGAGTGTTCTTTTAGGTGGATATGCTTGATTTTGTGTGTGCAAGCCCATTTATAACAGGAGAGAGAAGCTAATCTCAACTGAATTTCAGTCACCTTTGCCTTCTGGAATATATAGAATTTCCCTTGAAGTTTTTACAGAGTCTACAGTCGGCACAAAACAGACCTACTGGCTCCTTTGATATATTTTTAAGCCTCTGCTTCATCAATTGTGCAGGCTTTTGGTTTATTTTCAAGTTCAGTTCAACATTCTTGTTTTGATGTAGAGACCCTGATGTTATTTTTGATCTTTTATCTTGGTTTAACTTTGTTTCCTTGTGTTTGTTCCTAGTGGTAAATTTGGTTAGGACAGAAAGTATTATTTCAGAGTAAAGGTTGCAGGAAGCACAAGAGGGGATTTTTAGATTCTGAGGCACCTGGATGGTCTGACAGATCAGGAGCTTTATTTCTGGAAATACTGCAATATCTTTTCTGTCTAAAGCCAAATATTAAAGTTGTGGTGATTTTAGACACATGAATGCTAAAAGATGTTGGAGTGAAGGTTTCTGTTCTATGGAATAGGAGGAAGAAGAGTGAAGTAGAGAAGCTTTATGTGGATTCTCAGTAGAGCAAATCTTTTAGCTCATGAACAGCAGGGAAAGTGGAAGTCACATTATCCAGGTTGGTTCAGTCAGTTGCTAGTCAAATGATAAAAATTTCACAGAAAAGTTTATATTTTTGCATAAATTGTGTGAGAAGGATGAAAAAAAATGTGCCTCTCTTTGTTCAAGAAGCTATTTTCAGATTGCTTTTATACTTTATATATTGTTACATAAATGGGGGAACCTGTACTTAAAGTGAAAGGTGGGTCTGAGTGACTCTTTCAGATTCAGTAAATGAATGCAATCAAGGTAAATCAATATTTAAAGGGAAGCAGATTCTGACTACTAAAGGAAATTCATGCTTTAGTTTTGTCTAAGTGTTTTATTTAGCAATTTTCAGTGTATTGAGTGGCCTTTGTTTCCATGAAAGAGAAGATTGCATGGGGTGATCTTACGTAACCCAGCTTCTGCAACCCAATTTTTAATTGAGTTGCCAGCTAAATCTATGCTTTCAAGGGTTATTAAGGTCTACAAGGATGACAGGAAGGCTGCACAGTTCCAAGATAATAATAAAGTCATGTAGTGCTATTGAAGATGAACATACGAACAACGTCCTTTCTGAGGTAATACATCTTTTCTTGATATTATTTTTTTACTTAAAAATAGAAAGTTAAATTGAATTCATGCACTTTCTTCTCTAAGTTCCCGTATATGCACATAGAAACACAGCACCTGCACTTGGCAATTCCTTTGATTTTGCTCTCTCTTCCCTTCTGTGTTTTCTTTTCTCTCTTACTGCTGCCCCTCAGAGCTCAGAAATGTTTGTATCAAGGTATTATTCCTGGGCAGGAGTTCCAAGGGTATGATACTGCTATTGTTAGTGCCATGCTGGAAAAGGAATGCCGAGCTGGGAAAGGAGCACAGTAAGGACTTGATTGAACTCCCATAGGCCTTCCATTGAAGATTCTCATTATCTTGTACAGACTTTTGTTCATCTTGTGCTGTGTTGTACCCCTAGTGACTGCAGGGTAGAATGTCAGCTGCTTCTCTTCAGTGCTTGGCATGTAGATTATTGAATCAAAAATGTGACAGTTATGCATTTGTTATTCAGAAGGGGAAAAAAAGTGAAAAGAAAACCATTGCCAATTTAAAGTTATTATGAGCGAAATAATAAGAATTCATGAAAACAAGAACACTTGTTTCCAGTCAGAGAAACTGAGGGGAAAATCACCAAATGGGCTTTATGCTAAGCAATTAAACAGTCCTGAAACCACAATTTGTCATACACGCGTTAGCATGTACGAAGCAGTAATTCCACCGGTATAGACATCTTCGTTGAGATACACAGAGCTCAGATAACCTTCTTCAGCAATCTGGAGGCTTAGTGTGTATCGCGGGTGAAAGTTCCGTCGCGCTTACGGGAGCCGCAGCCCGGCGAGGGCGGCACCGCGGGCGCGCTCTGGAGCCGAGAGGGAAGCGGCTCCTTCTGCGGACACTTGGGCGCGGGTGCGCCTGAGCAGAGCTACGGGCGCTAATGACTCCTGGGCGTTAATTGACCCCCGGGTGTTAATTGGCCCCCGGGCGTTAATTGA
This sequence comes from Thryothorus ludovicianus, assembly GCA_013397245.1. Lineage (NCBI taxonomy): Eukaryota > Metazoa > Chordata > Aves > Passeriformes > Certhiidae > Thryothorus > Thryothorus ludovicianus. The sequence goes on from VZTB01008810.1 coordinate 1,063,800, forward strand.
CCCCGGGCGTTAATTGACCCCGGGCGGGCCGCGTTAATTGGGGCGCCCGCGGGAGCGGCCCCGCGCCAAGGCTGGGCGGGCGGCGCCCCCTGCCGGCCGCGCCGCGGGAGCCGCCAGAGAGGGGCGCAGGCACCGGGGATGGGCACCGGGGATGGGCACCGGGGATGGTCACCGGGGATGGTCACCGGGAGCCGGGGCTCCCTCCCTGCCCAGAGCTCGTGGGTGCCAACCCAGCACCCCCGAGATTTGGTTCAAAGATCTCTGAAATGATTAGGAGTCTTCCCAGCGCGCTCTGGGTCAGGCCCTCAAAAGCTGGAGATTTCATGGAATTTAGGGTTAGGTCTAAGTTCATGAACCCCTGGTTCTCGCAAAGGTATTAAACGTTTTGTTTTCAGTCAGTTGCCATGTAAAGGCAAAATGTATACATAAACAGTCTATAAATGTCCATAAGCATATCTAGTATATATACAGAATGCATATGTAATATAAATAAATGGTGTGGAAATATATACAAAGGGTATATAACAAAAATAATCTTACTTTACGTTATAAATCCTAGATTAGCAAAACTTCAATAAAATAGTCTTTTTCTGTTTGGTCAGATCTCTTACAGTTATGTGTGGTTCTATTTTTTGACCACAGATACATGTTTTTCTTCCCAGAAATATATCAATAAAATCACCTCTTCTGTTTTCATTTTTCTGTTCTTCTGTGTAGTCATGTTCCAGTCACATTTTTGAGTCTGCAGAATACTGTAGCTTAAGTGGGTGCAGTAGTTCTCCTTATTGATCAAGATTAATTTATTTTTATGTAGTTTATTTAGAATTATCTTTTTAATACTTTTTTTTTTCTTTCAAAATTTAGGTGGAGAACAGACCAAAGTATTATGGAAGAGAGTAAGTGTTTTTCTCTTTTAAGTGTCTGTTGAGTATATCCAAAAGTTGTTACTTTAGAACTTAAAAAAAATGGTAGAGGTCTAGTAAAATATTTTATTTTACTTTTCACTTCAACTGGGATCAAAATACAATGGAAGCATAATAATACAGCTGTGTTGCAGTCCATTGCTGCTGATTACAATCCTTGGATTATATTGTTGTGTGAGCCTGCGTGTTTATTTTACTTCTCTCAGGAGAGTTTTGGGTAAAAAATGTTGTCTGGAGTATTCCTTCCTTTTATTTTAGCTGTTATTTAAACCTGCTAATGGTTCTGCATTGGCCTGGGAAGGGGAGGAGCATCTTGTCTCTCTCACTGCCTTTTTGTGTATGCTCCTTTCACCACTACTGAGTTGTGGAAGTATGTGTGTGCAGCTGTTTGTGTAAGTGCTGTTCTCCCTGCTAAAGTTATGGGGTCCACAGTACCCAAAGAAGAGCTGTATTTTTCTTTGAAGGAAAATAACAACCCACTAGAGTGTAATTCCTTTGTGCTCCGCAGTCTTTTTGCCAACAAATAACCAGGAAGAGGCTGTATTATGTGTTAGCATGGAGATCTGGGCAGGCAAAGTTGAGAGGCACAGCCACTGCAACAGCCACCCAGCCTTGGCATTTGGCCTTTACTAGAGCAATATGCTGAGACCCCCAGCCCTTATCACCAGCCAAGTTACTGAGATCCCATGTTCTATTTTTTTATTCCATCCCAGACACACCATCTGTGTTTAATGATCCTTTTCTACCGTTAGAAACCTCAAGAGCCAGTAGCTTTGCCCCTAATTACTGGAGTTCCATTTTTTAAGTGTTACCTTTGCCAATGAGGAATTCAAATCTAGCCACTAGACTACAACAGAGCTGAAGACAGCAGCTAGTTGAGTAACACGTCATACTTCCTACACCAGGACTTGTAAAATTGCTGCAGTCTCTTATCCAGGAACGTGCCTGGCTTTGTGGAGCAGCAGGGCTGACAGGAACTGTAAGATGTCATCTTGGTGAACCTGTCCAGGCAAGATGACCTTAGTTATTATCATTGAGAAAGGAGATTTCAGAAGTACTGAAGGTAGTCCTATAAAAGCTGTTGACTCATTACTCAGTGGTACTTGGAAAGAGAAACAGGAATTTCTAGGGAAAGAAACTGCAAAAGCCATCATTATATCATTACATTACATTATAAATCTGTGATGTGACTGCATTTTAAGTAGTGCATGTGGTTTTGGTCCCTCTCTACCCTTTCCTCCTCCATCCTTTTCTTGAAGGTTTTGAGAGAAAGGTACTGCAAGGGGCAGCAATGGTGGAGTGAAGGGATGCAGCTCCTGCCACGGGAGAACAAGTCACCTCAGTGGTGCCCAAGAAGGGCACATGCACAGTGCCCTTCTCAAGTTCATTGCCTGAGGCAGCTGCAAAGGCCAAAAGCACCAATATCTAAAAGAGTTTACAAGTGGGATTCTCAAATACATGAAGGGTAAGGTCACAAGTGATCAGACACGATTGTGTCTAAAGCAGTGACGGATAGACAGGGATGAGAAGTGAAAGAAATATGTCACTGCTTCCTGCACTCTTTCTGTAAGCATTTCTTGTTGGCTGCTGTCAGAGGCAGGCATTAGTTCAGGGGATCTTGTACCACGTACAAGCTCTTTTCATGCTCTTATGAAAATGTACTAAAAATATCCATAAGAAATCCCAGATTACCCAGTGCATGGTTAAAGAAATTTCACAGGTGCCCCAGGCATCACATCCAAGCGATTTCTTAAATTGATCACAAATATTTTGTCCTAATATCTAACATAATGTTTGCTGTATTTTGTGGGGAATAGCTTATGCTTATTATTTTTTACTGCAATTATGAGTTTACTGGTAAAATAATGTTTCAGTTATGTCATTTAGAGGATGTTTGTCCCCCACCTGTACAGAGAGAAAAGATGAATCAGTTCACATTACCTTTAACACAAAGTCACTCTGGAAAGGTCATCTAGACCTAATATTTTCAACATGCATTAGTTGTGAAAAGACAACGCAAAGAGAACGGAACAATTACATTTACATCCAACGTGTTTTTCTTCTCTTTCACTACCAAGCCAGAGGCAGTGTTAGGAATGTGCCACTTCATATGTATTGTCAGAAAAGAGAAAATGCTGAAGGCCAGTAGATTTTTAGTGCTTTTTTTTTTTAGACAGCAGCAAAAATAGAAACTTCCAAACCCTCTAAAGACACCCTCAGAGACTTCATCAGCTAGCAAAATGTGCGTAGGAGTTAAGACTCAAACTGCTGTCAAGACTGAATTTGTACCTATGGAGAGATCACTGCTAAATATTGGTTTTCATAAGGTTAATTGTGCATCCTAGGCCCACTTTCTGTCTTAAAATAGCAATGACAAAAGAATCAGAGAAGTATTGCTTTTTATTCCAACACTGAATGAGGAGCTCCTTGACATGAAGAAAACAATGTTTTTCTCAAGACTTTTCTGTACCTTCCTCTACTTTAATGTATGCAGAATAGAATTTTGAATAATTGTTTCCATTTTTGTCTCTGTTTTCCTTACAAATTTGAGGAAGCAATATAATATTAAAATAAAACAAATTGATTATAAGATGATCTATGATTTTAATTATACTGAAATATTTATGTTTATAAATACATATCTTTAAATAACTTCATATTAAAATGCAATAATTCAGATTTTTTTAAATGCCTTTTTGCCTAGTTTTCAATTCTGTTGTAAGGCCACTAGAAAGGAAACAAGGAGGAGGAGAATAGACTGATAAAAGAGAAAAGTTGTGAAAAGATGGGGCATTTACAGAAAATAATCTTTGGGTGCAGCTGAGTTTATCCTGACTGAAAGTGCATTTCCAATGTAATTTTTGTGTCCATGCTGAACTTGTCCATACAGGGTGACCATCCTGCTCCTTGGATGCTACCCTGATGGCTTAGGCCATGGTGCTTGAGAGTGCTGAAGTTTTCAAATGTTTTCTGGGGTGGAGAAGGGTGTTTTTCAGGTTGGATTATTCTGTAAGTTGTTGAAATATCTCCCCTTAGGTTTCATGGGATCATTTCTCGGGAGCAAGCAGATGAAATCCTGGCTGGTGTAGAAGGAGCGTACATTCTTAGAGAAAGCCAGAGGCAGCCCGGCTGCTACACCCTTGCTCTCAGGTAAATGCTGGTTTTATAGAGGCTTATAGTTCCAATGTAAGTGTGCTTAATGGAGGGGATTTTATTGGTTCCTTTTCAGTAAAGTCTGTCTCCACAGTTACTTAGAACCCTGTGTGATACCAGAGTGCTCTTGTCAGCAGTTTGACCATTGTGGTACTGCAGCAACTCAGTCTCTCCTTCAGTACCTGTCTAGGAAGTCCTTTTTCGGAAGCAGTGCCCATTTTCAGATTTATTTTTTTTTTTCCCTAGAGTTAAGTTTTGTAAAGATGGATCTTCTCATTCAACACTCTATGAAAGGTGTGAGTGAATACAGAACAGGAACCTGTCCCAGTAGAGGACGCAGTCAAGTTGTCCTCTGAGCTCAGTTGTTGTGTACCAAACATCAACAACTATCTATGATAATAACTCCAAATAAAGCTGGGAAGTCATGACATCCAGAAGCTGAAAACAGGCAGTTTTCTTCCCCAGTAGGAACTCAACTTTTTTGTAGAAATACATTGTGACGCATGGGATGCTGCTGCTCAAAGAAGTGAGAGTCTGTTATTCAACTGAATGAAAAATTCAGTGGAAACCAAACTCCAAACTCACTGCCCCTCACAGGTGCCTTTCCTGGCTTAACTGTGCTATTCAAAACCTGCCCACTCAGGTCTTAAAGACACTGTGTATTAGTGGCAAGAGGACAGGATATTCAGCTGGGTTTTGATGAAACAGACTCCTTGGCAATGTTTTGCAATTTTTATAGCATTATTACTCCTGTGAGATATACACAAAGTGAAAGTCTGCATTTTTAACCTTCTGCTGGTAAGACACGAAGAAAAATCCTTTGAGGAGTTACCCAAGTAGCTGTGATACAGTGCTGAAATCATGCTTAGAATTTGTATTGACGTGCAGATGGTAAAGCTGGAAAAGCTGGTGAGTCATGCCAACTAAAAAGTGGTGTAAATTAAAACCAATTTGTGTCAGCTGAAAAAGAACAAACAAATTTTTAGGGTTTTGGAGGAGATTTCAAAATGAAGAATGGAAAAAATAAAGGACAAGAATTATGGCAAAATGCCTATTGTTTTGATGAAACAACATCTTTTCTAAATCCATCTGCATAATTATTTGTAGAATCAAAAACTGAATTTAATTATAAATTGGGATTTTATATGATAAATGTGGGCAAAAAATAAGAGGCATAATCCATGTGATTTGAAGTCCCAACAAAATTTGCAAAGACATGCAGTTTTGATGCAATGTAAGGACTATTTAACGCAATATCATATCTTTGAATGCTTTAATCAATGCTGGGATTCCAATCTCAGTGTCATAAATTGAATGTGCTACTACAGTACTTGGATTATTAAAACACTTAAAAAATCCCACTAGCTTACACCTGCTGTAAATAGGGCTAGAGCTTTCCCACATAATTTTAAATATTTAATTGGGCCCTGAGTTAGGAGCTTGGTCTCCCTGGCTTCCTGACAGAGGGTGATTCAGACCCTTGGGATTTTGATTAGTTGGTAGATGTCCATCTCTTCATTGACTGTAAATATGCCCATATGTGAATAAGCACCTGCTTTCTGCACCTCAAAAATGCTTCAGAATGGAAGAGCCTTCAACACAGTCTGACTTCTCTCTCTTTTTCCTCTCTCCCTCTGTTTTGTTTTTTTTTCTGGTGTTTGCAGATTTGGTAATCAGACCTTAAACTACAGGTTGTTCTATGATGGGAAGCACTTTGTTGGGGAGAAAAGATTTGAATCAATCCATGATCTGGTTACAGATGGCTTGATAACCTTGTATATAGAAACAAAGGCTTCTGAGTACATTTCCAAAATGACAACAAACCCCATATATGAGCACATTGGATATGCCACTTTGCTTAGAGAAAAAGTGTCCCGGAGGCTGAGCAGAACAAAAAATGAATCAAGAAAAGCAAGTGTAACAAGTGAAGAAAATACTCCAGTTGAAAAGGTAAGTATTCAGTTTAAAATTTGCATAATTAATACCAGTCTTTCTCGCAAACATGAGAAGAAAAGGTTTTATCAGAAGACCTGTTTCTGTATTCCTGTACTTTAATAAGTATTGCTATCCCACTGCAAAGTTTGCATCCTCTTAATAAGATCTTGCCTCCCAACTATTATTTGACTGGATCCTATGCTGAAAACTTTCTAATAAGTACCAAATGCAAATGTTTTCACCATGTAAATATGTGGGTATATACCATTCACCTTAGGAGCTGCATCTAAAATAGGTCACAGGTTATATTTGTCCATGTATATACTCAAGCATTTTCTACAGTAGGGTTATGAATCTGGTTCCTGCTGACCCTTCACCACAGCTCAAGTTTGTTATGTTTCTGCACATGGTTCAAAGCTCCTCTTCTCTGACAAGCCTTTGGTGGATGGGTCTCAAACTGGGATATTGTGTGTTTTCTTTCCTTCTTATGGATCCTAAATTGGGATGTTGTCTGATTGACTCCATTTCTTCTTGCTCTTCTCATTTGAAGTGGGCTTTGCTTGATCTTCTCTTATGCACTCGTATTCCAGAGCGCTGTATGGACTAGGACTTACGTGATGATAAACTGAGAATTTTGTGCAGTTAGCAGCCATCTGAAGATGTAAAATTAGAAATTATTTTACATATGAGAAACAGCCTTATGAGCAATGACATGTGGGTATTTTCATTTCCCAGGTGGTGTGGCAGCAAGAGCTGTCAAACAAAACTTTGTTTTTGAGTCTGGTCCTTGTGCTGAATTGACTTACATTTGTTAAGCATACTTTTGCAGTGTGACTGTTGATTTTAGTGTTCAGTGGGCTGGCCAGCTAGTTGGGAACTAGAGCCAGTTTTTATTTGAAAAGCAGGGAGTGAATTTGCTGTCATATAGTCATCGCAAGTATGAAAGAGATCAGGTTTTTTATGTGTATCTTCATGTCTCTATGGCATTTCTATCAAAATTACCAGTTGGGTTCACATATCTGTATTGGCTGATTATTTACTAGTTTGGATTTCTCAGTAATAATAATTGCTTGAGTAGCTGACTTGATATGTAAACCTATTCATCCTCTATAACAAGTTAATTCCATTGACCATGACATGTTTTAGGGAAGGAATAGCGCTGCAAGGAAGGTCTTTGGAGAATGGCACAACAATTCAGTTTTATTTCAAAATGAATCCACTGGTTATAGTAGTTTTTGGTTCAATTGAATGGTGTTACAATATCCAAGAGGAGTAGATGCCATTGAGACATCCAGTCCTCATTCAGTTGCTTCCTGTGATTGGATCCTGGGTGATTTTGGATGCTGTAACAGGCATAAGAAAGGAAATGTTTACTTTATTTGAGGCACAATAAGAAGTAGACATAGTGCAGTGTGACAAATTTTTTGGTGTAGATGTTTCTGTGTAAGTAAGGGAATGATCCAGAGGGTGTTCTGGAACTGGATCATCACTGGGATGATTGTAAATATAATTACATGCATGTGGTGTGATAAAACAATTATGGCAATTGAAAACCATGCTACATTCTCTAGGAAATCAGAGGAATTTGCTTTGTACAAGGAAAAATGCAGTTTCAAAATTGTATTTAGCTTTACTTACAGTTTTTGCAGTTGAGGAGCAAGTCTTCAGTTATTCTCAAAGGCTTCAGAGGGACTTGCTCTATTACCAAATATTCCATAATATATTGTTTTTCCTGTTGTGCTTATGGTTGGATGCCATTATTCAGTCTGGGCAGCTTTAAGTAGGCATTGTAAAATCCCTTTTAGACCAACAGAAGGCAAACAATTGCTGAAGGGACCCCTGGCCTCTCTCCTTCACCACCACCTTTTTGGTGACGTATGGTTTTGTGCAGATACACAATAAGTCACACTAGCAAACAGCTCCAGATTAAAACTGACTAAGCCAGAAGGAAAAATAAGTGACTTTTCTGCCACATCTGCTACCTGATCCACCTCATATGAGTGGAGATGCAGCACAAGACTGTTCCCTGAAAACAGCTCAAAAAATTGGCTTAATGTGTGAGGAATTCTGCATTCTTAGTTTCAGGTACCTGTGCTTGAAAATGTTTGGAGTTGACGTAATGCTCTGGCAATAGTGAAAACACACCTCTGGACCCCATTAATGATTGTATTAAATTTTCTTTTGCATTGCAGCTGAATGAAATTCAGGTGTTTAGAGGGTGGCTTGTCTCTGAGGTGGCTCATAATGTGAAAGACAGGTCCTTGGCCTACAAGGGCTTGTGCTCATCTAGATTTCTGTATGTGCAGGCAGGAGCAGCCTGCAAGGCTGGGCTCTGTGGCTGTGCTGTCATGTAAAAATAGCTGGCTTCAGCTAAGTGACTACACTGTTGGCAACCCTCTCTGCCTTCCTCCCACAGAGGGGAAAAGCAGAAGGAGGAATAGCAGCTGTTTCTAACATATTTTTCTTGCCAGGAGGAGTAGGAGCAATCACAGCTATAAGAGGAGTGGGGCTAAATACACAAGGGGATCTGCTCAGGCTGAAACCTGATGTAGCAGCTGAAGCCTTGATATTGATGATTAGGACTCTCAGTGGGCTTCTCTACCAGTACCAGTACCATCACCTCGTGCAAATCCATAGGGAAAAAAAGATCACATCAACTAAAATATTAGCAACTTAAAAAAAAGCTCACAAAAGTCTGTATGGTGAAGCCTACCATGGCTGCTTTTGATTCAAATGTGCCTGGGGAAGTCATCAGAGGTTTGGTTGCAGAGACTTGGGGATCATCTTTCATTTTGTTACTCACAGTATCCTCAGATAAAGCATGGACTGGGCTTTTGAATAAACTGGTGTATTATCAAACATTTGTCAGTATTAACAAATGGGGATAAAACAGGATAAAGGGAATTTCATGTTTGTTTTTACAATAATTTTGGAAGTCCTCTCAGAAGAATATTATTGGGAAGTGGTAGTTCAGTGAGAGTTCTATCAGATGTTGTGCTTGAGGCTGATATGTCTTGTACAGCGTTTTAGACAAAGACTATGGTTTGCCTACAAATCACTTCACCCACTTCAGTAACTCCAGTAAATTTCAGACCCCGAGAAATAAGTTAATGAATATTCAGTATGACATTTTTCTGCCAAGTAAATCCTTTGCTGAATGTGTGAAAAATCATTCTTTTTTTCCCCCCCCTCTGGCCAGCTGAACAGGTAAAATGTTAAAAAATAAGATTATTGAGCTGGTTTATTTGAAAGCACTGCCTAGATGATCCAGAAATGATGGGGGGAAGCCATACATGCAGGACAGAAACTTCCATTATTTCTCAAGAGGAGGATGAGAATTCAATGCTCTAAGGTTAAGCACCAATACTCTTGTATGAAATTAGGCTCTTTACAAGCAAGATTTTGTTTCATACTGAAACAGATTCCAGAGTGTTTCATACTGAAACGAATTCCAGGGTGTGAAAGTGCAGCTGAGGGCATTCATCCCCTCGGTGGGTTTGTTAACACCGTCCAGGCAGGCTGCTCGTCCTGTCACCTCCCACGTTGACAGCGGGGATTATTCAACATCTCCCTCACTCCAGCGCCACCGCTTCCGTGGGGCGGGTCGGCAGAGGGGGCCACCAAGGCACAGGCTGCCAGGAGGTGCCAGCACTGTCTTGCTACTGCCTGGGGTACTTGTCTGTTCCCATAATGATAATTTCTTTGAGGTTGTAATTAGTGGAGTCATGCCCATTCCAGAAGGGGATGTGATAATTGGGCTGGATTAAGCTGTTGTTGCTCGTGCTTTTTTTATCCAACATTTTTTATATCAGGCCTAAGAAAATATTTGTGCTCTAAGATACTTGATGCTGGTGTTTCATCCAAAGTTATTTCTGTCTGATTTTGAAGAGGTGCTTGATTTGTAGGCACAAATTCCAAATTTTAGCCTGAATAGTTTAACAGGTCTTTAATCTGAAAGGAACCGCAATGATTTTTTAGGAAAGAAGTGTTGTGGGAGAACAGCATGCTGCAGATTCTTTCTTAGCAGGATAGGCAATTGTCATTTTAACAGGACCCACATTCAACGAGAATGTTGGATAGAGAGTTTTTTGTGCAAAGAAAATTTGATGAGCACATGTTGTCTGTTTAGAGTTGTGATTTAAGGTTGGGCTAGTTGTGATCGCCTGGTTTACGTTTGCTCTGCTTATGGAATGCTGTACTTGGAGCAAATGAATACATGCTAGAGGATGTAGGGCAGATAAGTAAGTACCTGGTACTGATGCAGTCTGCAATTAATTACCAGTAGTTCAAGTTAATGGTGAATGCAGGAGAAGTGTAACCTGCTGTAAGCAATTAATCTTCACATATAGGAGTGAAAAAAACCTGCAGTAATCTGTCAGTAAAATATGTAGTTCTGAAACATTTATTGCTATCACGTTTTCCTGCAAATGCTGCCCTTACTGACTCAGCAGTCTTTGTGCCACAGACAAGGGGAAAATTATACTCCTTTCTGTCTCAGCAAGTGTAATTTGGAAAATATATTTGAGGAATTTAAATGTTGGAAGTAAATACAACTGGAGTTTCATGAATGCTCTGATCAGGAAAATGCTATCACCGTTGCTGATGGAAAAGCCATCCAGGTTCCCTGCTCTTTCACTTTCAGTCCCATTCCTGTGATCTGCCCTGTGCACAACTGCAACCACCCCGTGCCTTGGGTGAGACCTGGATGCTGTAACACAGTGCCCTGTGTCAGACAAAAGCTGTGTCCCACAACTTGTTTCTTTGCTGTGCTGGTCTGATGAGAAGAGCAGGCTGGAGTTAAAGAAAACCCTTGGCAACATTTGAGTTTTAAATGTTTGCAAAAAGAATGATCTTAATCTATCTGAAAGAGGACAAACTGTTGGTAAGTGCAGTAAAGATTAAGGAAGGCTTTTCCCAGTGCCAGGTCTCTGCTTACTTGGGTGCTGGCAAAGCTCCCATGAACTTCTCTCCTAGTCAGACCTGGCTCAGCAGTTGTACATGAAATAGGAGTTTGCTCAAGGCCTGGGCTGGAGTGCTTGCTCTGCTCTCTGGCTGTAAGCACGTGCCAGAAGCAGCATGAGGCATTTAGCAGTGATGGTCTGTACAGAGCAGTGCGGAGTTTGAGGTAAACCAAGAGCGAGCTGTTTGTGGAGTCTTCGCTCAACAGCGGACAGCGCCGAAAACTCTGTGTTGCTGTTTGACACGGTAACCTCTTTATATCTGTTTTTGTGGAACTCATAACTGGACGTTGAAGTGCAAATGACAGAGCCCACAGTTAACACTGCAGCTAGACTGAAGAGCTGAAATTATTAGCATATTATGAAGTCTGGGAGGTTGTAGATTTCCTTGGCAGAAAATCTCACACAAGTAATAGACAGATAAGAAAACTATTCCTATTAAGGCAAAGGTGACAGAAAAGGAAGAATAACTTTGCTAGAAGTTGATATTACTGTCCTCATTAGTCATGCTGCTCACACACAGTTTCCCATAGAAGAAAATGCAAGACTTCCAGGAAAAGCTATTTTCTAACATCCCTTAACTGGAGATGTAATCTGGTTATGGAACTAAATTTTTAGGGGCACTGCTGTTTTTCTTACATTAAAATTGTACAAGAGGCAGTCAATTTTAAGACAATTTATGGTTTGGTTCAATTTTTGTAGGTATTTGACACTTTTACATTGTTATTCACACCATGTCCCTTTCTGAAGGCGTTTTAGCCTCATCTTACAACTCCATTTTTGTCTCTTCATTGAATTTTCTACAAGTACTGCTATCAGCCAACAACAAAGAAATCTTTTCAGTCTTTCATTTATTCATTATTCTTCCCATTCTGCAGCTTCTCTAAACCTCTAATGATCCTGTTACAGGTTGCTAGATTGTGTTTAATTCTCTGCTGGGAGGTCTATCCTGGTGTTGAGCGTTTCCTTCCACAGGAGGGCTGCAGGGTACTGTGCTGCCCCAGCAACAGATCCTGGGGTTAAGAAGGTGGTGAGCAGAAACATCTGTTCCTGCAGACTGGGCTGGAAAGGCACTGATAATTTGATATGATATATTTTACATTGCCTTCAACTCCCTACTTTTTGCAGTATGCTTGGTCAGAAAAAATTCAAAATGCGCAGTTTTACATGGTTGTTAACAGCCCACCATCGTCTTTTATTAGGGGGTTACAGTCTCACTCCTGTATTCATGGCCACAGAATTCACAAGAGACCTCTCTCTGGCAGTACTGATTTTTCCCAGAAGATGCTCAGACACCACTCTGATAAAAAGCAACATAAATCCTGTACACAAAGGTGGCCTTTATCTGCAGGGTTAAGTAATACATGCAGCGATAAAAGGTGTGTGGCATTTTTGCTGCTAGCAGCAACAAACTAATACATCAAAATGACTTTGGGAGTAATGAATTCCTTTCACCAGTCACTCAGGCTTGTCCTGCAAGAGTAGTATTCTACACACAGGTTACCACATGTACATACTTAATTGTAGTGTGCCTTGACATGAGTACCTAACTACATAGCTGACTCTCTTCTGTAAATAAGTGTTAGCAATTCAGGAGTGATTCTATCCAGAATATATTCTTTGGTATTATAGCACAGCAAGGAGGAGTTTATATTAATACAGTAGGTCTGCCAGAATACATATTTTAGTAAATTTGTATTTCAGATGACAAAGAGCATCATACCAAAAATATATTCGGCTGATGATTTTCTTTTGCCCTTCAGTGCTGACATTCTTTTGTATTTTCCGACTGTGTCTCTGCAGCTGTTTTGTTTATTTAATGCATCATAAATATAAAATAGACTATATAAGAAATAAAAATAATAAAGCCACCAAAGTAAAATTGTGGAAAGTGTCTGTTTCAATTCCTTCCTCTGGCTGTCTATGCTTAAGCACAGGAAAATGGACAGTGCTCTATAGTTGACTGTGGCACTCCCAACCGTTACATAATATTTAGCCTGATTAAACCAAGATTTTTAAAGAAATAATTTTTATCAATTATAACAATTAGTGGAAATTGAGGGAACCAAGAGAAAGAGATGTTCCACAGCAAAGTATTTGCTTACATTGCTTCCCTGAACTGTTAACATCTCTCCAGGTTCCTGGCTCCTGTTGTGTTATTACCGTCAGCTTAGAATTCATGACTTTTGCCTTAAGCAGAAAGTGATATGATTATGCCTGAAGAGAGCTTGTAAGTTGGTGACAATACTGATTTACCCAAATGACATGATGCAATGGGTGCTATCTGATCCAAATGCTACTGAGTTACGGGAAGACCCCCAAGGATTTCACTGAGTCTTGGAGCAGTTCAGGGCATTGCTAAGCATATGGAGCAAAGGTAAATAGCAAGTTTGTTACCACAGTAGTATTTTCCAATCCAGTGTTTTTGCAAGACAGCCAAATAGAAGCAATGCGAGCATCACAACTAGGTTGAAATTTTCTCAGATGAGAATTTCAGTTTAGTACTGAAAATTATTCAGTACACCACAAGTGCTTATAGTACTCCTAAGGCAAATGCCACTTGTCTCTTCAAGGTCAGTACTGTGCATCTGCAGGTAGACTCTACCAAATTAATAAATTAATCTTTTTCTCTTGGGTATGTTCCTCTTATGATCTTATTAATAATTCTGCTAAAGCTAAATGTTTGTTGCATAAAAACCATGCTTAGTTTGATGTACTAAAAGTAAAAGCTTATGTTAGGGTATATTATCTTGGCTTTTATACTCTTTGATGGCTTTTATACTCTTTACACAGTTTGATGGCATTTAATTCATACCAACAAACTTCTGCAGGGATTGAGATGGAGCCTTCAGCATAAACATTTCATTTGTCTAGCCACTGGAAAATGAAAAGGCATTTTTTAAGTAAAAATCTATACTTGATTATCTTGCATGAATTGTGAGACACTGTAGGAATAGGCACTGAAATTTTACAAGCATGTAAAATTTAAACTGCCATGTTTTGATATTGGAAGACAAGTGTTCTATTTATTAAATATAAGAGAGAGATTAATTTCTGGTAGAGGAGGTCTTGGAAGTAGTGTCAAAAAGAGAGTATTTAAGTTGTGAATAGTATTCCTCCTTTATATTTTGATTAGAAAATAAGTATTTTAAGTGATATGCATGTCTAGGTCATACATTCGCTTGGCTAATTATAAGGAAAAAATAACCTGTCCTCTGTGTTCATGCTGAATATGACAAGAAATGGTAGGACTGAAATACTGTTATGTGCATTGCAGGTTAGCTGTTAAGGGAGAAAAGAAAGAATAATGAAATGCTGGGCTAGAGTGCCTGAGGGGGTGACAAAACCTCCCTCATCAGAAGGCTTAGAAACATATTAGAAAACATCTGGCAGAAATGGCACAGAAAGCTTGGATACCTGAGGCAAGCAGGAGAAAAACCTCTCACAGCACCTTCTAGTCCTGTTTCTCTGTGGTTTTCTCTGAAAATATATTATTTAGGCCCTGATTCATCTTGGCTAGATGAAGACAATGTACTAAAGTAGCTAAGGACTGGTTATTTGATTCCTCTCCTTGGGAGGAGGGGACATGCAACCTTCAGTTCAGAATTGCTACTGCACTAGTGAGGCACTAACTGCAGCCATAATCCTGGTATCCAAGGCTTTTTCATCTGCCTCTCACCAGAGAGAGACAGGCTAGCAGCCTGCATCCACATCCTGCAGCTGGGATACTGGGAATCCTGGTGCAGGTATCTCCCTGGTCACCTTTAGGCTGGGTCAGCAGCAGACTCAGTTAATAGACTAATAATTAACAGTCTCAGTTAATAGAGCTTGATGGCTCTGCCAGGCAGGAGAAGGCAGCAGCCCTGACAGGAGGACAGCTGATAATGGCCACAATGAGGCACATGCTGTTGACTGTTCTCAACTGAGGTTGGACAACAAGATTCGGGGACCAATTATAAAAACTGCTCATATTTGGAGAAGAGGACACTGTGGAGCCCAATGGTAACAGTGGGCTCTTTCTTTTAATGCATTCTCAGCCCTGGAGATCAGTGGAACTGCACGCAGTCATCAGCATAAGTTATAAAGAAGGAATGCTGCCAGTTAGACTTGATTGCCTTTTTGATAGATTTACAAAAGTACTGAGTGAAAAGAATGCAGCAGATGCAGAATAATTGGATTTTTAGTAAAGTAGTACAATCTCTCATGAAACTGCACTCTTGACATTAATTCAAATTTGGTTGGCTCATGAACATGGTTACACAGACCAAAAATAGGTAGAGGAATTTCAAGCAAAGAATAGAGATAGACAGCAACTTGATGAGCTGGGGGAAACTGGCTGATGAAGTACTGTAGGAACAGGAGTTTCATTTAAGATTTTTATTGATCTGGAGAAAGTGCAAACAAGACATTACTGATAACTCAGGACAGTTTGTGCTATGATGTCACTCAGTATAGGAATTTAATCCCTAGAAACATAATGAGCATCCATGACAGAAGCACCAAGAGAATCTCAATTAGAATTTTTAAGAGGAGAATTTGGCAGTTTTTAAGTGCACAGAAAGGAATCGAGCCACATATGGGCACTAGCTCTTCTTTGGGGAGGGTTGTTTGCATTTAAGCCTAGTGTGTCACTATTAAGCAGGGGCTGGAGGTGACAAAGGAGGAAATTGCCATGGCTTCAAGAGAAATTGTCTTCACTGCTTTTGAAGGTGTTATTCTTTGAAAGCATCTTTCCCTGATTTTCTGCAGATTCCAGCCATCAACACGGTACCGCCAGCTGTGGTCACTCATCCATTTTTGGCAAGCTGTAAGCTAGAAATAGTGCTTCACCTCCCCAGAATAATTCTGCCCAGTACCTTTAGGCAGGGACATGTTGGAAGTCTGTCCCAGGTGCCATTTGGTTGGTGGTACAAAACAGCTTTTCTGAAGTCTGTCAGGCTTGTTGGGGACCTTGTGAGTGGGGATGACCCTCTGAGGTCTGCTTTCAGTGCCTTCTACATTGCTCATGGCAGTCTGAGCTGCAAGCTCCTCAAAAAAAAAGAAGGATGGGCTGAGAGTGTAGCTTGGCAGAGTTTCACAGGTGCAAAATAGAAGCTGAGACAGAGCTTTTTGTGGGGGAGGAAGGTGGCAAATCTGGAGAAAGCATTTCCAGATAACTCTGCCTAGACTCTGTACAACCTAGACTTTCAGGGAGCAACTTGGGAGGAATCAATCAAGATGATTTATGAATGAAATTGTCTCAATTAAACACTAGGTGGCACATTTACTTAAGAGTTTCTGGGGACTGAATTAGGGTATCTTATACTGCTGACACCCACTTGTGCTTGTGCAATGAGTGGTTTCATGGGAACATGACCACTGATGTCTTTTTTTGACAAGTATTCATCTTGCTCTTAAAAAAACGTGGCACAACACCACCGTCGCTTACTTCAGCTTTAGAATTACTCTTTAGCTTCTCAAAGTCACTTTTGTTTTAAAACACATTGCAAAATGTAGTGCTGTAAGGAATAGGTGTGTAAACAGAGATGGTCCTAGAGAAGGGTCCAGTCTCAGAGGACTTAAGTAAATAGTGATGAGTTAATATGCAAAGACATCATATGATTTACTTTTTTTATTTATCGGAAAAGCTAATGTGGGAATATATAATGCATTTAAAAGTTAAAATGAAGGAAGCATTTGCTCTTATGTGAACGAAAAGCATGGTTTTTGATTTCAGAGCTGGTATTTTAAAGTAATGGCATCCAGTGGTTAGGGCTAAGTACTTAATGGCAGAAAATACACTTTTATTCTGCATGTCTGTGTGTCATGTTTTACATCATCCAGGCTGCAGTTTTAATGTATGCTGTTTCTTCTCTATTGCTGAAAGAATAAATGCAGCTATCTTCTGTTGTGTGAAAAAAAAAAAAAACCTTTTCATACAGTTTGTCCTTGATAAAAGCCAGGGCCACCAGGGCAGAGCACTTAGCCTCTACCAAAAAAATACTGTTCAGTATATCTACTCTAAGTTGACAAATAGATCCTTTGGGATAACTGCAGACACTGTGAAGATAAACTTTGTTCATGCAGGAGATATCTGCATTGCTGATTGCACAGGTTTTTGCAGGAAGGGAATTGTAGGTGCCACACCAGCCAAAATTCTGGGATGAATCCTATTGTCTGTCAGTCTGATCTGCCATAACTCATATATGAACCTGAGTTGATAGAACTGGTTTTATCTGTAGAATGTGAGCTCCTACAAACAAGGTTGGCCATGTAAAAAGGGAGCTAAGTATGTAGGGGTGTGCTCATTATGCCAGTGTTGAGGGCTGTGGCGAAAAGACTTTGCCATAGGAACGAGATTATGGGGATAAATCCTCTCCTTGCTTAACGCTGGGTGTGCCCAGACATGCTTGGTGTTGGAATTAGGTGCTCTTTAAGCCCCCTCCAACCCAAGCTGTTCTGTGATTCTATGATTTTAACAGCTTGCATTAGGACATGAAAACTGTGTCCAAAGCATCTGTGCTTTGGCATCAGGAGAGTCTTTGTGGTTTGTACCACAAAGATGAATTTATGCCTGTTTCCATTTTCAGTAGTTCTAGTGCCTATATTCTGTGAGGGGTTTTATGTCTGTTATTTTTGCAGGCCTCAGGAAAATACTAATAGAGCAGCAAGCAGTTTGGACAGTGAGCAGCTGTCCTGCATGTCCATGGCTGGATCCCTGATTGCTGCCAGGCTGCATCCATAAAACTGTGGTTTGCAACCTTAGTAGAGAGACACCTGGGAAACTGTTTCAAATAAATTAATTCTATTTCTTTATATATTTTAGGAACTAGAGGAAAAATATTTTTCCTTTATTTCTCTCTTCCCCTTCCTTTAATTTGATCAATCCAATCAGTGGACTTTTCTAAATCCATATGGTCTATAATGCATTGCTGAAATTGAAGCCAAGTGAATTTGCAGACAGAGCTTAAGGCACTTCCAGAATGGCTGAAATTGAAGTATACTGCCAGAGATTGGACTAAAAAGAGTATTTTCAAGGACACTATTCACCTGATTTGGGTTCTAATAGACCTCGAAGTACTAGGAGTTAAAAGAAAAGTCTGGATTGTGGTTTCTTGGTGGGCTGGCAGAATCCCAGTTGAACAGAATCAAGTCATCATGTGATATAACTTGCTTTTTATGAGACACTGCATTCAATGCAATATAACTTCCACATGATACTTTGTAGGGAATTTTTCCATGTGTGGTTTTTTAATGAGCTTTCAATAGCATGGCTTGTTTCCTTCTCCCCATGTGAGCAGTGTACAAGCTCTGTATCATCCACCTAATTCCACTGAATTTCGTGAGAAAATACAAAACTTTCTCCAATTTCCTTTGTTCTAATTCTCACTAAATTTGACTTTGCAAATATAATTAAAAAAAAAAAAAGAAAAAGAAAAGAATATGGTAGCTAGGGTACCTGTAATGTTTTCTTTCTTTGTGGGTCACAGTGTGTACTCTCAAACTAAGGTGTGGCACTGCCCCAGTGGAAATGAGAGCAGGCCTGTGTAGCCGCAGGTTGAGGCACATTTCTGTCCCATCAGAGCTGCCCAGGGCTAGAATGTGTTGTGATTCACATCTCCAGTGCCTCGGGGCTGTGCTGAGCCAGCCTTCTGAGCAGGCACAGCCTGAGCTGTCCATGGAGTAATAAATACTTGTATCTTCTCGGACTCAGAAAAACCCTATTTGGTGATAGCAAATGGAGATGAGGATCTTGATTCTTCTACAAGGTAGAAGACTGCAAATTAAGGGACAGTAGCTGAAATGTTCATATTTTTCCAGTTTATTGCCTATTTTCTTTTTAAAGCATGAATACAAGTACCCGAATAGGGATAAGAAACATGACACTAATAAGAAAGAGGAGATTAGAAATTTCAGCCATCAGCAGCCTTTCTGACTGTATGTAAATCAGCTTAACAACTGTGGAGGTTTACACTCTAACACCACCACCTACTCTTATCTTGTCATGTGCTGCAAAGAATAATTTAGTATTTTGAATAGTTGTGTGTTTAGAGAGGTGTGCGAGAATGCAGAGAAAGTCCTTGAATATTTAATATTCCAATAAACAAATTTAAAAATAATTTAATTCAGGTTTTGATAGCACTTCAAATCTAATTTAACATTATCAGAGTCAAATGAGAAAATAATATATTCTTATAATTTTTTAATATTTTTTCCTGCTGTAAAAATTTAGCTGATAAATTTGTGCATAGAAAATAAGCCTTAATATTTTCAGCTTTGTATGACTTTAAAAAACACAAGTTCTGCATCATCCTCAAGGAAAAAAACCCAATACAGTAGAATCAGTAAGACTATAAGTGAGTATTTATTGCAACAGGAAAGATGCATTTTTCACAAAGGCTTAAATAAGTGCCAGGGGAGTGGGGGGGTGTGGGAGAAATTATCTGTATCCCTGAAAAAGAGAAATTGGCAAAAAGGAAACAGTTCTATAATAGTTCATGTGGGACTGTGAAGCGTTTTGGATTAGCCATGCACCATAGGTAATACTAGTTATTTTTTATATATCTTTTAGTTATATCTAGTTATTTATATATCTTTTTACTATTGTTGTTCTGTTCACAATTCACTTTATTCCAAGATCCTATCCATGGCCTTTTGGGATATAATTACATTTTTCACTTGATCTGTAATTTAGTAGCTGGAACAAGAAGACAAAAGGTTATTTGGAATCAGACCTGACAGCCAGGAGGCTGAAGTGCTGACATTAGTCTGCCTCCAACAGGTCTATGCCTCATGTTTTGTCTATATGTGTGTTTGTGATATATTTAAAAAGCAAGAAACTCAGTAAAAAGGATTCTCAGCCCACACACAGGTGCAGGCAAAATGCACATTTTGAGCATTGAACTGTCTGTTTTATTTTCAGCAGGATGTCTTTTTTTGGGAGGGTGCTGGAGGTTTTTTTTTTTTGCTTGCTTTCTCTGAACCTGGTGAAAGTCACACAGAGCATCAGAGGATGCTTTTCTCCTTCCATTAGCAGTGCACATTCTGTTGAACTTGAGTCCATATTACCGAGCTGTTTGTCTGTCTTGCTGTTTTTACACAGCCCAATTGGTCCATTGGTGGATCTCTGTACTGAAAACCTCTTGTGTTGCTGTGATTGGCAGTTGCTAGCTGAATAATGGGAAGTTCTTCACTATCTGCCCTTCACCTGTGTATGCAGCCATGAATTAATGTCTGTATCTCAGCAGCTGGTGAGATCCCTCCTCATGGCTTCCACTAAGACCTTATCTCTATTGCTATTGCACAAGAGACTTTATATGGGGACACTTCAATTCACAGAAAGGAAAGCAGCAAAGCAAAGATTCACAAATACTTTAGGACAGAAGTGCAGATCTGTCTTGTTCAAGAGAGATGTGGTAATTAGGGTTGTTTTGTCAATACGGTCTCATGATGGTTTGTTTGGAATATTAACATTGGTGCACAAGGTATTTTGTATAACAGTCTGCAGGGGAGGGCCTGTGGTGGGGGGGAATATTTAGGAGGCACACGTGTGCTAGTGGAACTGTCACTAAAGGTCAGAGTTGTACCCAAACATGTCTCCATGACAAGCCAAGACCAAGTTTATTTTGGCATTGTAGTCAGGGCCAGTGAGGTGTTGCCGCCAAAGACTGTTATAAATCCCAACAGAAAAGAACAACCTCCAGCAGATTTTCTTTTAATTAAATCTCTTTATTGATCTCAGTGGCAAACATAGAAAAGACAGCCATTGTGAAGAAACTATGGAGCCATGAGAGACAGAAACAATAGCAGAAATGGCATAAAAGGCTTTAAAAAAATTGCCTACTGATCTCAGTCATCAGCTTTCTTCCTTGAACATTCTTCTATGGCACAATGCCAAAGTCAAAACATTTTGCCTTAATTACGCTTTTATAGATGTCTTGTTAGTTCAGACTTCTGGATCTAAAAACTGCAGAATTTGTAATACATCTCTGTAGGTAAGCGTTAAACACAGAAGAGATAGTGATAGAGATTTCATCAGGTTTAGTCGCCAAAACCTGAATTTCCAAATTCCCCTGACTTTAATAAACCTTCCCTCAGATGTGTAGACAAGCCATGTGATTTGCATCTAAGCCTAGCAGCACAGGGATGTGGTGAGCCTTTGGCTGTGGACAGTGAGATGGGAGCAAAGGTTTGGATGTAGCAGGTTTTGGCCCCTTTTGGCTCTTGGTTCAACAGGTCCCACTACCTCAGTTTTTCAGCTCTGAGTAAAATTTCACAATGTGTACTTAGGAGAGACTTGGTAAATAGAGTGTTCTTTTTCCAGTTAAACATTTTGCACATCTATGACCTTGCTGAGGCTTCATGGGTATATCTCTGGTAATGGTGCTTTGAGCTTTACCTTCCTGAGCTTTGGGTGCCCTTCTGTTCAGCCTAATTACTTGCTTTTACAGGGCTTTACTTTTTTCTTCTCAAAATCAAGCTTGAGAACTTATAGTGGTGTATTAAAGGAGTCCAAGGAACTTATTCTGACACATGAGACTGTCCAAGCCAGAAGCTGGGGAGAGTGATTTTGAAAGTCTCTAAAACAGTTACAATCATAGATGTGGTTAGATTCCACATCTTTTGAAGGAGAGACTTCAAAACAAGGAGCTATTGTTGAATCTAAAGATCTGATCTCTTTATGTCACACAGCAGGAGTCAATTTTTTCTCTATTTTATATTTTGTTTAAAATACAAGTGCTATGCTGTCACTTCAGAAGAAATTCTGCTGCTCTGTTCAGAGGGGTAGGCAGTAAAATTGAACATTGTCTTCCAGTACTGCAGTCACCTCAGACTATGCTTCAGCCTCTTCCAGCAAGCAAGAGGGACAGGAGAGGCAGTGTCTGGTTACTGCACCATCTGCACTCCTGAGCTGATGGGCAACAGGAGTAAGAAACCACTGGGTTTTCAGAAAGCCCCATGTCCCAGCTGCTGCAAAGAGTCACCACCAGCTTGCCCCGGGATATGAGACACTGAGTTACTGCCTTTGGCACCCTTCAGTGAAGGGGAAACTCCAGCAGTGGGCCACTGCCGATAGTTAAAAGAAGAAATTCAGGTGTCTGGACCTTGGGAAGAGGCACCACCAAGCTCTGATGCACTTCCCCATCCTTTGCTTCTCTGTAGGATGACCAAACATGATAAATATCGTAGCTTTATCGTGGTGTCTCACCTAATCCCAGAGAAGGAAGAGTGTGTAGCACCAGATTTTATTTATACCTCTTCCCATGGGATATTTGCAAATCTTTCCCACTGTTTGGATACTAGCCTGAAGAGCAGGATATCAGCCTCAGTCCCTCTTTAGCAACAACAACCTCTTAAAAGGAGACAAATGACAAATAATTTTGGCATAATGGGGCTGAGGTTTATCCAGATTCTGTTGCAAAGACAAAAACGTGATAAGAAATGTGACTTCCTGTTGCCGCTACTAAGGAACAGAGCTTTAACAATTTCTTCTGACAAGTGACATCATTTCCAGAGAAGCAATGAGAAAAAAAGGAAACAACAAAATTATGAAATAAATTACATGTCTGGGCAGATCTCAGTGTCTGTTGACTTCTCTTTTCGTTTAAACAACATATACACATTTCTAAACAAACTCTCAAGGATTAAACATGGGAATTTCTGAGGGATATACAGAAATTGCCTTCTTATCTGTCTTAAGTGACATTGAAGGCACAGGAGCAAGTGGAAAGAAGTCTTCCAAATTCAGAACAAAATGGCCATGTATTGTAGACATATAATATATAATATATTGTATATTGTATATTATATTTTATATATTATACATAATATATAAAATATACAACATATATTGTGTAATATATCATATTTAATATAGGGTTGGATCCAGCTAAGCCACAGGATTTATTTTTAAGAACAATCCTTTAAAATACCCAGGGATTGTGATAAATGTTGTGTTTACTATAATTTAAAGGAAGGAGATTATTAAGAAATAAAACTAATTCTTTTTGGCCCCAAATGGATACCATAACTATTATGTAGATGTTGAATATGACTAATATATGAATATGAAAATTATGTAAAGCAAAAGAAGTTCTAGATTAAGAAGCTGTTGGATCTGGTTGTCCAACAGCTTGTATCAGCTTGAGGCTTGTGTAAGATCTGCCTGCCAAAAACAGGCATTAAAGAATTGAAGCATTATTTTTGTGGAATACACACACTTTTTCTCAACAATAAATTTTAAGAACTTTTATGTCCATAATTAATTGTTTTTCTAGAAAAACATCACCCTTTTTTTAGTGTGTGCTCATGTACACAAATAGGGAGAAAGTGTTGGCACTGTAGTTGTTGCCCTTTTTTACCTTCCTTGAGGTCATCCAGGCTGGTTGTGGGAAACCCTCACTGGGAAGTATTTTCATATCTGACATTAAGTGTGTGGCAATCTCAGCTTTTTCCTTATTAACTAAAGAAATTATGCACATCACAGTGCGTGGGTCTTAGCAGGATTAATCAGAGCAACATTGGGACAGAATCTCTATAAGACTGCTCAAGCCCTTGCTGGAAGTCAGAGTGGAAATGGGAGCTCTCTGGAGGGAGAAGGATGTCCAGGAAAGGTGTATGAAATGCTTTATAACCCAGCGGATGACTTGGTCTCCTTCCCTGAAGCAGATGCTTATCAGGAGACATGCTCTTTTATGTGTAGCTTTTTTGGAAGAGGAGCATGGAAGGGAGAGGAGTAAGACCAGTGACAGCAGAGGGATCCAGACTGGATAAAAAGGCAATTCAGAGCTACCCCATGGAAAAAAAACTAAATACACCTGTTCTTTGGGAGCCAAAAAGATCAGACTGACTGAGAACACAGCCTGCTTTGTGTTTCTCCTCAGCCTTCTACAATCCATGCCAGCAAGTAAACATGTTGAACCTCAACATTTTAGGTCTCAGATTGGAATTCTATGTTGAGATTCTGCCTGCAAAGTTCTCAGGTGTTGCTCTGAGTAATCTTGGAGGAAATGACAACTTTCACCTCAGTCAGCTGTGATAAAGTGCAGCAAAGGTTACAAATTCAATTACTACATAAAATTGTCAATCAGAAGCATTCCCCAGCAGGAATTTCACCTTAACACTAGGAATTTAAGGAGATACCTTGGTAAAAATGTCACATGAGAAGCCAACAGACTTGTCTCCAGTCTGGTGCACTAAAATATCTCCACCCCTTACCTTGTGATTTTTCCTTCAATCATTTTTATTTCCTTTATTTAAGCTATCATCCTGAAAAACACATTATGCAACCCTTAGTTTTCCTCATTATTTCCCCTCTTGCCTTCCCAGGACAAGAAAAAGTCTTTCTTTTGGCTTTTTCCCACTTTATGCTTCAGAAACCCCAACACAGATACCCTGGTTTCTGCCTATGGAGCACCGGCACAGCAAAGGAAAACTGTCACCTTCTGCCGCGGCACAGAAGATGCAAGAAGGACCAGCAGCAAAGGGGTTAAAGGGAGTCCCATAGCAAAGATATGCAATGCCTTGAAATTTTAAGCACTAAAATCTATTAATACATAAAAGAATAAATCTGTGCGATTCCAGATATTTCTGGTTGACACAAAACACATGGAGACAGTTATAAAGGGATATTTTTTAATTGTGAGCATTGGAATTGGTGATGCCTTGGAATTGGGTTCCCTATTCATTTGTGCTCTATCTTTCTGCACAACGTATCCCACTTCAGCAAGCCAAGCCATCCCTCCAGACCTTCCACACATCCATCCCTCACCACCCTCCTTTCCTTCCTCTACCCTCTTCTCCCCTTATTTCCTTTTCAATTCACCATCTGCAAAGGAAGCAGAACGCACTGCTGATCAGGAGGGAGCACAGCAGCTCAGACCACATCTCTCAGCTCAATCAGGCTAACAAGTTTCATGATACTCAGACTGTTGCTCCATCAATTTCAGATAAAATCAGTCGGTTGGTTCAAAAGATAGTCAGGCCGTGACAAAAGAGGTTGACTTACACTCCATCACATTTCTAAGGCAGCCTGGCTAATTTGAAGCTAATATTACTTTTTATGTTTAATAATATTTTTAAACTTCATAGATACAGCTTCCAGCCATGTTTTTTACCTTCCTGAAAGTGCAAGTGTAGTGATACGATATACCTCTGCCTTTTGTTCCACCCTATCTTTGTAAACATAATTCTTTCTGCAAAATACATGGCTGCAGGGACTTCACTGGTTTCAGCCAGTACCACACAGCCTGCTTCTGGGTGTTTGTGACTTGCCAGCTTGTTATATTTCACAGATTGGCATCAGGTGGCTTAAAAAAAAAAAAAAAAAATCCAAATTTTGCTTTTCCCTGAATACCACAGGTGTAGCTGACCATAATTTTCACTGCTTGATAGCTGCTGGAAGAAAATGTGTCTGTGGGTGAGTTGGGCACTTCACCAAAAATCTGAGACCTGCTCATTTGAAATTGTGAGGAGGGTAAGTCCTTCCTCTCCAAAAAATGGCTGCTGTTTTTACATGGGGTGAAGGAGAAAAAAAGGTTTTACAGGAGCTGTTTTTCACACAGTTGAGTAGCATCTGGCTCCCAGACTTCTCCTTTCTTTTCAACAGGACTGAAGGGAAAGGAATAATTGCTCCAGCCTTTAATTCCTAGAGGTAGCATCTTTGGAAAGGGCAAAGAGCCCTTATCTTTACCTATAGCGAATAAAATTGAGGGAATCTCTTTCCTTTTCTTCATTTATCAGAGATCTCTGAGAAATTTCTCATTTTTACCTGCTTCCCTCAAAATGAGGGCTTTGGGTGAAAAGGGCATCACCTTCTGTAATGGAGTTATGTCCCTAGCTAAGGAACATACACTGCCTCCTTGCAGAAGTGGTAAGAAGAGCCTCTAGAGTGAGTCTTGTCTTTGTACCTGAGTAGACACTAGAATCATTCAGGGCAATCTGTTCTGTACCAGTTTGCAAACTCCAGTTCCCCAAATTGTGCTTGGAGTTATGCGTGCTCAGTGACACAGAAAAAATACAACAGAAAAATATGCATCAAATGGCATCCTCTAGGTTTGGTTTGTTTTAAATTTACAATTAGGCTACTTCTAAAACTTGTTTTCCATTTTTCTAATCGCCCTGATTCTAAGAGAGATTCAGTTTCCTTCTCTTCTTCAGTGGGACTGTTCTCCCAGTGAGTTACTGTCTTGGTTGTGCAGAGGGATAAATGCTTTTGTCCATTTGAAAGAGGCTCAAAAAACATTCTTCTGCTCAGCCTCAGCCATTTGGCTGAGAGGTTTCCACATATGTGTCAAGCTGGATTTTCTTCTCTGACTGCTGAAAACTACTCCAATGAGGTTGAGGGAAGTACAAGTTTTTGACAGCACACACAAGATTCCAGCTGAACTAGTTTATTGGGAATTTTTCTACACAGCACTTTTCTTTTGAAAAATGTCAATTCCTTGTGGTGGAGGCTCAGCTCCAACAAATTGCTCACCTTAACAAATAGACCTTGAAGGAGTGTGAGATTGGCCAACACATGACACTCTTCCTTTTAGGACTTAAAAATTCTCATAATTGCTCTGTTGTCAGCAAAAAATTGTGAAAATTCATTGATTCCTTATGCTCTTCCCATGACTGACCCATCCACAAAGTTATTACCTACTCCTTGCTGAGCTGTGCTGGCTCATGCTGCAGATGTCTGTCCTTGTTTTTTTAAGCTTTGGTCCAGTCTGGGCAATTAACTATGTTGGAGTCATTGGGGTTCCCCAACTCACACTTTTTTAGCTTGGAAAAGGGATTCACATTGTTGCAGGAGTCCAAAGAAATTAGGTTAAAGAGACAATATTAAAAGAGCTTTGAAGGCACAAGATAAGGAATGCCTGACAGAGGGTCACCAGCACAACATCGACTGTGCATTTATATGATGGAGGAAGTTTTAGTTGCAGGATTTCTTTTCTTTTGTGTGGATTTTCTGCCTCACTCAGTGCCTTTGCTCCACTAAAGCAGCATGGTTATAAAGTTAAACATGCTGCTTTCCCTGGGTTCAGTTCAAGCAGTTTAAAAACAAGAAGAATTTCCAAACTTTGCTTTCCCCTGAATGGCGCAGCTCTAGCTGACTTCTATTTCAATTGTTTCCACTTTTTGATGACTATTAAGTCATGGCTGTGAGTGAGTGGGTGGCTGTGGGCAAGCAGCTTTGCCCAGTTATTTATGGAAGTGAAAGGCATGTGATGAAAATGAAAAAAGAAGTCTACTGCAGTGATGAAACTGGTTGAAAGTTGCACAATAGGCTGGATTACATCCTTGCCCAGACCCTTCATTTTGTGCTGGCAAGTAGTTCAAACATGTTAAGGGGCTAATTGAGGCTGCTTCTGCTACTGGGTGCACAAATTAGATTCTGCAGAAGTATTGAGTAAGCGCAGGTGAAACTAATGGGATCTGTTATCTAAATATAGGAAATAATATAGCCTATTAAATGTTATTTAAAAAATGCAAGCTGCAACTCCAATTAGGTGCCAAAAATGAGAAAAGATTAATATAACGAGTCAGCCTCTTGTCAATGAACCAGGAATAATACCAGCTTTCTGATGAAAACTGTTGTGCAGCATCCAGACTCCACAGCTTCCCAATTCCCTGATGAGCCAGGAGGGAAGGGAGGGTCATTAACATTCTGGATTCTGAAGAGTTTGAGAGGAACGTGCATGATGTGAAATAGCTCAGAGAAAAATAGTCTCTGCTCATGTAAACACAGACAGCATCATATGACTTCAAGGGTCAGAGCTCAGCTTGAATTAAGACAGATCTCTCTTATTTAATATTTAGCATTGGGAGGATGAAAGAAGTATTGCCCTAGAAAAATCAGTTTTAAAATTCTGCTGGATGCTGGGATTTCACTTTAGAGATAAATAGGGATGTTCTTTCCTTTGCTTTGCACTTCAAAGATTTACATAGGTGACAATGAGTAATCAGCTGTTTGCTGAGCACAAGACAGTGCGATAGAAAAATAGCCATCGGTTGGTTCTGAGAAGTCATGGGAAGAAACAAATAAAACAAATGACACAGGGAATGTTTGATGGTTTTTTAAGACCATAATATGGCTGATTAGAGCCTTTTTTACCACTAAGGGTAACAACCATCTCTGTGGTTGTTAGAAGCAAAATTTTTTAGTTGCAGTATTGTAATGAAAAGGAAAATAATCAGCTTTTTCAGAACATGCTCTGGAGGGTTCATCCCTAGACCATGCTCACTGTGACCCTCAGTTTGTCACTTGCTTCCCATCAAGCTGGTATCTGATAATCTCATAGATGTCCCGAGGAATACTATTAGTAGTTTCTTTTCTTATTAATATTTTTTTTCTTTAGTAGCACCGATGTGTGCTAGGCACTTTATGTACAAATAAGGAAATTATTTACTTTCCCTAGAAACTTGTAATCATTTGGGATTTACCTGAAGTAAATGGGTAAAATTAATATTTCTGGGCTGTATTTATTTATCTATTGCTTGTAACAATTTATCTTTCATGCCCAGATGTGACAAGTGTTATTTTACAAAACCCAAAAACATAGTAGGTGGTCCACAGTAGAGTCTAAGCATGGCCTACAGCTGGAATGGTATTTTCAGGAAGATAAAAAAACAACCAACCAATTAAACACCAAAATCCAAAAAAAGACGATGTTGGCAGATCAGTCTTGCTTGGTACTCTTCCTTGTTTCTCACTCTTCATAATCCAGCCAATCTCATAAACACGTCCAAGTAGATGTTTCTGTAGCCTGCCAAGTTTAAATGTTAGAAGGAAATGGGTGAAGCAAAGTTCCCAATGCTGGTGGAGAATCTCTGGGTAGAAGTGAATCCCAGGGAGGCCAGAGCTGATGCTGGTTGCTCTGGGCATCCTGTTCTCACCAGGAAGAGATGGCTGGTGGCTACAGCCTGGCATGCAGAGCCCCAGCTGGGTGCTCCACGTTTGTCCCTGAGCAAATGGTGTGGAAGTTCTTTCACCCTGGAAGTGGTAAAGCAGGGAAGAGTCCTGCAAAGTCTACATGACAGTAAAATATTGGCATCCTCATTGACATTTTAAATTATGTAAGGCACTGCTCTTCCTGATGGCTGAGAAGAGGTCCTAGCTCTAATAAATTCTGCTAATTGCTGTACCATTTTAGAGAAAGATGATTTATCTTCCTTGGGTAAACAGTTGAGGTTCTTACCAAGCACATTCACTGACACAGCTGCTGGAGATTGCTATTTTAGCTGTATGCTTCCTTGCACAGTGTTTTTTTAAACAGTAACATTTGAAAGGTATGCAGGAAGAATAGGTGACAAGCTTTGCTTAAAAATAAAGCTTCCTTTTGATTTGACTATGGACTTACATCCACATGAAAAAAATGTGGTCAGTCTTTCTAAATGCTGTACTTTTCCCCCATATATCCACTACCATGAATACAGTTGTGTGGGACAGTAATAGCCAAAATTATGCATCCAAAAGTCTAAATATTTGCATATTTCTTATGAAACATCCTGATTATTATATTTTACCTGTACACAATTTAGCACAATGTCTAGTTTAGAGACAGACTGTGGGTATATGAGGGTGGTATTTACTGTGCATGGTTAACATGCCAAGTCTTTCTTTTGTCTTTAATACATTTTTCAAATATGTACAACTAATTAAATTCAGATCTAGAGATTGTTCTGTACTGATATGCATATTATATGCATATATAGTAAGTGTGTAGCATTTCAAAAGATATGTACATATGCAGACATACTAAAGACATAGTTAATGTTACATTACATGCATATAATAGATTCATAAATATAAAATATTTTCACTGTTCTTTGGTTTCCATGCAGATTTACAGTCTATCAAATGGATTAAAGCCTGTGGCTGCTGCATAGTCAAGTAGGCAGCTGCTCAATATTTATTTTTATCTTCATTGCTGAAAAAGTAGGCCCACTGCTCATTAAATTAGTCCTGGATCTTTCAGTAAGCACTATCTCCTTCAGCAGGAGTGCAGGTTAGAAATATTTGGAAGTTTTCCAGCAATATTTAGGGTTTGGCTTTTTTTTATTTTTTATTTTTTCAGAAAATATGTATTTGAGCCTGAAATGTTTAGGTCAAAAGAAAAAAAATATATTTTACTGTGTCCGAGTGACCATATGTATTCACACATCACACCTCCACCCTCAGCATTCACACCTCACTACTTCCTTGGATTTCTTTGGGTGTCCTGAGCCTCAGTTTAATCTGCCTGATAGATGGGCTAATTATGTTGAAAGCTAATGATCCCTGGGCCTTAGGCAGTCTGCCATTAAGCTGAGAACCCAAACCACAGTCTGGCTGGCAGATCTTCCCCAGGCAAAGCAGACCTGAAACTGGGCCATTTTTTGCCAGAAAACTCCTTCCATCAAAAGCCCACCACTTCCCCTGGAGTTTAAAATTTTGGAAGAAATACAAGAAATTTCACAGAGAACAAACCCCATGCTTTTCAGCCGACTCTAGTCCACTCACAGGAGGATAAATTATCACATTAATCCACAACACCTTTTTATTAGTATTTGCCTTTTCCTATTATGTTCATGGAATGACAGACTCTGAGAACATATATGTGTGTGTATATGTGTGTATATATAGATACACACACCCCAAATTAGACAAAATATGTTGTCTGTAAGTAGGTAAGATTTCTGTTGTGCCCAGAAGGGCAGGGGGGGGAATTCTTCAGATCATTCTTAGCGTTCGTATTTCTTGGCTCCTAAATATTTTAGTTTGCAGTCTATTTATAAAGTTAGAAAGTTATTTTAAAGATGTATTTTAATGGAAAGTTTAAGAGGGACTCGTTTTGAACTAAACTGCTTGTGATTTTTCAGTAGATGTTCTAAAAATAGTTTTGTTGTATGTGTGATGTGGACTGCAGAGTTTTGCAATAGCAGGGTTCTTGGGCAGATTGGGGTTTGTCAGGAATTACAAAATGGAGTATCGGGTTGTAAAACAACCTACATCCCATGATAATACTCAGGGAGAACTCTAGATTCTTATAAACATTGAATACATTGACTGGCTATTGTACACATTTCTCTCTTGAACTTGTGCTGTTTTATTCCCTGAAGAAATAAGGGATCTGGTTATTCTGGGCAAAACAAGGACAGCAAGGAGAACAACCTTTGAATTAAAATGGGGTTTCTACTTCTGTTGTCTTCTTCATTTGCATTTTAGTCAGGAATTCAGCACTTAAGCAGAGACATGAACTTTATTATTTGGGGTATTACCTCTAGTGCACTTTTTAAAAGTACTCTAGTAATTTACTATTGGGTCCTTGATCTGATATTTGGAAATTCTTCTTTGCAGCCTTAAGTCTCTTGTGGTTATGTTCCATTTCATGTTTTTTTCTTGTGCAAAAAAGAAATGAGCTTGTTCTGAAGGTGGGGCAGGTCTCTAGAGTGTAAGCTCTCCAGGGCAGGGAAGGTCTCTGACTCTGTGTTTGTACCACGTCGCTGTTGCCTTGACCTGGTCAAAGGCTCGAGCTTCTGTGCACTATTGCAATGCAAATAATAAACACTACTGAAAAGTAAAGAGTCTGTTCCATCAATTGGAGTCTTACCCAAGTATGAACCAAGAGAAATTGTGTGTCAAAGTCAATGCTCTCCATTGTACGTTGTTTTAACACATAGTGACAATTTAAAATAGTAACGAGTTTTATAAATTAGCCGTGCAGCTACTTGATAATTTGCAGACCTTAGAAGATTTGCTAATGGTAAATATGATGACATTTCTTGTTAACAATAAGTAGTGAGACTGTACAGATTTACCAAACAAAGGAGAATCCTTGCTCTGGGATCCTGCCCTAAAGGGCTTCTGTAAGTATAAATCTCTGTAAACTGCAGTATTGCTAAAGCATACAGCTAAGTACTTCTGTAAATGCAGAGAGTCTAATCACTCAATTCACTGCATGAATTATCGTAAAGGTAACTGTAGAGGGTCTTTCTTTTCCTTTTTCTTCTGAAAAAAAAGTTTCTCTAGGCAATGACAATGTGTAGCAGTGATTCCAGGCATCTTAGAGAATAAAAGTGGAACTTTACAAGCTAAATTACCTCAGAAAGTATTTTTCTCATTTGGTGCTTCATGGGCTTATGGGATCAGGAAATCATGGAAATATTGAGGTTGTGGATAGCATAGGTAAAACTGCATTGCAAATAGTAGCCCAAATAGGATAGATGGCCCATTTCTAATCTGCGATAGTCAATTACACGAGGGCAGGAAGCAGAAGGTGAAAAATATACAAGGTAAAAATCTGTCAAAATGACAAGGCAGAGATCACTTTGTAGTGCTGGTGCCAAACTGCAGAAGAGTCTTGACTGAGTAGTCACTGAATTCTTCTTCCTTCCAAGTGGAACATTTTATTGTACAAAAGTAAGAAATAAAAGAGCTGCTGTAGTAAGTTGTCTTTGACGTTGTAGCTTTGGAGGAATGTTTTAGACATTATTCTGTCTGCTCAGGACAGCTTTCTGGTTGCTTAGATGATGTTTTTCAGATATGGAGAACCCTGCCAGAATTGCCACTGTTCTTTCTCACTTGTGAGTTAAACTTCCATTACATTGGTATGTGAAACCAAGGAGCTAATCTCCTTATCCCTGACTGATCTCCAAGGTTCGTCTGATCTCATTTGGTGCTTAGCACTGCTGTGGTTTTAAGAAGTGATGCTTCCTCATCCTCATCCCTTACCAAAAACCCAGTACCTGGTCCTTATTGGCTAGGTGTAAAGAGCCTGGATGGTTCCTAACTCTTCCCCTTATCAGTAAATATGTTTGTTTTTCCAGTGCTGAACCCACCATTGATCACACTCTCAGTGCAAACAGTTGTCAGGGGAAACAGCTATAATTGCTTTCCATTGGCTTTTTTCTTAGCTGAGAGCAACCACTTGTTTACTTCCAGGTGTTGATTCTTTGTCCTGGGAGCTCCCTGGGACAGATGTCCCCCCTTGTCCCCACCCTGCTCAAGGACAGGCAGCTGTGGCACTTCAGAGGTGCAGGGCTTTACCTCACCCAAAAATAGTTGATTTGCACCTTGCAGATGGAGGCAGCAATGGAGAAGTCAGCAGCATAGGCAAGTTCTAGATAACTTGGAGCTGATCTGAGTGATGTGGTGAAGCCACCTGCAAGTCTCTTGAGGCCACCTTCAAGTCCCAAAGTTTGTCTGTGGCGTGTAACTAGAGCCTATTGCTGGAGGGAATACTCCTCTTCAGCGCTTCTAGGCAGTGGTATGCAGTAAGGGCACTCATTTGTCTATCTTGCAACAACCTGGCAGTTGCAGCATTTCCTCTAGAAACATTCCTTGGCACCACACTCTGCTCCATTGCTGCTACCAGCTGCTTCTTCCTAAAAGCCAAGCCAGAAACTGGTGTTGGAGCAAGAGCCTCTGCGGTGGCTCGTGCACTGAGGAGCAAGTGGTGCACACGGGTTGTAAGACATGATTTGCCTGTTGGTTTGCAAATAAATTTAGCATGTTAAAAGGCTTAAACCTATAAAGCTTGAGGTGACTTATGAATTGTTGCCTGTAGAGGCAACCTTTCTCTTCCCAACATTTTGCCACTGCTGGAATTAATGAAGAAGATTAGTAAGAAAGCAGAAAAAAAGGCCAACTGGGAAGAATTCATTCTACACATCAGGAAAGTATCCAGGTTTGATACCCTGAAAGTGCCATCCAGCACTGACAGCTGTGAAACTGGGATGCAAATGAAACATTGAGCACAGGGAAAATGGAAGCAACTGGCTTGCTTTCCATGCTAGTCTGTGACATTACTAGGATCCCATGTTGGCAAGGAGCAAGAAATTGCTATAAATTAAAATGAAATAAGGGCAGCACACAATCATAATGATGTTGATAGAAGATGGCAGGTCATTTAATGAAATCTCCCTGTATTACAGCAATAGTAAACCACCTTGTTAAACTTCTGAAAGATTAAATGGCATAAAAATGAATTGAAAATGCACCTAAGTGATAAATTAACTTTATTTAAATGAACAATAAAGTGCTCGGCTTACTTTGCAAACATATAACCAACAAGCTGTTATTTACAATGTGGAAATAAAAAAAAATCTAATTTGGAAATTGATGCAATATAAATGGACACAATTAGTGTGCTGTGGAAACATACTACCCAAAAGGACATGCATGGATTTTGTCTATGGTTTTGTCTCACTGCAGTGAAGTCTGATTTCAGTTGTCTTGTGCTCTGGCCCAAATTTTTGTCTGGTTTTTGTAAACTCCAGGTTTAAAATGCTGTGTTTTCTGGTCCCGGCTGAGTAAATTCTTCATTAATGCTTTCTATATTAGGTGTGTCTGACCCCTCCACAGGGACTGAAGTGGGATACTTTGCAAATAGCTGAGGGTTTTTCCAAGTCATTGCTTCTAGAGTGCTTCTCAACCCTCAGCCTTCACAGGGGCATGGCTGTGGTGTGGCCCCTTACCTTGCTGGCTGGGTTAAGTCTGTCTTTCAGTTGGAAGTCCCCAGAGAGCAAAAATGAAAGCAGAAGATGGCCATGATTCACATCAGCCTTCTAGGACATGAATCTTTTGTTTCTCCTTTCTTCAACTAGGAGAATGAGATTATTTTCTGCTTGGAATTATGAAGTATTTAGATATGTACCTTTTGTTTTAATAGGAGAAAAGGCATTCTCAGCAGTACTGAGGCTGTCACCACAGATTAAAAGAGCCCAGGGGAGCAACTGATTAACAAAAAGAAAATTAATGTAAAGCCTTTGTGTCTCTGTATTGAGCTCATACAGGGAAATACGACTTGCTTGGCAGTCATCATTAGAAGATCACCTTTGAAACTAACATTTTATCAAAGCAAGTAGTGGAGAGTTGTAACAGTAATGGGTAATTTCTGCTCTTTTGTTTTTACTTCTGATTTGTTATAAAAGTAAAACAATTTTTCCTGCCTGAGCACTGTGGAGGCAGGATAAAGGCAGAAAAATATTTAAGTTCGATTGACTGAAATTGTTCCAACTACCTTTAATGTTTTATTAACTGTTTTTAGCAAAACATTTCAAACTGGAAGCAGAAAATTGATTTTCAAAATACTTTAAACCTAAGTGTTTCCACATTAAAAAAAAAAAGAAAAATTGTTGTTTGGCCCTTGGTCAGAACTTCCCTGTGCAAAGTCCCTGGTCTGGTGAGTCACATGTTCTGCAACAGAAACTGTTTTCCCTGAAAAATTCACCCCTGGGTTCAAGCATACTGGCTGATAAGATGTTCTACTCTTCAGATTAGCAAATAAAACATGATAGTACTTTATGAAACAAATGAATCATCAATCTTCTTAATCATCACCTCTGGTCTAACTCTATGGTTTCCTGAATTACATATACTCTGAATTAATGACAGTGGAAGGTGTGTAGCTTACAGTTGGCTCAAGGCCTTCCACTCTATGCTGGTGTTGCCATCAGCACTGCTGAGACAGTAAAACTCAGAGTGTGTGTGGATGGGAGCTGTTACATCTCTTGTTGCAGCATCATGGTTTTCTGTGCTCTTATCCTCTGGCCACTGCTGTGCAAACAGACTGAAAGCCCCAGGTTTGCTCCAGGAGTCTCCCAGACAGAGCTGGTTTGTACAGTTGTGCCCAAGGGAATAACCTGAACCTTACATGCAAGGAAATGCTCTGCTTGGTTCTCTGGGCAGAACTGCAAACACACAGTGACATCTCCCACAGAAGCTGATCAGCACTTGGGAGCAAAACCATCCTCAGGCCTGAGCCTGATTCTGGGGCTGAAGCAGGAGTGTGCCAGGGCACTGTCAGGTGATGGGTCCTGGTGCTCAGGCTGCATGGAGGAGTGCATCTCTGATTTTCCCAGATACTCAAGGAAAGAAGAAACTGCTTACTTTCTTTCCTTTGAGGGAAAAACAAAAACACAAACAAAAACAAAAAAACAAAACAAAATAAAAAAACCCACACCTGGAAGGAGCTTTTTGTTCTTTGTGGAACGGCATCACTTTCACATGGCAGCATTCCTGCACATCTAGTGCCTGCCAGTAGTACAAAGAGGGTGGTAGCAGCTAATGTGGCCACTTTGACAAGTGTCTTCAAGTAGACATCTGTTGCAAAGCAAAAATCTCTGCCCTGGAGAAAAACATTGGTGCAGGTGGCACCAAGTACCACATCTAGAGCGAGGCCAAATTCCTGTGTCCCAAACAGCAATCAAGTAATGCGCTTAAGATAAAAAATAAATTCAGATAAATACCTTTGGTGTGTGGTAATCACAAAAAGAAGAATTCAGCAATTTCATAGATCTGCAGCTGAATTAAAGGCAGATAAGTGACAACAAAGCTCATTACTTCCAGAACTAATGCTTTGTGCTTCTTTTTTTGTTTTGTTCTGTTCAATTGACTTAAGTTAGTCTATAAGATACAGATGAAATCTTTTACCCACGAAGTATTATAGCAGGATTGGACCTGATGGTGAAAATCATTTACTCTGTATTATGTTTCCCTGGCTACATCTCACGAACTCCTCATCACAAGTGAAACAAAATAAATAAGCTTTAAACCAAGTTAATGCAGTTGCACTACAACCATAGATAGAAATAGAGTACAGTATCAGTCTTGCTTTCAGAGTACTTTAGGAGTGCTGTTGCTGATAAGATAGTATATATTCAGATTAACTAAAAATGGTTAAAAAATATAAGTATCAGAGTGTTGGCAACTGTATATTTTTTTTAAAAAATGTCTTTTACTCTGCAAAATGCAAACTTTTTCCTGTCCATGGATGGAGCCAACTGCAGTATTTGTCCATGCCCTTGGTAGCCCCACAGGTCCCATGAATTAAATCTCAGGCTAAGGAGTGATGTCATTCCCTCAGTTTTTTTTAATCTCCTTTTTGTGCTGAGAGCAGCCATCTGTCCCTCTCCAGACAATGATAGAAGCAGCTGTGCATGGTGTGCCATCAGGAACAAAAGCCTCTACTTCATACCAGACGGCATTGGGCTGCAGGTCAAAGGAGGTTGTAAGGCTATCAGGGTCAAATGACACCTGTACAGAAAAATAAAACTAGGATTATACAGCCTTTGTGTGTTCATTCACTAGCAGAGAAGTGGGGTCAGCCTTTGTCTGAGTGTTTCTCTAGCGGCCATGGGAATGCCTGTGT
Organism: Thryothorus ludovicianus; assembly: GCA_013397245.1. NCBI lineage: Eukaryota > Metazoa > Chordata > Aves > Passeriformes > Certhiidae > Thryothorus > Thryothorus ludovicianus. The sequence goes on from VZTB01008810.1 coordinate 1,100,868, forward strand.
GTTTTCAAGGATAGCTGTGCTGCTACCTACCCACAGAGTAATGGAGTAACAAAGCCAGCTTCAAGCAGATGGCAAAGCAAACATGACACAAAACAATTATTTTGAAGGAAAAATTAAACAACTTGGATATTTTCTGGTACTTTATGCAAGTTCAAAGAGTGTGATCTCAAGTGGTTTGCCTATCCTGTAACATGCCCTTCCTAAAAGCGCAGTGAACCATGCTTTTCATGCGCAGTCTGCAGCACACAGGAGTTCCCTTGCTGCTTTGTGAGAAAAGGGAAGCTGAACAAGGGCCCACGGTGCTCAAAACCTCATTTATGAGAAGAAGAAGCTGGTTATGCTTTGAGCGGCTTTTTCTGCAAGGTGAGCTGGAAGGAGCTGTGGAGGAGGGTGCATTCTATATGCCATAGAATGAAGTTGCCCATTCCTGCAGATGCCTTTCTACTTTGCCATATGTGGTGCCAGTCCCAACTCTTCCCCTCTGTGCTGGGTCCACATCAGAACAGAAACTGATTACATGTGTAACCTATAGGAACCCTTCTTATATAACAAGGGGAAATGTAATACATTCCTGGGGTAAAGCCCAGGTGTATAATGAAATAGGTAAGTGAACCTTGCTGAGTTCAGAGCCTTTTATCTTTTCTTTAACCCCACATCATGGTTTTCTGCATGGATTCCTTGCCTCTTTCTAGGCAAACACACATTTCAAAGCCAGAAATATACCAGGGACCATACAGCCTTAACACTTCTTTTGGGATGACAGCCTGAGATTTGACACTGTCTATCGCTACCAGGGTTAATGACATTCCTTAAAGGTGATGGGACAGAAGCACATATTTCACAAACAGGTAAACTGTAAGCACTGTATGCTCCTGTCTCAGGGGAATGTGTCCTGGGACATTCATGGATATACAAGTGAGCTCAGACAAGCTGTCAGACAGCTATGGCTGGGCCATCACCAAAACCAGTGATCTTTTCCAAGCCACAGTTTCAGTTATGCATGTGGAAAATTATTCCCTATTGCCCTCTTTGGTTTTTTGCAATGCAGTTCATAAAGGATACTGAAATGAAAATTTACAGGCATAAAGCACAGCATTTTTGTAAAACTAGCATTTCTCCCTTTTTTTCTGGTTAAGGGCTGTTGGTTCAGGCTTGTTAAAAAGTATTTTTTCAACCTGAAAACATGTTCTTATTTGCTAATTGCCTCCTTTGTTTCCTAAATGGCATGGATAAGTCCTTTCACCTTACATTGTCTGCAGAGTTTATCCTTTTTTTTATGGGAAAAAGTCACAAGATGCTGCAGTAAAAGGGGACAGAAATATTACTAATGATGGAAAACACATGACTGCATTTCTGGGTCATTGTACTGTGTAGTTTATCTGAAGGTGCCACGACTGCTGAGCAGCAGTGTAATTCAGTCATGTGAATTAAGTTTAAGACTGAAGCTTTAGAGTTCCTTCACACCACCAAGAAACTGCCAAAACTAGAGAAAAATCCTGTTTGCCACTTGATGCTGATGTTGGCACCGCACACCCTGCAAATTGCTTATCATTCCCACCTCCCTTTGATTGCTGAATGAACAGAGCATCACACCATTGAGAATCCATTCCTGAACTGTTACTGTCCAGGAAGAATTTTACAGATTGCCAGTTTCTTAGACAATATGATCGCCAGTTCATGAATCACTGGTTCACAAATTATTTGTTCCCTTTCAGGCTGCGTAAATCTCTATTTAACCCACAATAAAGTCTCTTGTTTTAAGCTGTCTTAAGCTAGGGCAAAACTTGGGGTGCTGCTGTTGGTTCCTGAGACTGCCACAGCATACTTTACATTCTGGCAGCTCCGTCAGTGTCGCTTTCCAGCTCCTCCAGAGATCTGCTGGCTCTGCCGGGCGGTTAGTGGCTCCGGATATAAATACCATTGCTGTCCCACTTTTGTTTCTGGGAAACTTTCACGAAGCCTGCTTTTCTCCACATTTGATCATAATCCCAGGAGGGGCAGATCCTTTTCTTCTCTATATGAACAGGCACTCTGACTGCAGTCTATAAGTTTCAGTCCAGAGCGTGCTGCAAGGCTGAGTTGGCCACGCTCCAGGAGAAGTTTACTGTCACTAACATATAGTATCAGAAGTCAAAGTGAGAAAGAGAGGAACTTCCTAACTTTTTTTTTTGTACTGTGTATATTTTTGTTGTGTTAGGTTTCACTGTGTATGTTGAAGATAGTTATTGTGTTTCAATACAACCTGGCTGTAGGCTGTAGTAGTGTTTGAGACAGAGAAATGAGAATTATCCCAAAAGTGAGGGTGTAGGTGTTTGTGTAGGGTGCCATGTGTACATTTGGGAGTATAACAAGGCATAAGGTGAAACATCCAAGACTTGTGCCCACTGTACAACATAGTATCTATGTAGCACTGGGATTTATTAAAAAGCTGGTATTACACAGATGTTAATGGAGTCTCACAAAACATGGTCCTCAGTCTAACCCTGTGTTTGAGCATAACATCCAACTAGTTTCATTAAGCAGTTATGGTTAATGATAACCCCACATGAGCAAGCCTAGAGGCCCCAAGGGCAGTTCCACTATTGCCTGTGGCACCTCCAGACCTTTTACCATCTTTTCCTTTCCCTCTTATCACATCCTTTCAAGGGCACTGCAGCACACTCATGGGAGTCTTCTTTCTCAAAAGGGATGTTCTTGCCTCCCTGCCCCCCCCCAGACAGGGAAGTAAGAGCATTAACTTCTCCACTTCTTTGTGGCAGCCCAGTGGGTTTGGCTCTGGTTCAAGCTCTGCAGTCTCCTTGCAGGGCAATGATGGTTTTAATCAATGGAAAGCTGGCTTTCCCAAACAAAGTACTGTTTCTTTGGAAAGCAAGAACTTCATAGTGAAAATGTAAAAATATATGCAGGTTGTAGAGGTGTATAGCTTACATGGTGCTGAGCCAGCATCCACTGGAGATCTGGATAAAAACTGTAATGTTTAGGTTATTTTTTTAAATCTGTCTCTTGACTAATAGTCCCCTATATTCCAGACAGCATGAGTCACTTCCTTCTTAACTCATTGAGGCCATTGTATGTCATATTAAGTTCATTATGCTGTTAGGCTATTTCCTCTCTGAGTGAGACGTCAAAACACTGGCTACCTACATAGTCAGTGTGAGAAATCTGTATTAATATTGACTCTTCCTTCTGCAGTTACAATTCTTGAAAAAGTGCATTCAGTGAGCCCAGATAAACCTATAAAGTTTCATGCAGTTGTGCAACAAATGATGTAGTAAGCTCGATACTGTTTTCAGAGTATGAGTCTTAACCAGTCTGAAGTATGGGAATTATTGATAACCAAAGCAAAGTACAGTTGTTAATCTATAATTACTTATAGGTAGGGGAGATTTTGATAAAATAAATTATTCCTTACTTAATTTATTCTAAAATTGGATAGCTAACAGAATAGATACAGAAAGTAGTATATAGATATATAGATTTTTTTCTAATTTTTAATATCTTATAGTAAAGCTATCTGCTTCTACCAGAGCCATCAAGTTTTCCTATATGATCCATAAATGACCTGCAAGAAGGCAATTCAAGCTCATCTATTTTAGACATGACCTCTCACAGAAGAGAATAAATCACTGGAGATTTCTGCTTTTCTCCTTTGTTTATAAAGCAAGAACATGTTACTGTTTTAGATTAGACACCTGCTGTGCATCCATCCATCCATCCATCCATCCATCCATCCATCCATCCATCCATCCATCCATCCATCCATCCATCCATCCATCCATCCATCCTCTTCTTAAATGTCTGTTTGTTAGAAAAATACTGTGTTAGTTCTGTTGTCAAAAAAATACCATCACCATTGACAGAATAACAGGATCACTGCCAATATTTTGCAAATATCAGGATAAATATCATGCTTGAATTTTCGTTTGCCTACAGGCCAGATGTTATCATGGATACACATTGATCTGTACGTGTGATAACAGTATGCATTGACAGACACTGCAGGCAGGCAAATCCAGTCAGCTGCATGTGTTGTATCCCCAGAGAGAAGAGGTAATTCAGAAATCAATCCAGTGCAGCTTCCCTGATCAAGCCCTATTTGCAGATGAAGCCCTGTGGGGGCTGGTGTTCCTCTTCCATGGTGTGCCACTCTGCTCTCATCTGCCCCACTTCATGCCTCTTCTTTCTCATCCCTCTGCTACCATTCCAGTCATGAATATTAAGCACAGAGGAGAGGATTGTGAACTTGGCCAGGAAAATGTCATTAATAACCTTGACAAGTATGGAGATGGATTGGGAAGGATAAAGGAGAGAGTGGGAGGAAAGGAAGTCGAGACAATAAATAGGCTAGACCTGCTGTTACCATGTTAATCTCTACAGGGTTATTTGAGGGAACTGCTGTAGTAGTTCATGCCATGCCTAGATCCTTTCCTCATTTCTGCACTATTTCTTTCATGATACTGACATTGTATTTGTAACACAATACCTATTTATTATAGTTGACAGAAATAAGAAATCAAAATACTATTCCAGACTTATTGAATACAAAGGTGGGTGGGAAATACACAAATTAGTGAATTAAGTGATAGAATTGCCTGACAATATAAAATCTTTTAATCCACTCACTATTTTTTAATTGAAGATGACTACGTAATTGCACACCGCTTAATGTGATCTCCAGTTGTTGTTCCAAAATAGACAATAGTTCATGATATTAATACACCATAAGAGGCTTACAGCAACTATTATTTTTAATAATAGTCTCACTAGTGCCTTCCTGATTATACACTATTTCACCTTTGGCTGTTGTATTTTTTTTGAGAAAAATAATAATGCATACAGAAAAACCTGTTTGAGAGGGATTTAGAAAGGGGATCTGAAGTTTAAGGGAGATTATATTTCCATTTGCTGTAGGTAAATTATATTTTTTTTCTGTGGAGGAATGGACTGAATACATACTTGGTCAGAAATAAGTGCATATAAAAGACAGCTGGTTGCTGAGATGCTAATAAATAATCAATAACATTAATTTAGGAGAGGTGTAAATATTAGAATTTTAATAACTTTAACTTCAGAGCATGTACTTTGGAAGTCTTCCTAAATAAACAGTTTCTTTTGCTGTGGATTGTCTGCAAAAGATAGGTGTGAACAGTGGTGATGGAAGGGCAACCAGGCTCTCCAGAGCAGGAGCCCAGTGTAGAGAGTCTGCTGCCTAAACTCTTATTCATGTTGTCAACAGCGGCTCAGTCATAATTTTCAGAAGCACTGGTGGTTATTACAAAAAAAAAAGAAAGTTGAAGTTCTAAGCAGAAAAAAACAAAACTATAGATAAATCTTAATCCTTAAAAAAACCCACCAGTGGTTCCTTTTTTATTTTTTTTTTTATTAACAGTGTCCACTTTACTGAATGACAGTTCACTTTGAAAGGAAGTTTTTTGCTGGAAAGAGACTGCTGGGTTTGGGGTGGGGAAGAGGCAAACCAGAGAGCAGCAGCAGCAGCCCAGCAGCTGTGCAATCCGATTTTTCCCCTAGCCCCTGGCCACATGTTACGGATCTTCCTGGCCCTGCTCTCCTCTGCAACCTCTGTTCACCTAATTTACACCGGGAGCCTTCCTGCGGGAGAGAAGGTTTCTTAGGAAGGCGGGTTTTGCAAGATCAGGTTGGCAAACACCACTCTCCACGCTTTGTGCTTGGCTTTGTTCAGCATGTTTTCTGCTTGGAGCTTGTTTCCTCCCGCTGTTTCAGCAGCACAGAAGCCTTTTAATGGCAGCTCACAGTGCCGTGGCAGTGGGAGGCACAGACTGGTGGGGTTGTGGTATGGCAAAGGCCTTTGGCTGACTGGCCTTCAGCACCATTTCCCCTCTGTGCCCTGTGTCTTGCTGAGAAATGGCTTCTCTGACGTGTTCTGAGTGCATCGTGGGAAGAGCTCCGTGGGAGAAACCTAGGAAAAACCCAATAGCTGCAAGATTCCTGCTCCGTGTGTCATCTCCACCACGTGTTTGCGATTGAGCAAACATAATCTGTCTGGCAGATAACCCAGTGTGCTGTGCCTGCAAGGAAACAGGCCTCTCTTTGACCTATGACTGTATCTATGTGCACAGTTAAGTGTATGTAGTTGGAGATCAGTCATGGATTTGTCACAGTTCCTCATCAAGGAGCAATCTCTGTTTCAGTTGTGGTGTTGTCCAAAGAGACATGCCCGTGCTCTCCCTTTTCCCCCACAGCTGTGTCCTTCGGCAGGCAGAGCAGCAAGCCAAGGATGTGCTGCCTGATCTCCCCTCCCTGCCAGCCACGATCAGGCATGGTGGCAGCTCAGGGAGAGGAGCCACCACTCCCACGCAGCTCTTCCCACCGCGTTGGAGCTGGCTCCAACAAGCAGGGCAGCATGCAGAGTTCCTCCCACTGCTTGCTTCCAGCAAGTTCTCTGCACTGCCCACATGACTGCGAGAGAAATCATACCACATGTCCAAACCAAGAGCTTTTCACACTGCAATTTGATCTTTCCTGCGCCCAAGGCCTTTGTTAGCAAACAAGACGCCAGTCTTTGGGGGAGAGACAATGGTGTGGTTCAGCTCACGCTGCGGAGGCGCGCTGGAAATGGCGCTACAGCTGAGTTGTTTCCCCCTTCCCCCCTGCTCTGCCCCTTAATTTTATTATTCTGGTTCAGTGACATTTGTCTCTAAATGCCCGGTTTCCTATACAGCACATCTGTTTTACAAAAAGACTATTAAACTAAAACTATATGTTAGGCAGAAACTCCATGGTCTGAAAACACAGATAACCCATATTCTCCTTCCAATCTTCACTAGCTTCACATTCAGTGACAACTAGCAACAATATTCTTAGCCACTGGCCTTCTCCTCCTTAGATGCAGGCTAACTCACCAAGTTGATCAAGAGATGCTCTTTGAAGGAGTTGACACCATGTGCAGCCAATTTTGTATTAGGAAAAAGAAAGCGGATAAAAGAAGAGTACTGAATTGAGCCTGTGGTATCAGGAACTGATTGCAGCTGAGCATTTGTCATTGCTGAAGTTTGCATTGTATTTAGAGAAGGAAGTGGTTGTAAATGTGGTCCAGCTCATCTGAGGTTTACAGCACCATTTAGATGCCAAACCTGCTGGGGCTTTGATTAAGCTCCTTAAGAGGACGCACTCAGTGCTGGCCTTCTATGCACATCCTGTGTCTGCAATGAATCCCCCTAACAACTGTCTAAACAGGGCCCAAGCAAGGCAGATACCCAGGGGATAAATAAAATTTCACATATGATAACCAGTAAACACTACTCTGCCTTAGTCATATGAACCGGTTTGGCTGAGTTTTCCTCCCCCAAATCTATTAAGTTTAATGCTTCTGTGCGAACACTCAGAGTTTCCATTAAATATGTTTGTATGTCTGATCCTAGGATGACACTCTGATATTCCAAAAATAGTTTAATAAATTGAAATTCCAAGATGTATCATCATAAGCCTGTCACTTGAGTATCAAATCTGCCATGTTATGTAAAAAATATTGGTTATATAATGGGATTTTTATCAGTCTAGTGACATAAATGCAAATATTAGAGCATTATTAGGAAACCGACCTCTCTCTGACTTTGGATGTGTTATGCTGGAAGTTAGAGAAAAAAGTAGCTTATGTATATGTGTGGGATTTAGATGCTGTAGTTTCAGAGGTGTCTGACCCAGAGCTAGTTTGGGGGTTTTCTTTCTGATATATATAAATACATTTTAAATGGCATTGAGGAAAGAAACTGGAATGTGATAAGAACTTTGAGCAGCTCCAAGGTTTCCTTTGTGATGGCCCAAACTGATGTACCAAAAGCAGTGCTTTTTACCTCTTGAAACACATGGAGTGTCTGTCTTATCTGCTGGAAAGCAGATAAAGGTCTCGAGCTAGCACAAACTGGGACTCACTACAAGAGGACATATGGAAGAGCAGCAGGGATTTCCTGCAGGCAGAGCAATGTTCATGCATGCAGCACAGCCAGTTGTCACCAGTGGTCAGATAACAGTGCCAAGCCCCAAGGAAAGGCTGAATGGGCAGCAACTGCTCAGGGAGCACAGGGTTTGTGTGGAAATCCTCCCTTCTGGGGAGCAGAAGCTTTGAAGTATGGGAGAATGTAAAAAGTGATGATGTGAGTTACCTGGAAAAAAAGGGCAAGTGTGCTATACACAGAAATAAGTGCATCATTTTATGACTGAGAAGCTGATTTTGCAGGTTGCACAACTTCTTGAAAACCATAAGCAGGGTACTCTCTGAAATTGCACAGCCTGATGTTACTGACAGACAGCCATCTGTCCCCATGGGCTTTCAAATCAGTAGAGCATCACTTTTACTAAGCACAGGCAGTCTGTTTGGAGGGGATAGCAGAGTGAATTAGCTGAACCTTGTGACTTTTCAGCCTGAGGTAAAAGCAGACTGAAAAAAATAGATGCAAGGTCAACTTCACAAGTTAATATAAGTGAATTAAATACTTCAATTTCACATATTTTCTGGGTTAGTTGAAGTGGGGCAGACTGTGAAAGGCTGATATGGTCTTCAGTGTCTCCAGTTCAAATATGGTCTTCAGGTCTCCCGTTCAAATAGGGCAGTTTCCCCAGTAGCACTAGCAGCTCCCCACTCTGCTCTATTGCAGCACTTTGAGCATTAGGCACACCTTTGGACTGAACTCTCTCAGTGCTCTGCTGTGCACTATCCTCCTCTTATGGATGAGGAACTGGAATACTTAGTAAAGGAATAGAAGAGGGGAGCTGAAGGGAAGGAAACAAGTGGGGAGGAGGCATTGAATGTGCTTCTCAGCAAAAGCTCAGTGTCAGATATCTGTGTCCTTGAACATGGAACTACCTGCCTGTAAAAAAGTGGACCACATATCCAAAGTAGCTCTAAAAGCTGTTACTGGTCAAGGTCCCAATACCTCCTGTCCCTGGGCTTTATCTAGAAAACAGTTCCCCTCAAAATCTATAGATGCAGGTAATCAGAGAAAAGAACAACCACTCTTGCCACCCTGTTCTGCAAACAGGGCTGTGCATATGGGCCTGCTGCATCCTTGTGAAGCTCTCCTGCTGCCTTCACTCAAATTCTGCACAGGGCTCCAGGGCTACCAAGCCTACATAGTCCCAGATGGGCTTTCAGCTTTCCCTGGCAGTGAGCTACCTTAGTGCTACCAAATGCACGCTGACAAAATGCTTAGTTTAAACCACAACATAAAAGTGCTACTAATGCTTGAAGTGCTGCTGGATTTTTTTTCCCTTGTGCAGAATACAAAAAAAAAAAAAAATATGAGAATTTAAAAAAAAAAGAGAGAAAGATAGAGAGAAAGATTTTTTTTGCCCTGTAAGATTAAACAATCATCATGGTCTTAAGGGCTTAATCTGCTGGCATGCAGACTGCTGCCTGATAAGCCTCCGAGTCTGAGTATAATTGGATGCAGCATCAGATTCGGCTGTGTGGGCTTTCCAGGGGCTTTTTGTTTGTTTGTTCATTTTTTAACACGCTGCAGAGTTGAAGAGATCTGTCCCTGGAGATGCCTTTTGGGGTGAAGCTGTAAAGCTGAGTGCCCCCCAGCCGGTGTTTCGGCAGCACCTATCTGGAGACCCTCGCTCGGGGGGCACAGTGGGGGAGGCTGCTCAGTGTATGAATTCCTGCCATTGTTCAGGGCACACATCTGCCTCAAGAAACTGCACGGCACAGGCCGTTACTTATTCAGATGCAGAAGCTCCTTCCGTCCCACAAGACGGCCCATTCAAGTCACATGCCAGAGGTCTCGGCAGAATGGGCTGCAGCTGCTTCAAATCTGCTGTCTAACATCAGAAGCAGTTGGACAAACTGTACCGTGCTGACTACAGTCAGGCTCCCCGGCGCCGAGGAAGACAGGGAAAAGATTTGGGATCCCAGCGCTATGTTCTCAGAGGACCTGTGGCTGGAAAATGAGAAAAACTGCGCTGTGGTTCACAAGTCGAAGCGAGGAAGAAAGCGCCAAGAGCTCCTGGCTGTGGCCTTGGGGGTGAAGGTGGGAGTCAAGGGGGCACTTTTGTGGCAACCTCTGAAACTCTTTGCCTATTCACAGATCACCTCCTTGGTCAGAAGAGCAGCCTTAACTCAGAATGACAACCACTTCAACTATGAAAAAGCACACAATTTTAAGGTAAGCACGGCTTGCTATTATTTTCAGCTAAAAAGTTATGTTGAGATGCCTCATGTTTTATTTTTTATTGTGATGATGTTTGCATGGACCTATTTCTACTAGCTCTAAGAAAAGTGTTGGAAAATTAATTTTTCTTCCTATGTTAAGTTTCATGAACTGCTTTCTTATATAGGCACTTATATAGGCACTATTATATAGGCACTTTATCCAAACAAGATTTTTCTGCTCACTGTTACTTGACTTAAAATTTAGCCCTTTTGTTTTCTTTTTTATTCATAAACAAAGTACTTCATATTTATTGTCTTTATCTTAAGTGTTTCTGCTTTTAAATAAGAAAAAGTCCCCATTTTAAAATCTAGCTATTATCAGAAGCCAGTAGGATTTTACCAGAAAACATTTTGGACCATTTCTGGTTTCAGAAGAAGTTTAGAGAGCTCGAATGCTCCTAACAATAAAGCAAAGCACAGTGGTGGGTATTGTCTCCCTGCTTTTGTTCCCCCACCATATGCTGAGGAAATGTTCTCAAAGTCCCACTGATCTATAGGATCTGAGCTTGTGTTTGCTTTTCAAACTAAAACAATTCACTGGGCAAACACAGGGATGTTTAAATGGTTCATCTCTCTGCTGCCTGTATGTACAAAATCAGATTCTTAGGGATTCTTTTCCTGAGTGCTGTCTCTGGCAGACTGCAGCGGGGAAGTGACTCAGCTTTGGAAAGAGATCTTCCAGGCAGCTTGTATTAAAATGTTTTGCCAAAAGGACTGTGCTGGTTTCAGAGCATGCCAGCCAATTACCGTAGTTAATGCTGTCAAATTGTTGTTTTGATGCTTATCGGGATGAGCATTGAGAATAAGAGGCAGTAACAAGACAAGAAAGAAATGTATGTCAGCTTTGAAACATCAGTTTAGTGAATGCTCCCTGAGTATGCTGATCTGGGTCACTGTCAGAATAGTTCAACTCATGAGCAGAACAAGAATTTTCTGATATTCATCTAGCGCCTGTCTAAAAAGGAGAAGCACTGATCAAAATAATTTCACTGATCAAAAAAGTTTCACTTCTTATTTTTCTACATACTCTGCTGCACAGACATTGCTAACCTCTGCAGTGCTTCTGCTGTCATTGGCTAATCAATAATTTAATATTAGTGAACAAAGAAAATAATGGCATCCCTTTTCTCATTCCCCTTCCTTGACCCAGTCTACAGAAAAGTCAATATTTATCTCTCTGATCAGCACTGAAATAAATAGGGGGAACACTCTGTGTTTTCTTGCTTGATTAAGCCAACTTTCATTCTTTCCGGGTTTTGCCCTCATTATCATTTTAATATCAAAACTGTCTTAGTTTAACCAGAAAATATTTTCTCATGACTGAGACTTTTTTCCACTTTGACCCATGCATTCTTTCCTCCTCAAAATTTCCCTTGTTTTGGCTTTGATTTATAATTGGACCTGTGCCCAGTTAACTTTGCGTTTGCACAATCTAGCTGTTGTACAGTTTCTGTTCCTTTCTGTTTCAAAAGACTCATAGTTTAACTGGAAAGCCACATGATTAAAATAGATATGTATTCTGACAGCAGAAAATAATTGTTCTATCCTAGTAAAGGCAATAACAGACCCTAGGGAACAAACATTTTAAAAATAATTGTCCAGAAAGGTCAATCAGAAGTGCTACATTTGTTTAATAGACAAATATGTTCACTATGCAATACAGTTACTTTTCCAAAAGAATATATTAGAACATGTTCAGTTCTTGAAGAAAAAATCAGGATAGTATACTCAGAACAGAACATTTAAATTTAAGGCTAGTATCTTTAATATATTCCATATCATTACATAAAAGGGATAAGAAATCATTTAAAAAAGAAAGAAGAGCTTTATGGGTCTTGGGGCAAGATGCTTGAATGCTTTTGACAGCACTCAGGCTATGATGATAAGGGGTTTATCTGAAGGACAATACTATTTTGAAGACATTCAAAAAGTTGTCATCCCCATTTTTAGGTGAATACTGATGTGCATTAAATCATTCATCTCAGTTTCTAGGGATAAAGGTTATGTGTCACAGTGTCCCTCATAATCTTGTCCTAGGCAATTCTTTATGAACAAACAGGCACACTTTAGCTTTTGTCCTTTACCCATGAAGAATCTAAAAAATGAAGGGCACATTTCTAGTGAAGATGACGGGATTTTTCTACTTCTTACACCAAAGGCCTTTCTTACTGCAAGAGAGAAGGAACAAAAGGAAGAAATAGGTGCAAGGCACAAATTCAGAGCAAGGACAAGCTAATATAAAAATTAAAGATCAACATTGAAGTTTGGAGCATGAGTGCACGAGGTTTATGCTCTTCTGAGCATCCATGCTTTCTCATTCAACCTCTCTTCCCAATTTCAAGACACTCAAGGCAAGTGGACAAAAAAAGATTTAGTATCCAGGCTGATTTGTTAAGCTGTGTTCATCTTGAGCACACCACGCAGTCACATGGATTTAGGTTTGGAGCTGGCGTCTGTCTGGCGGCACAACTTTGCATAAGCCAGTGTAGACATACCATAGTCCAGGAAAGAGAATAAATCTCTGAAGCCCTGTTTAGAAAAACACAGAGGTATTTCTCTAGCTGTGTGGGTGTCAGCCTAACTGGATCCCAAAGTCCTGTTGCATCTCGTTCCAGTTTGGATCCAGCAGCCTCTTTCAGATGTGCTTTACCTGCCAACTTCAGTGGGGTCCCAGCTGGTGGTGAGGTCAACCCCATGCCTTGAGGGCAGCAGCATGGAGTTTGAGGATGCTCCACACTTTTTTTCCTAGGCTGGGAATTCATGAGAGGGCTTCTGTGCTGCCTTAAGTGAGGAAATAGGGTTGAATAATGTGCATTTACCACAATACTGTGCCTGTTTGTCACCACAGCATGGACAAATCCCATTTGCAGGCTAGTGGAGTAAAGGCAGCTGATGGCAGACAAATCAGGAGATATGCTGAGAGAGATGGGGCTCTGGGATAAATTTCCCCTTGTGTCAAGCTCTGCAGATAACACTGCTTCTGGGAGACAAAGAGTTTGGGGGAGACATGTTTTACAGACATCACGAAGATTACGTGCATCCATTTAAACAGCAGAGTCAGCTTTTCTTCTCTATGAATGGCTCAGGTTCAGCAGGAGTCCACAAAAGAGTCTAAATGTGTCTGTATTCAGGGAAAAGTCTGAAAAAAAACTTATTTTCTTAGAAAGCAAATAGAAAAGTCTTCAGACCCGGTCATAAAAAAACAAAATTTTCTCATAAACAACACAATATAATGTCAATTGAAAAAAAATAAAAATGAAAAAAAAACAAACATTTCAATTCAAGGCAATTGGTTTTGAGTTCTGTTCATTTCTGCAGTATTGCTCGTGGCATTATTTTGTTTTGCCACTGTACTGGCATTCTTTAACTTTGGTCTCAGTTTCCCACTCTGTGAAGGTGACTCAGGCACAAACTGGAGGTGAATAAGGTAGCACCTGCAGGGGGAATGCTGCCACTTGAAAGCAAGAGCATTGGGGGCAGGGGGGGCACAAAGGGCAAAGAGCACAGGAAGGTGACAAGAAGTGACAGACAGGGTAGTGAGTGTTGTGTGACATTGTCCAGCAAAGAAGAGACAGTGAATGTAAGAAGCAACTTTTCATTGGAAGAGGATGAAAGACTGAACAAGACAAGTACAGTGTATAGTCTGAAATGTCAGGGGGTTGGCTTATTTTAAGAAATAGTTCCCTGTAAATTCTTTTAAAAAGTTTGAATTATGTGTCAACTGTAGCTCAGGCAGCTCAGGTCTATGCGTGTGTACACAGAGAGGTCTACTGAGGTTTCAGTAGGGGGTAGGAACCAACAATAAATAGTTCCAGATCATAATTCCAAAAAATCTATGCCCAGTCTGTTTGTAATGATGTGATTAGAAAGGATGGGGTGAAAACGAAAACTCCATCTCAAACATCTGAGACTTGCTGTTACCTCTCCCTATTTGAGGGATGAGGCCAGTCTTGCAGGCAAAATTCCCATTTACCATTCAAAAATGTTGTGCTCCTAAGAACAGGCTTTCTCCATTATTTAAAATTAATGACAAGCCATAAGAGACTTAGTTCCAAACTGCATCTTAAGGGAATTTTTGCACCTTCATCTAGAAACTTTTGAAGTTCTCCTTTTTTTCAGTCAATTTCCCTGTTTCGACTTGGCCAGAAACCACAAAGACTAGCTTTTCACAGGGTATTTCAGCTGGAGGCTTGCCATTTGAGCTAAAATGCGGATCCGTGAAAAATTGAAGTGAATGAATAAAGAGAACTCAACCTTTGAGGGCCACCAAGCTGAATGGAACAAGGCAAGGATGTGCAGTCAGCACTTCTCAATTGGAGCCCTCAGTCAGCATTGATGACTTTCCAATTAATGGCAGGAAAGATCAAGGAATAATCAGCTACCATTTTCAAAATAAGCCTCAGCCAAATCAGTTGAAATAAGCTTTATGTAAAGTGAGTAAGCGGGCCCCAAATATCCTAGCAACTGCAATGGACTTTATTTGTGAAATGGTGCATTTTTAAAAGTCCTGGCTGAGCTCTTACAACCCCTTCTCACAAGGTTAGCTTTTGTAAACTGCTGCAAAGCAGAAGACACAGCTAGTTATCTTCCCACAGCAGATGATTTTCACCCACAATTAAGTGCAGGTGCAGACCTACTAATGATGTGGCTTTCAGTTTATAAATGATAAAGATGCAGGCATAATTCATTTTATCTGTAGTTTTGTATCCACTGAAGGTCACATAGTGCATATGACTGAAACTCAGGTCATCAGCTGTTACATACAACCATTTAGCCCTGCAAAAAGCCGTGTCTGAAATTCATGCTACCCACTCCGCAAAATAAAATTAAATGAGAGAGAAGTGTGGGGCTATAGCTATTACTATATCTATCTCAAACTTTATTGAAAAGTCTTATTTCACAGAGATACATGTTTTTCTGAGAGGTAAAATACCGTCTCAAAAAAAGTCAAACATTTCAGTTTTGACGTTTTACTGTCAAAAGGGAGGAAGAACTATTGCTTTAATTTTGCTAACACAATTATTTGACTTTGAGTAGTTGGTCAGGAGCCATTTGCAGTCAGGCTCACATTTCTACCTCAAAATCAGGAAGACAAGTCTGTATTAAAATCACAGTACTTCATCTTTCTGGACTCAAGAGTACAGGCTTGTGTTAGTGTGATCCTGCAGACAAATGGGGCAAAAACATTAGCATGCAAAATGCTTGGCCTAAAAGTTTACAGTTTATCTGAAAAAGGCCAGTGACTGTTTTTTCACTCTATGAAAAGCAAAGAGAAGCTTTTCCCATCCCAGGGGTGGAAGTGGCCTTTCAGTCATCCACCCAATGGGTAAACAAGAGCAAAGAGAAGGAAAGGATGCATTAGCAACCAGAGTGTGCATGATTTATGTTTTGTTAAGCTCAATTAAGTCTCTGGACAGAACTAGCTCATACCATGCCCATTCATAGGGGCATAGACCTCACTATTTACTCTTCATTTCAATGAAAATTAAATGCTTACTTTGCCAGAATACAGTTCTTAAATAAAAAGATCTTCTGCTGTAGCCTTTGGAAAAGCAGTGGCGGAAGCAGCAGTGGTGTGCAAAATATGGCTGGGGAGATGTGGGCTCTGTCAGCACACAAATCATTTTATTCTTCTCTATTTACTTGTGTGTGGACTGTAGCAAAATGAAGTTGGACCTGCTGAAAAAGAGTCTATTGACATCTTTTCCCTGTGTGAGTTAAAATTACTTGCTAGACTGGGGAAGGGTGCTCTTATCTACAGTTCTTTGGATTATTAGTTTTACAATTTTTTTCTCCTGGTTTCCTCCCCTCTGCTATAGCTAGAGTGTCAGCGGGCAAAAATTATTTGTTTTCAGTGTCATTCACAGCCTGGTTCTCTGCTATGTTAAGCCTATTGAAAGATAAACTTCAAGATCAAAGCAAATTTCTGTTCCCATGGTTTATTTCATCTAGACGTTGGAAGGATGTGGGCACTATGTGCTAAAGATTTACTCCTACTGAGTCTTGTGTTGTTTATCCATTTCGGTTGTTCCATCTGTCAGACCATCTGCCTCCCAGTGACCCCATTTCTCTCCCCACCCCCGTTTGTTTTACAGGTCCATACGTTTCGAGGGCCGCACTGGTGTGAATACTGCGCCAACTTCATGTGGGGTCTCATCGCTCAGGGAGTGAGGTGTTCAGGTAGCACTTCAGCATGTCCTGTCATCTTGAAATGCCCAGACATCTGTCCCTGCAGGAGTGGAGGGCTGGGATTTCTTTAAAGAACAAAGCAGGAAATCCTCCTGCAGAAGTTAGAGTATTTTCATTTGCCTCGTTAGCTGGTTTAGAAAGGAAGCCATCAGCCCTTGGTTGCTGAGTTACATCCTCTACCAGTACCTTGGTCCTGCCTGTGCCTGTGCCTGCTGTGTACATTCAAACTGGTTCTTTATGATTAAATTATCCCCGGTGATTTTATGTCTCAAGATGTAAGCACTGGAAATGGCAAAGTCAGCCAGCAATGAGGCTTCCTAACTCCTCTTTTTGCTACCAATTGCTGGGAAGTGCCTTTGTCTGCAAAAAGGACTGGCACCTGTTTCCCATAAAAATACCATGCGTTGCTGCACGCCTGAAGTATCCTACCTCAAGATAAAAACAAAAAATATGACCTTCATTTTCCAAGAGGAATTAGTTTCCTGGTGCCTGTATTGGCATTTTAATAGTGCCTTAATTATTTGAAATTTGTTTGTTCTTTTGTGGAAAAAAATTATCTTGCAAAAATGCAATAATCATCACATCATGTGCTTTTGGATTCAACAACTGAATTAGTATTTCGTGCATTACAAATGGATTTTCATAACTCCTTTCTCCAGATCTGAACTTACTTCAAAAAATTGTTTGTCTAACCTCTCCCTGCCCTGACCTCCAGGCATTCCTGATCTCAGACTGGCACCAAACACATCCAACCCTCCAACCCTGACATCTGCCTTTCACAGACAGAGGATGTGGTTGTTAGCTAAAATTAATTTAGACCGCAGTTTGAAGGTTCAGAACAGCTTTCATAAGTGCACTGGTTTAATAAGTGCAGTCTCAGCTACTGCTACATCTTGTCTGTCTGTAGGTGAATAGTGGTAACACAAAGAATATGAGAAAGACACTAAAGAAGAGGAATAGTAGTTTTCTTTTCAAGCTATTTGATCTTAAACACAAGTGTACAAAACCTGACCCTGCTGATGCACAGCATTTTATTTGTTCATATACATAAAATATTAAACTTATGAAAAGGCATATTTATTTAGTATGAAACATAATACTCTCCCTCATAAAGTTACCAGCATTTAACTCTAAGTAGACAGATGCATTTAAATTTAACTTCACGTGCTTGGAGAACAGCACTGAACCCAATGCAGGCAGGATCCTAACTGCAGCTTCTCACATTTGTTTATATTTCACAAATAATATATTATGCAGTAATAACTGTATGGAGAAACACACAAAAAACTACCCAATTCCATTAAATGTTTAGGTGAGCTTATGATTGTGTTTGATTAATATTTTATAGAGTATAATATTGAAACATGCTGCAAGGAATAGTCCTGTTTACATTTTTAATAGCTTAATGTTTAATTATTTCAAAGGGTCATCAGAGATGAGCATGACTGGGAGGGCATTAAAACGGGAATCAGAGTTATATAAGATAATGCAACTCACAGTGGTGGTGTTTGCTTTACTGAAGCTTATAAATTCATTTGGCTGAATGCTTGAATCTATTAGAAAAATTCAATTTGTGGAGGTGAAGCAATGATGGCTTAACAGAAACCCACCTGTGCAACTGAGGGCAGCATTTGGCTCTGGAGGAAGACAGCAAGAACTATTTGTAAAATGAATCACATTTTACATCATGCCTTTCATAGCATTTTATATGCCTAAGCTGACCTACAGGCTAATTCACAGGGGACACTTAGTCACCAGTGCAGTGATGAGCTGGGGATGGGGAGTCTGCTGATGTGGCAGAGCAAGCCAAAATGTGACACTGCAGGAATGTGGAAGGGAGAGTGAGGCATGCTGGCTCCCAGCACTGTCCCAGTTGGAGTGCTCAGGTGAATCTTGGGTTCTGCAGCCATGATCAGTGCTAAGCCACACGACAGTCAGCAAAAGACAGTCGCTACTGAGCCAATTTTATTTACCGCTAATCTAAATTACCCAGAAGTTTAAGTCTTACGTGTTTAAATGCAACACCTTGAGCTGTGTGTCTAGCAATGATACAGACTGCACCAGCAGTCTCCTTCAGCTCAGAGGAGTGTAAGGGACATCCAGAGTTTTTAAAGCTTTTTGACAACCCTGCTAGAGTTTACTTTTCCCACCATGAGATTTTTACACATTTTCATGCTCATCCTTCTCATCTCCACGCTATTCTATCTTTCCTGGCTGATGGGGAAATTGTGCCCCTTGCTTGATGTGGACCAGGGAAATAAAACTGTCAGACAAGACCTATCAGCATTAGCATTAATTAATCAGTGAGTTAACATTGCTAACTCTGCTTGCAGACTGCGGGTTGAACGTACACAAGCAGTGCTCCAAATACGTGCCCAACGACTGCCAGCCGGATCTCAAGAGGATAAAGCGAGTCTACTGCTGCGATCTCACCACGCTGGTGAAGGCCCACAATACCCAGAGGCCCATGGTGGTGGATTCCTGCATTCGGGAGATCGAAGCAAGAGGTTTGTGTGCTTGGGAGAGCAGCAGACACAGGGAAATGAGGATGGCTTGGATCACGTGCTAAGCTAGAGCACGGTGCTGTGCTCATGCACGCTGAGGACAGGATGAGGAAAGGGGTGTTTCAGTGTAGGTGATGCATTGCTTTGCATTAGCTAGTAAAATTAAATCATGGCATTCCTTAATGCAATTCTCTGAAATGCTTTCTGAAAACATGTCAAAACATGTATTATGTTACACTTCTGAAAGGGGTGAACTTTAAAGTGAACTTCTAAGTTCATGTTTATGTGTCTTTCCACATTACATTATTTTTAACATACCTTGGGACACATCCAATTTCAGAGTAATCAGTTTAAATCAAATCCATTTTTAATAACCTTTACGGACATTGTGGGCAGGAGGACACAAGTGACTGGAAGTGACTCAGGTGAGTCAGGAGCTGTGGTGTTTTGTGGTAGGACACAGAAACTGCACGGGGTTTCTCATGATTTTCTCATGATGATTTTCGGTTACTGACTGATGGATCCTGTGGCACAGGCAGCATGTCACAGCCAAAACTCAAGCTTGTGACAGGTCTTTGGTAAACAGATGTGTGCCAGATTGAAGGAAAAACATATCCCCTTCAATAATCATGTATTCCCTCCGTAATATTCATGTGTTTTTCCTTTAGATAACAAATGTGCATGTTGTGCTGCCCAATAAGCCAAATTTTCCTGTTAGTCACAGCTTCAGTACAGGAATCTAATAATGTTGAATTCATGGCATTCCAGTAATCTGCATAGCAACACACTGGTACTAGCCATAGGGATTTCAAACCCACACATCATCTACTGAATTGACTCAAAGACTTACTAGTAAATCCCCTGCACTGCTCTGTAAAGCTCTAGCAGGATTATATCATCATTGCAGGGACAAATGGAAAGAATAGTGTGGACTAAGACAGAAGAGCTTTACTCTGATGGTATAGCAGGAAGCTACATTGCATTTGAGATCTAATCACTTACTTGTACATTTATTGATTGAGATAAAATCTGCTGCCTGCTCTCTGTTTTTTCAGCATCTTTATATTTCTTTCTTTAATTGCTATAGAACTATGAAAAATTCTGATTTTGTTCTTAAGAAAACAAAGAATATTGGAATTTATAAGTAGGTTAGCACAGTGCATAGTTATAATAAGGGATTTTGGGATTGAAATGAATAATGTGTGTGTAATTTGGCTTGCTCTGCTGAGCTGTCCTGCATTTCATGTTGGTGAGGAGCAATGGAGGGAGAGTTGTGTCTGCAAGTGAGCAGATTTCTAGTGGTGAAACAATGGTAGAAGGGATGTACTGATGTGGGGAAAAACTGTATCCATCATATCTATCAGCCATGTATAAATAAAAGCTGACAGCAAAATAGGAATGAATTGTGCTCATAGGGAAAGGCAGTCTTTTACTTGCATTTCTATTTATCATTAGGTAACTGGTAAAAGGAAGGGAGATCTCTAAAGCTTTATTAATTATAGCTAAATCCAGGAAAATCTCCGACATAAAATGAATAAATCATAATAACATCACATGCCTCACCATTAGCAAATTGCAATTTTTTCTCTAATGTAATCAAATCAACCATGTACCTAAAAAAGTCAGAGAATATAAATTCTAAAATTTATACTATCTTTTAAAAAAAAAATTACATCATCTTGATATTTCCTCAACTGCTTTAGAGTTCCACATTACAAATAACGTTTTGCTACTCTTAGTAGATCTGTTGTTGTTCTTGCTTTATTGTTCTTAAGCCTAAATATCTGTTGGTTACTGAAGCTAAATTAACAAGAACTTTTTGTTTCAGGTTTAAAGTCCGAGGGCCTCTATAGAGTTTCAGGCTTCACTGAGCACATTGAAGATGTGAAAATGGCCTTTGATAGAGGTACACCATTTTTTAATCTTGTACAGTTTTAATCTAAGCTTTCAGCTCTAAGACATTTCTGATTTTTTGGTGTTTATATATGTACCATGGTAATGAAGTTGGCATTTCTGCAGAAGTACAGAAAATAACCTGTCTTTTCTGAGTTTAAAGTGATCTGTAGTCCTTTTCATAAGAAATTGTATCTCATAGTTGGAAGGAATAATTAAATGTGATGTATTGGTGTGTAGAAGCTTAAGCAGGGGACTGGATGACTGCTCAACCTAGCAGCACAGCCTAGGGTGCTCTTTCAAATGTGAGCATAGATGGTACCAGAGGAAAGTTGTTAGTCCTGTCTTTAATAGATTCAGTGCTTTACAATACAATAATCTATTTATGAGGTTTAAGGACCAGGAACTCCAACTGGGAAGTCCTTCTGCATGTAGCCTTGTGCACGTGATTGAATCTGCACAACAGATGAGAGGGGCATTGAGGAGATCAGTTGTACAGCATATTGAAAATCCAACAATTAAAACACTGCCTGATTACCATCCTCATAGCCCTTCTGAACTGATTGAGCTGATTGTGTTGGTGCTGGTTGTGCACACAGTCTTCACACTCAGGACTAACTTTGTGTATGTAAGCGAGCACAGGGTAGGGCCTCCATCAATAGAAAATACCTTTGCAAGTACATTTGAGAAGCTGCATGAACATTCTTCTCTTTTCCCATAAATAGTGGCTTCCTTCCTTCATGATTTTTTCAGGTATTCTCTCTGCCATAGTAGGGAATAGGGTGAGACACAGCCCTGTGATCACGAGTCCATGAGTACGAGGCAGGTCCAGGTCAAGCCAGAGAGTCAGCTTGTGGGTCAGGGTAGTGGCCAGAAGAGTAAATGGCCCCACACCAGCATGGTGCAGCTGGTGACAGCTGTGATGTCTCTCAGACAGGGATTGAGGGCCTTGGGGGCCCATGGGCAGGAGATGTGGGGGCTCCAGGGGAGGCTACATGGGCCAGCAAAGTCTGTGAATGGCGTATCTTAGACTTGCTGTGCCTAAGCATTTCTTGTTTGGAGACAGTTTGCCATGCAGACATCTCCATAAAGAAAGTCCAGCGGGGAATTTCCAAATTGGCTGTTTTCATCATGAAATATCCTTTTAAAAAGTAATACATATTTTAAAGTAAGTTGGATGCTGCAGTTGTGAACATATGAATACATAGGCCAGCCATTCTTTGGGCCGGAGAGATGCACAGTGACATGACTGCTATCAAGGCAAGACAGTGTTCCAGATGTGCCACATGAAGCAACGATCCTGGGAGGCTCACAGTCCTCACAGGTCCCATTCTGCTCCCTGCAGGTAGATCTGGCCTGGCAAACCTTTTTTTTTCAGTGTGGTAATTCTCCTCTGAGTGTACCAACCTGGATGAAACCCAGAAGGAGAGGCACAGGTTGTAGAGGGAAGAGTTGGAAGAAAGTAGATTTAAATTTATGTCTGAGCATGACTTCAACACTGCTGCAGCTGTAGTTCCTTTGCAAATGCTTTGAACCACTGAAGCCACTTCAGTTTATTGCCTATTTATTAAGTATACTCCCAGCATAATTGATGGCAATGCACACTTGAATTAGACCCACAGCAAGGAAGAAAGTTTGATTTACTAAGGCAGCAGCACCTAGAAACAGGGAGAGGAAGGTAACTAGCAGTATCGGATTTCCAAAGGGAAAAAAGCATGGATAAACATGAAAGCAAGAACAGAGTTTGTGTACAAAGGCTGTGGAGAAGACCATTGGGCAGAAATAGACCAAAATCTGTCTCTTCATTTTTTTAACAGTCTCATGAGGGGAAAGGGCTAAGAAAGGAAGGAGTGTTGCCGTGAATAAAAAGGCATGAATAAAAGCAGGAGAATAAAGGACATAATCCTGTTAGGGGCTGGAGCACTGAGTATTGTAGAGACCAGAAGCTGACAGCTTTCAACACTTTCCTGTTTTGAAAATGTTTTCTCCCTGAACTGGGATGGAAAAGCAGGAAGAGTTGAGAGTTTTTACAGGATAGGATTTAAAGAAAAACAAAATAGGTTTGTTTTTTTTTTGTTCTGACTTGTGGGCTGTGCAGCTTGAAGGCAGTTGTCAGCTGGCAGAAGTCTGAACTGGCAAGACATTTCCAACGTGAGAGCTCCAGGCTTGCTTTCCTGTCAGATCCTTACAGAGACAAGGATGCCACCCTCTCTTTTGCATCCCAGCCCCATAGGTAGGAACACACTGCTTTTCTGCTGCCCTGTTAACTCTCCTAGTGCTGGAAGCCGGAGCAACATGGAGTGAACTATCCCAAGAATGAGGATTTTCCCTGTTCTCTGTCCCAGGTGAAATAGCTGGGAGAGAAAGGATCTGAGTGTCAGGTGGCATGTCTTGTCTTCAACACCACCTGGAAGTTTTCTGTTCAAATTTAATTTTTCTGCCCAGAAAGTAGTGTTTGTGAGGGTTTTACAGAATTAGTATTTCCACATTCACTAATGGAAATTAATTAAAAAAAAAAAAAGTAAATTACAGGAAAATTAAAATTACAGGAGATTAACTTTTTTGGGGGGGAGGATAGTCAAAGGAGATGCTGAGAGCAGGGGTATAGACAAGAGAAGAGAACTCTTTAATCCAATTCATGGTCTTGGCACACTACTAGAGAATGTACAGGAATAAATTTCATTCAACAATTTAAGGACCACTTTTTAACCATCTGAAAGCGAGGCTTTGAAACAACCTTCTAATAAGAGCAGGTGTAAAAAACATCAGCTAGTTTTATTAATGGAAGCTGCAGGATTTATGAGAAGGTGCCTGCAATGGCAGAGCACTGCCCTTCAGCATTCCAAAGGTCCCTCCCTGCCCATCGTTTCCGAGTCACCCCCCAGGCACGTGGGTAAAATTCCAGGACACTTTGGCATCTCCAGAAATTCAGCGTTTAATGAAAGGGTTTGAAAACAGGCAGGCAAGGAGTCCTTCCATTTTAATGCACAGGATGCATCCTGCAAACAATGCCATCAAGTGTTCTGGTTCCAAGCTCCTCGTCGAGCCACAGGGGCCAGGAGACAGCAGGATACAGCAGGATACAGTTTTGAGGAGCACGGGAGCTGACTTGGCCGTGGGGAACCTCTCCTGCTGATCTCATGTGCAGCTGAAGGGGTGCAGTGAAGAGCAGCCAGCCCTCCCTCTGACTAATTCTGCCCTGACAAAGAGGCACTCACTTGGTGCTTCCAAAGAATTACAGCAAGAACAGAAAAAAGTTACCATCTCCGGAAGAGAACAGCATCCCACATAATATTACTTGGGCCAAGTGTAGCTGGGATGGCTGGTTTTAAAAAAGGGTGAAGTTGGTCCTCATCTGATTTAAACTGCCTTCCAAAGCCCAAGCAGTGTAAATACCCCTACTGTAAATTAGCATTAGGCTCTCTGAGGCATTGACAATGTTCCATTTTAGTGATTTTTGTAATGAGAAGGAGGGGAATAATGTGGATTTATTTAATCTGGTGAATGTTGGTGCTGTAGAATGACAGTTGCTCTCTGTCAGCATTGTTGAGCTGTGGCGTTGTGGCATCCAGAGAACACCCATTGTGCATTTTATCCACAGAGCTGCCATTGTCACTACCACATTCTGTCCCCCCACTTGTTTGTATGACTGGCTGGTACAATACACTTGCTAAAAATATTATGCTGTTAAATATTACATGAGTATTTAGAGGCATCCTAATTCATACTCTTTTGCCGGTGTAGCTGAAAACCTGTCAAATGCCAAATCCAAGAAAAAACAAAAAGAAGCATGCTAGCATGGTAAAAGGTTGTGCAATAAAAAAAATATTTAGGAGAAAAGAACTTAATTATTAATTAATCTAATTCAGTATTGAGAGGGCATGGGTGAGGGTTTAAGAATGTAACACTTATTCTATTTCATTCTGTAATGAACTATTGATAATTTCTATGGCCTCCAAAGTCAGCTGAAAGCTTTAAGGAAAAGAATAAAAATTTTATTTTTCTTGAGATATTCAAATTTCAACATAATGGAACAAAATACATTGAGATTGAAACTAACAAAGAAAGAGAAATTATGGGGCTTGGCTATAATTAGGTTTGTAAAGCTGAATTGACTATGTGTTTGTAATCCAAAATATATTTTATTAGAAGCTATGTTAACATATGGATGCTCTAATGATACTGAAAATACCAACTACAATCTGAAAAAGTTCCTTCATTGAAGAGTGAAATTATTGTGGTCATGCAGAAGGTACCATATAAATCACATGTAATTGATACATGCATACCCACACCAATCCCTATATATCTGCTGCAAAAATATGCAGGGTGTATTACAACAGATGTATTGCTGGGCTCACTTTAAAATAAACTTCAGTGCATTTCCAATGGATGTGTATTTGTCTCTGAAGAGAAGAGTAAAATCTTTGACTCAGGAATTCATAATTTTTCCTACAGTAAGCACATATGTAAATAAGAGGTATGTTTGAAGTACACTGTAGTTTGATGTGCCTCAAGCTGAAGTGCCCCTTTAAGGAAGCTTGCTGGGCTGCTTTGCAAAAGTACTAAATAAATAACACTTCCATTTAGTGTACTGGTGATCTGGATAATAGATGTAAGCTTGTGCTTTGCTATATCTGTTCTGGTGCAGCTGCTGGCTCCTTGGAGGTATCTGTTTTCAGTGGAGCATTTTGAGTGCTCAGTGTCCATCAATTAAATGGAGCTCTCCACACAAAGCTTTACAAGACTAATGCTACCGTGCCTGGAATGTGTGGATTAAACAAAAGATTGGGGCAGTGTAAACATCCTCCTAGGGCTTATTGATGCTGTATTAAATTAAATGCTGATGGATGTATTCAGACTGCTCAGCTGCATCAAGAAAGGCTGTTTGTTTTAAACACTTAAGCATATAATCTCCTCTTGATGAGAACATGTAGTACTATTAGTCTTAATGAGAATTATGTGCATACATAGGACAGGACATATCCCTGCAAGATGAATGCCATAGGTTTCTATAAAATGTCTGCAATCAATATAAACTCTTTTACTGTGCTGTGAAAGCCTTTATCACCATCTTGGGTGCCGTGTAACAAGCACCCCCACTCATCTGTCTGTATCAGGGCATGTTCACAAGCACTGTTACTGTGAGACAAGCAAGGCAGTGGCTTTACCACCTGTCAGCACCTTGGTACCAGCCCAAGCTTGTGCCTGCACCTCCTGGCAGACACAGCAGACCCCTCTCTGCTGAACAAGCAGGCAGCACCTTGCATCACCCCACTCCCCATGTGGTCCTCAGCTGCACCACCTGCCCTGAGGGAAGAGGGGTATCCCTAGCTGAGGGGTGGGAAATAGAGACTGCAGGTCATAACTGATCTCCAAGAAGCCTGAGGTAAAGCTAGGACTTAAATCCAGACAGCCACACCCCCTACTTGACCATCTTCCTACTAGAAGACCACCAAGATAGACATGTCCCAGGGAGGACAGCAAAATTTCTTGATATGGAGAAAAGTGTGGGTATGAGGGTACTAGGTAGTACAGAACAGAGGCCGTCATGTGAACTTGAAAAATTGTAGTGATCCTGCCTTGCTGCTACTTTTTGTAATTTCACTCATTGCAAGCCAAGACTTCCCAGCAACACCTGTGAACTTTAAGCTCATGTGTTTAAAAGTGCTCTGTAATAGACTTCTGACTAACTGTTATATTGTGGCAAATAAAATGTATGCTTTTTTAGATGCATAAGTCATCTGTTTAGCATTTAATCTATTCAAAGTATCCATGTTAATTTAAAAAATTGAGATGCCCATTTCAGAATAATTGTATAACTAAGTGCCTTAGCACGTCTATTTAAATTCAGATCTTTGCTATAAATAAGTCAAATATTAAGATATTAGAAAATTGCAGAAAATAAGGCAGCTTTCTTTTCAGCCAATCACTACAGATATGTTGGTATAAGATGTGCAAGGTTTGGATGTTTCTTGATTTTTCCCACTGGCCTCCCGAGGGTCATTGGAAATTTGCGTTATTTCTCTGTGCCTCTCTTTCTCCAAGTGGAGATGAAAAAATGTTTCATGCACCTATGCACCCATCTGCAGATGGAAAATATGATGACAGAACAAATTATTAATAGCTAAGTTTTACTGGATAAATGGGCTAAATGCAAGAAATATGTTATTAACATGGTTTTTCATCCAACATTAAAACAGTATGTTTGAGGTGGTGCACTGCAGATATGGATGCTGCAATCACCAGCCCCTCCAGAAGATGAAAGCGAATAAATTCTTTACTAAAACATAAAGAAACTACCATTCCTCATTGATATACTGTAAAGCTGGTAGCAATATATTCTCATTTAAGCCTTCCAAACACTTTCAGGTTGATTTTCTTGTCATGTTGCACACAATAAATCTGACTTAAAAGTCTAGCCTTGCTTCCATCAAAATTAGAGTGATTTTAAGCAGATTTCGTCTTCCTTTTCTAGATGGTGACAAGGCTGATATTTCTGCCAGTATTTATCCAGACATAAACATCATTGCTGGAGCACTGAAGCTGTATTTCAGAGACTTACCAATTCCTGTGATCACCTATGACACCTATTCCAAGTTCATAGAGGCAGCGAGTAAGTATTGCTTAGCTTTTGTACCAACCTTTATTTACATCTCCCATCCATAAAGCTGTCCATGTTAAAGGAAAGGACAGAAGAAAAAAATGGAAAAATGGGTGCTGTCTTCATTCCTTCTCTGCCATGTCCTTTATTCACATGAAGCTTTTGTCTGATTCTTCTTCAGATGGGATATCATGCAGGTTAAAAAAAAAATAAAAGTAAATATATGGTATCAAAATAACCAACTAGTATCAGAAAGTGTGGTTTCAGTGTCTTTTTGGATGTCAAGATTAAAAAAATAGTGTAAATCCTGCTCAGATTTTTAGAGAGATTGCCGAACAGTTTTAAATGAGCACTGATGTTCAGTATATGTAAGTATCATTGATACCTACATATTTAAATTGAGAAATTATATAATTGAGAAAATAAATATTGAGAAATCTTGAAGTGATTCCATGCCATTCTAATCTCTGACTAAACCTACATGTTCAAGCATAGTCTCCTAAGGTCATGTATCCATGCTCCCGTCTAGTTTTGAAGGCTAATTGAAGTAATCTTTTGTAATATTTTAAAGGGACAGTTCTGGGCAGAATAGTATTGTGAAGCACTTCACAAAGTTCATGTACTGTACCTGTACAGACCTGTGGGTAGAGCTACAGACCATGGAGATAATTCCTGAGTGGTGTTGCTGATTTCTTTTTAAAACCCTTTTTTTTTTTTTTTGAGGATGCAGAAGTTGCTGATAAGCGTCACATTTATGAGTGCAATATTTATCCCTGCAAGCACAGTCAATGGCTTGTAAATGATTCCATAATAATAAGTTATCTTGCTGATTTATTGCTGTGTACACATGGAAAGCCCTATTAACATTAATCCTGTTTGCTGTTTTTACAGAAATCTCCAATCCTGATGAACGACTAGAAGCAATACATGAAGTGTTGATGTTACTCCCTGCTGCTCACTATGAGACACTTAGATACCTAATGATTCATCTCAAAAAGTGAGTTAATTGACATGCAGGGTAATTCTTGAAGAGCTTAACAATTTTCTGCTTTGAAAGAGAAATATTACAGAAAATCCTAATAAAGCTTCCATTAGGGCACTGCCACTAAACCAATAATGTTACAGATAAGCAGACAAGCTGTTTGTATAAGTACATGTAAGCTGTGCACTTACATAGTATAGATCCTTCTGCTGGCATATTACTGCAAACCTTTCAAGAGTTAATTGACATTTGTCATGCTTCCCTGAGGCAGATAATAATGGTGGGTACTCCAGAGATGTGCTGCTGTGAAGGAGCACTTGACCATGTTTTGCTTCTGCCTCCCTTTACCTCCTGTTTTGTCTTCTTGAACAATAACCCTAAAAGGAAAGAGTTGTCTCTTATGAGTTGTTTGCTCACATCACAGTAAGCCAAGAATCAAGCAGGGCCCATTTTTATATGACTAGTAAAAGTAATACAGTTATATCTCTCTTGATTTTATACATGTTCTGCCTCATTTGCTTTCCAGAGCTTCTTTAGGCATGCATAAGGCATCCATGAGGAGCTTCATAAGGGATATAAAATTTTCAGAAGTGCCTAAATTTAATTTTTGAAGGTACTTAGGAGTGTACTTCCAAGTTTTCCAAGTTTTCAGCTAGGTACCTAGAAAAATTAAGGAGTGCTCCAGAGAGGGTCCATCACTTCCACGCATGCAATGCAAAACTGTTTTTCAAAACCATGCTAACTCTACTTTGGTGCTTTGGGTTTTTACATGCCTCAAGAGGTCGTCTTTGTAAGTTTTTATAAACCGAAGCTGAGTACAGACTGGTGCTGTCAGTGCTGCCATCTCAAAGCAGGCCTTCATTTATGGCTATATTGCCCCAGTTATTCCTTGTCTCTGGTTAAACTTTGCTACTTGGAAATGACAGAAAAAAGGATAAAGGAGGAATAAAGCTACTGACCTTTTATTCAGAAAGTCACTGATCTCTTCTTAGATGTCCCACTACTTGCAACACAGTCGTAAATGTGGAGTACTTCCTGGGTTTCATCTGCACCATTCTGTACTATTAATGCCAACCTAAAAAGACCTCAATTCACATAAAGCTGCATCAGAGAAATTTTGTGAAGTGCATTTCATGTTCTATCTGTCTCATTATGCAGAGACTTTTACTCATTTTGAATCAGCTTAGGTCATTACAATTCAGTAATTTTTTTCCCCTTGATGGGACATTACCTGAGCATGCAGGAGCTTCTTTGGACTCTGAAGAAATGAGATGTGCAAATATCCACCCTTGTCAGTACATATGGATGGACAACTGATGATAACTCATATTAGCTTTTAAGAAGGCCTGAGGAGGTTGTAGAAAATTGATCTGCAGACAGAATCAGTACTTTCATGTCCTGGCAGCAAATTTTTAATATACATGTATGGACTTCCCTTCCTGGTCCTCATGAACTGCAGTCCAGGCTTTGGTTCAGCTGTTGAGCTGAACTACTGATGAGGCAAAAAGAGTCCAAAGTGTTGATTAGGCTTTCTCTCTAATATCTGCAAGTCATGCAATGAGTTTCCTCTTCATTCCCAAATTGCAGCTTTTGGTTTCTGCATGGAAATCAAGTGCATGTCAGTTCCTATGGAGAATCTGTTGGAGTGATCTGAATGTGAAAGAAGAATCATTAAGGTTCAGACAAAGCTGTTCTGTAGATTAAACACAGAGTTTCAACTTCAACCCCCCAGGACTCTTCCTGCATGGATAAAACATGCACCAGTATAAGGGAGTCTATGTAAGGACTGCAAGGTCACAACCTCTACACCACTGCTGTTTCTCAAAAAAGAAACTCCAGAGTTGTTGTTAAAAGCACAGGAAAATCCAGCAGAGGACAACATCAGCAATGAAAATTGAGTTTGTTGGTCAATTAATTTTTGCTCAAAATTAAAGGAAATGCAATGGCATAAGCAGTCCCCCCTGTGGTGAAATACATACAACTCCATCCACACTGATATTGCAGTCAAGCTCTAAATCTTCTCTATGTTCACCCTAGTTGTGCAGCAAGCCCCACACTCCTGAACAGAGGTGCTAGTACAAGCTGTGTAGCTTTGCACAGCTGTTGAACATCTGTGCTGCACACATGCACAGGGGGAAAGCAGAGTGTCAGACATACACTTGCACAGAGTTGGCTTCACCTTCGGAGCCTTGGTTTGTCTTTGCTCCTTGAAAGCACAGCTAATACATGTGCTAGAAGATGAGGATGCATCTGTGAGTAGGGGCACTAATGGATTTCTGTCCTGCAAGCAAAGAGGAACAGCATTTTTCTGTGACAGAGCCATTCTTTGCAGAGAGATGACAGCAGAAGCAAAACCAAGTCATTTGAGTACCTTGCAAACAAGGGAAGACCAGAGTACTTCTGGTTTCAGCTGCTTTGTGCTCCCCTGATGATGGCATGAGTGAATCCACTCACAATGCCCAGCTGGGAATTGCTGTGCCTAGGGAAGGCCTTAACTGTTGCCAGGAGAGCTGTCTCCAAAACCAGATGTGCTTGACCCTGGCAGAGTAGTTGTATGAAGGAGATGTGAAACGTTATCCAGGCTGTACTTCTCTCAGGAAATGTCTGGTCCATGAACTGATCAAGGACTGTGATGGATCAAGGGACTGTGGCTGTCATACACTGCAGTGCAAGAGCACTCTCAGGACTGAACTTAATATGCCACTCAAATAGGACAACACTGATGTGATCCAGCACTGTTACCTGGAGGGAAACCTTGAGAAAACCTTGTATTTTTCAGCAGGCCCAACTGATTTTCCAGTCAGGGCTGACTTTTCTGCAGCTTGGCCAATCCTTGGTTGCCTTTCTTTGCTCCAGCCACCAGCAGTCCACCTATTCTTGTATTTACATTGTATGACCTATGTCAGCAAACAAAACAGCCTGGGCTCTTCCCTGAAGTGCCTCTGTTCTCTATCAGGAACAAGTGGCATTTATAGCAGCCCGATTTAAGCAAGCCACCTCTCCAGCAGGTGCAGGATTCAGCCTACTCCTAGAGTGTAACCAGTACCTGCAACCACTCAGCTCCTGCTTGGCCTGAGGCAGCCAGCAAGGCAGAACATCCATGTGAAGGGGTGGGTTCCTGCAGGCTGGATTCATGTCTGGGAGCATAGGTAGTCTAAGGAAAATCCCTGCCTGTATTTCTGGAGCACACCCACACCCCCATGTGATACACAGCAAGCACAGCCTGCCAGAGAACTGCAGTTATTGTAGCACAAAGGATTGTTCTGTACATCAACATTAAAATTATGATTATGCTTTTAAAAACAGCAACTGCCACTAATTCTTACACCCTAACAGTCACATGGAAAAATCACTGAAGAATCACCATGAGAGGTGTTTGAGGGCACTAAAAATCACAGTCCCACCGTGGCTGTATTGTACTTGTTGTGGAAACAGGTATTATATAAAGTAAAAATTGTTACTGAAAAATGTCTACATATCAGTGCTTGATATGAAGCAAGACTATAGATAAAGATGTAGTTATTCTTTTTTTCTGGGAAGTAAGCAACTAATTACTTTTTTTTTTTTTTTTTTATTTTAGGGTTACCTTGCATGAAAAGGAGAACTTTATGAATGCTGAAAACCTGGGAATAGTGTTTGGACCTACTTTAATGAGACCTCCAGAGGACAGTACCCTTGCTACATTGAATGACATGCGGTACCAGAAGTTAATTGTGCAGATTTTAATAGAAAATGAAGATGTTCTCTTCTAGTCAGAGAGGCATATCTTCAAAGCCATTTGTTTTAAGATAATTAGTCTGAAGGAAAAACAACATTTCTTTAAATTTTTCTGAACAGAAAGGAGAAGTTCCTTGACTGCACTTCAATTTCTGCAAAGTTGCAGATGGATGCCAAAATGTTTAGGGAAAGCCTATGTCTCATAGACATATGCCTCTTTGTAGAAGGGAAAAAGAAGGTCAGAAAAAATCCTTTTACCTTGTATCTTTTGCCTTGCCTCAGATGTATATTTGTTTTGAGAAGTTTCAAACAATTTTATTGTTAACTTATTAAGAAACACAAAACGTATTTTAATATGGCTAGAGAAGCAAAAAGGTACTTAATCAGTGTTACTTGTATACACCTATACATTTCCTTCTTCATGAGACATAATTATATATGTCAATTGTGAAACAGAACCTATATTATAAAGATATTTTTACTTTACCTATCTGAAAGAATGGCATTTTATTTTAGCAAACTATAAATCAATGCGGTGCATTGATTATTTTCACTTAATATGATATATTGAAAACAATTGCCACTAATGCAGTATTATCCTGACATACCTCTTCCATTGCAAGTGTTTTAAAGGAGAATACCTTTCTTGTGCATATTTCAGCTTTCCTTAGGTTTCTTTGCATTTAGGCACTAGCATCCTAGGATTGTACATTTCTAGCCATTTGCTATTTCCCAAAACATACAGTATTTTCTCTTTTTTTTTTTTCTCCCATCTAAAATATGGTCTTGAGAATTTTTTAAAAGTCCTAGTGGTAGTATCAGTTTCATATGCCAGATTTTTCTTGGATTACAGTAATATATAAATTATGTGATGCTGGGACACTGGATATTTTCTGGCCTTGTTGAAAGTCAGCACTTTTTTGGGTGAATGATGAAGGATTTGCTTTTTCTGTAAAAACTGAGTTATGTTTTGTCCTGTTTCTCTATTTATAAATGTACAGTAAATCTGCTAAAATTGTAGGTATTTATCTTGAATGTGTTTCCTGATGGTTTGTTAAAAAAAAAAAAAGAAAGAAAGAAAGAATTTGTAGGACACGTGGACACGTGGGAGCTGGTAAATTTAATTATTACCAAATTTTAATATTTTTCTCCCTTCACAAACATTGACCTGCGGAGTTTGTAGTCTAACTGCAACTTATTCCTAATGTTAAAACTGTTTCTCAGCATGACATGTTTCTGCAAGCATAGAAAATCAACATACTCTACTACCAAACTCAATTTTCAGTACAAAAAATTTCTAATTCTCCCTCATCTTGATCATTTGTATCATATGCTTGCTAACTTGGTATTGCAGTTTCCTGAATTATTTCAGGGAGCACATGTTTCTATTCAAATTGAAAAATATGTGTAACTATGATAATGAAGAGAGGTAGAGAGTTATGACTGTAAATTTGTCGTCTTCTAGAGAAATAACTAAGGGCTAGATAGATTAACCCAGATTGCAGAGCAAATGCTAAATAGTCTGAGTTCCCAATACTTCCATAGATCCTCCTGCCTTGTACAGGACTATTTGTTGTAGGTTATGTACTACTTAATACTGTCATAAAAATGATCTGGAAATGGTTTTATTTTGTGAAGTGAAATATGCTTTGTAATTTATGATAGTGTAAATGGAAGGAAAAATCCCATTAAATGTGTTAAAAGAGTTTTGGTGTCTGTCACTGACTACACGGCAAGCTGCCAAACAAAAATCAATCGCTAATTACCATTCTGACATTGCTGGAAACTTTCCTGCTCAAAAACTCAGGACAGTTTTACTGCATGTCAGTTTCGGATTGGCACTAGGTTGTCCATACTACCACAGCCAAGCACATGTACATATTTATTTTCAGAGATCACCCTGAACCACCTTTATGCAAAACTCCAAGCAAGCAATGAATCTCAGCATCAATCTAATTAATATCCCAGAATCAATGTCATCAGGGTATTTTTCCACACTCTTGAACACAGACATTTGACTAACAATGGTTTTCTTCATTTTTTTATGGTCAGTTCTGTTATGAGTGGTTTTTTTAAAGTAGCACACAGGCAGCTTTAGCTTGTCTCACCGTCTGGAATCTCCAACACATGTCCCATCTTAAGGATCTGATGACAGTACAGGGCAACGTGCCTAGAAGCACCCATTTAGTGTCTGGAGAGCAGAAGTTTCTAAGCTGCTGGACAGAGGGACAAGTAATGATTCTGCATCTTAAAACACAAATATCTACTAAATTGTTCACGTTTCACTGGGCTAAGTGATCGGCCGATGTCCAGCATCCTCGGGGCAAGCTGAGCACGGAGGTGAAAGGACCCTGTCCCCTCCTCACCTCATTAGTGCCACCTTGTGCTGTGCCTGCTTCGTCTCCTGTGTCGGATTTGCTGTGGCCATCACTGCTGCACCTGGGGTTGAGCTGCACGGCTGAGGTCAGACCATTTCAGATTCACCATCTGAAGAAGTAAAAAGGCAGCAGACTTCTCTCTGCAAAACTCACTGCTGAGACAGTAGAAAAATCATATTTATCTTTAATGGAAACCTATAATCCAGTAAACAGGAAAAAAATGGGTCTGAGTGGATTAAACCAAATCCTTCCCTTTGCTTCAAAGCATTCAGCAAGAGCATGGTGGCTTCTCACATGAGGCACTAGCAGCAAGAAGTAAGAGTCCTTTGAAAGGTGCTCCAGGAAGCTGTGTGTGAGCCCAGGTAACTTCCCTGCTAGGTCATTTCATCTCGAGTAGAACACAGTTCTGCCCTGGGAGCAGGTGAGACACCAGTGTCTGACTGCAGTGGATCCTGGCTGCAGCCAGGTGTTCAGCAGAAACCTTGTTCCCCTCCAGCTCCTGGAGAAGAACTTTGGTGGAGCAGCAAGTCCCCTCCTGCAGCCACACATTCCTGATTCCTGTCTGCATTTCCCATGTTCTGGATGCCACTCTGTAAACCCTCACAGCAACTGGGGTAAGACAACTTGCCTTCCAAAAAGCAAAAGTTTCTTAGCCACAATAAGTGAAACATTACATCAGAGTTATGTTAATGGTTTGTAAGCTGGTAGCTTTCCAGAGTGTCGTGGGACGGGTGAAATCTCTTCTGTATCCTCATCTTTGTGAGACTCATTGCTGTCAGGTTTAAGGATTTGGAACCTACCAGGGAACTGAGCAAAGGAATTGTTTTCTGATACCACCACACTGGAGACAAGGCAGTGTGCTCTGTGTCTGGCTCCAAAGCACACATTTCCTGAGAGTTCCAGACAAGGAACTGTCATTTCCTCAAATTTCCCAATTTGGGGCTCCTCCATCCAGACACCAGTAGCTGAGAAACTTAGTTATTTCTCCTGCTGTCAAATACTATTGGAATTGGACAAAGTATGTAGAAGTTACTGAGGAAGAAGAGTTTGTGGTTGGGAGGGGGAAGAAAGAGAAACAAAGTGCATAGTAAGGAAAACATTTTTCAACAAGAAGCTTCAAAGTACAAAGACAGCTTTGTTCTCAACTCTCTGCTTTGCAAGCTGAGGTCAGTTTAAGGTAAAAAACATGTCTAACAGCACAAAGCTGGGTGAATTGGAACCACATCCATTTTATTTCTAAAGAAGAGGTAAGACTACACTTTTTCCCACACATAATGTTCTCAAAGCTCTCACAACATATGAGTCTCATTGACAGAGACAGTGCTGCAGGGGCACTTAGCCTAAGACTCTGAGAAGAAATGTATCAGGTTTGGGGTCTCTTCTCAAACAGGGTGTTTGACAGACCTGGGCTGGGTAATATGGGGAAATGAGATACACAGGAGAGAGAAGGGATTGCAGGTGTGGTATTGGGCTAAACTCTGGCTTAGTGAGACCTTGGAGAGGTGTTGGGAATACCTGAAGTAATAAATAGCTGGACTGAATCACATAATCAAAAAATCATAGAATAGTTTGGGTTGGAAGGGACCTTTAAAGGCTATCTAGTCCAACTCCTGTGCAAGCTCCCTGCAGGAGCCTGTCTGACCATCTTTTTATCTCTTTTATTGACAAGTACAGAGTGAAGTTCTGCAGAAAAGAGAGGAAAAATATTGCAGTGCCAATAAACCCCTTACCCATAACCAGGGACTGAAAGCACAAAAACTCTTTGAGTAGGGAGGTAGTTCACTACCACTTAGGCAAGAAGAATGCCATCTAACTGGATCTTCAAAGCAGAATTACACTGCTACTCCTACAGCTATCTAAAGGGAATGAAGAGACTATAGGGCTAATAGAGATAAGGGTGAGAGCATCAATACACTTTATGTTCTTTAGCTGTAGAGATTAATTCCTTGATTAAAGATAGCAGTTAAAATTCAGAAACCTGAACCTTCGGGAGCTAAGATTATTGCTGAATGCTCTAGGGCCTGCAGATTCAGGACATCAGTGGATCTTACATGGGGGGCATACTTCACATTATCTTTCTCCAAAGGCATAGTGTTCTGAATATAGCTATGCTGATGCTACAGGTAATGCCAGGACTGGGTGCTCAAAGCCTGAAGGACATGGATTATAGCAGGATGTTTTAAGGACTGCAGTTAGGAAGAAAGCTTGTATCAGATGGAGCAAGAGCTTTGTAAGCTATAGTACAAATGAACAGCTGCCTATAAGTAGAGAAACTATCAGAGCTCAGTTTGCAGCAGATTTGGGGATGGCACAAACCAAGGTCACCACTAGAAGCTGCTTTCATTGCAGGGCCTGACAAGGTGCCAGTCAAAATATTCTCTCATTTCTTGAAAGTATGAGCCATTTGTTACCACTAAAAGTAATGTTAAAATGAGGAGCAGGGTTAGAGGTAGAGTTTAGAACTGCAGATCTTGAAGAGCATAAATTGCTGCCAGCCAAATTTGAAAATACCTTAATATCTGTTCTACTGTTCTACTGGGCACATATGATGATCAATGTGCATAAAAAAATCCATATTAATTACCACACACTGCTGCCCAAGAACTTCAGAAGACTGGGCTCCATAGGTATCCATAACATCCATAGGTAACAGCTAGGGTTAGGTTAGTAATCCAGTTACTGAGGAACCAGTATTGCCACTGCAAACCCTCAGTATTAGGAACAGGGATGATGTCAATAAGGGGCTCTTGTTCATGGTGGGGTTTTTGTTGTTTCAGACATGAACATCACAGTTACAATTAAAGTAGGAATTGGAAATATAAAGCCTTAAAGACTGAATGGTTCCCAAAGTTGTGAAATTTGCAGCATGTTGCTGTCTCTGATGATCAGCTCTGTCTTTCCATACAATGTGTGGATTCTCTGATTATTAACAGGGTTATTGGATGAACATACTTTTTAGGCCTTCAGAGCTAGGAAGGCTAGGGGTATCAATAGTCACCATATATATTCATATTTTCTGATCTGCTGAAGGAATAGAACCTTAGCTTTATCTTCAGATACTTTAAGGGTGAAAGAGAAGACAAATTTTGAGTTTGGGATCCAAAAACTCAGACTGAGTTTGCTCATGGACATACAAATGTAAGAATAGGGCTTGTATCAGAGGCTGGCTGGGAAGTGAAAATTTGAGAAACTGTGTTTATGGTCTGTTTTGATGAAGTTTTGGGCCTTCCTTTTAGCTATAGGTGTTTTAGGTCAAATTTCAGAATCTATTGAGTTCTGAGACAAATTTATCCATGCAGCTGAGCGTCCCATTGAATGAGAATGTTAGCACTAAGCTAACACCTTGCATTCCACTACAGGACTTCACAGAGCTATCTTTGGGCTCATGTAAATAAGGATATTGTCTGCCCTAGTGTTGGAGGTAAGATCAGAAAACTTAAGACTACATCTGTGTCAGTCAATAAAACAGAGTCAAGGCAATCATGCCCTATCCATATCATAATATACTTAAAGTCCTCTCAGGGGCCCACAGTGTTACCTGTGGTCTTTGAGACTCTTTTTTCTAGAAGCATTCATTAAAAAATTGTGCAAGGGCTGTGTTTCAGCCCATCAAATTGCTGTGTTCATACCCAGATGCTGTGGTGCAATGCATGTCCTAGACTGTTATATGGGGAGGGATTGTGAACTGAAGTGCTGGAGGGTGCAAAACCTGTTGCAATCAAGCTGGGGAGGGGGACAAACTTGTATCTTTTCATCCATTCTGCTTAAGGAGAACAATGCTTTGCTCCCACTGCCTTGAAATCATGCCTGGCCAGGGGCCCAAATTGAACATTATGTCAGGGAGTCACCACTAATAGGCTAAATACACCAGATGCAGGGTTAAAATCCATACCTTGGTACTATTTTTAATTTTTTTTTTTTATTTTTATCCTTTTTTTTTTTTTGGCAGGGCATAGGTAGACTGGTAATGAATGCTGCAGTTCCACAGTCTTGAGCAGCAGCCTGGTGTCAACGGGGAAAAATGTTCTTGCTCAGTATAAAACGGTTGGAGTCCTTCCTATGGTTTTTATGGTAAAAGCTAAGATTTGAGATGCTGCTAGATGGAAATCTAAATCTACAAGAAATTAAGTTACTGCTGGCTTTTCTGAATTGGCAGCTTGACACAGATGGGAGACAGTTGCTCATGTGGTCTTTTCCTGTACACAGAAGTCCATTGGTTTATCTTAACACAATACTTAGGCTCTGAGACTAAGGAGTTCCAAGAACTGTTTGTAATGTTGAATGTTAAAGGGCCAACTTGTATTGTTAAAGGGCAGGTATCAGTGTTGCTTCTTTTTTTTCCTATGAGCCAATTACTCAGTTGTATATCAGGGCAGGGTTAAGAGTTCAATTGAAACTCAAAGATACAAATGTTGAATATTGCTGGGAATATGGACCATAGCTAAGCTCTGCTCTCTATAGGTGCCACTGCCATGCTCTTTTCAGCTGGTGTGAACACATCCTTGGCCTTAACGTCAGCATTTGAGAAACCCAAGTTTCAAACACCCAGTATATTTGCTGGATGGTCTGGGGTTTCAGGGAAAGTGAGAGCTCTGATAGCAATATTGACTAGTGCATGTTATGCTCCTGGGGGTCCCCTTGGTAGAATTCTAACTGCATTTCATATCAGAGCTGTGGAAGCCAAAGGGTTCCATGGTGTTGGGAAGGCTGATGTCTGCAGTGGACAGTGCCTCTCTTGTCCTGCCAGT
The DNA here is from genome assembly GCA_013397245.1 of Thryothorus ludovicianus. Lineage (NCBI taxonomy): Eukaryota > Metazoa > Chordata > Aves > Passeriformes > Certhiidae > Thryothorus > Thryothorus ludovicianus. The sequence continues at coordinate 1,140,072 of VZTB01008810.1, forward strand.
AGAGATGGGGGGCCCCTCAACACAATTAGATAAGGGTGTGGTTTGGCAATCCAAGCTTTCCAGAGCCCAGTTTCAACATGAGCGCAGTAGGGCCTGCAAAGTTTGGAGAAAGGACAGTGGGTACTGCAAGAAGCACTATTTTTTTTTTCGTTCACTGCAGTAACAGTTAGGGTTGTAAATAAGATTAGTTTGAGGACTGACATTAATATCAGTCTTTGAGAATCCAAGTCTTGAAAATACCAAGATATTTCTGAATTTGGAGGAGCCTGCAGAATTATGAAGAAACTTATGTCAATATGGTCAAACTGTACACAAAAGGAGCATGTCATAATGTAAAAAAAGGCTCTACCATTTTATTTTACAGTGTACTGGAGCATCTTCTAGAATTCTGCACATCCACCCTAGCTAGGACTACAAAACCCCACTGCTTTTTATCCCAGACTCCTGCAAAGACAGGAGAGAATTTAACTGCAGCAGTCTTATTAAATGGATGTGCTATCCAACTTCCACGCATTGAAATAGGCAATATGTTATTTACTTTTCTGTTTAAATAAATACTGTAAATATATGTACAGTGAAAGAATGCAATGAGTACTGTTGCAGCAAGAAAGGGAGAGAGCATACATTTTCACTGTCAGAGTTGTTTTTATATAAACACTAACCTCAGTGACAGTCTTGTGGAACAGCTTGTTGTGACTTTCAAAAGCAGAGCAGGTTTTGCTGCCCTCCTGCACCACCACAGACTCATGAAGGCAGCATCCTCCCACTGCCACCTCTCCTACAAAGCTTTTCAATCTGCCTCTCTCTTTTCAGTAGACTCTGCTCTCAGTACACTGTGAAAAAGGAAAAAACTTCTCATTCTAGGACTCTTTGAAATGGGTTTAACTGGAAAAAAAAAAAAACCACACTGATTTGATGCAAGTTTGGCATTTTGTGAGCTAAGAGGTCAGGTGTATGGTAATCAAAATAAAATAAATACTAAATGTTTTGTAGGAGCCTATTTGCAGAGTGAAACCTATAAAAAATGACCAATAATGTTTTTTTTTGTGAAAAGAGCATTTAAAAATAAAAACTATCTTTATTTCTACATAAATTCCCTTTTTCCCAGGCACTTCCCTGGGACACAAAATGGGGAGAGATGCTGGTGTTCTCTTTCTCTGCAGATACAAGTGAGTAGCAAAGCAGTAGGTCATAGTCACAAGGAGAAACTTGACCCTGTGGTCTGCTGCTCTCCTTGGCCCAAGAGAGCCTGATGCCCTGGTGCTTTGTGTCTTGGGAAATGTTAGGAGGGAATGTAAAGGCCATCTTTTATCACTGGAACTTAGTGTTTTATTCCATAGAACTTTTTTGCTGTTGATTTTAATTAGTATGATAGACAGTTTGGAGTACTTTCAAGTGTGTATGCTTCCCTATCCAAAAGCCTTTGCCTTTGAAGAGAGCAATCTACAGAGTAACATAAGTGCATGCCCCAGGCTCCTCTCCCTCAGTAACCTGCATTCACCAATTTCCATACCTCTTATCTTTATGAGCTATTCAGGGAAGCTGCAAACAGTACAAGTTGATCTGCAAAAGAAGATGAGGCTGAAATATGACGCTTTCACACACTTTTCAGCACCATCATAGGCATCCTCGAGTGGCTGACTGTGTAGCTGATGGGTAGGGCGTTGGGAATCAAATGCGTATTACATGGCATAATTCTCCAAAGAACAAATCATCGCTTTTAACATACGGTGGGGCACAAGCAAATCTTTCTTCACATTTCTTTGTGAATAAAAAAAACACAAAGTAGTTTGTATGGCCACATATCCATCACCACACAGAAAGTCAATGTCCCAATACTAAGTCAATTTGAATACAAGTATCAGACTACACCATGTGACCTACAGCGCCACTCGTTTTTCAGAAAAGGACAGTTGACCACAATTCTATTTTCTTCAAGGCTATAAAACACCCACCCACGCACATCCATCACGTGCACAAACAAAAAGCAGTGATATTTGTTTTCGGCCATGCACGCTGGCAACATCGCATCCATCTCGGCAGCCCCGGATTTCACGGCGCTGCCTCACCTGCGCTGAGGCTCCCTGCTCCCTCTTCCCTTTGGCTCTCCACCGCTGGGTCTTCCTTGCAGGGATACCGACCCTCCTCCCCGCAGCCCCGCGGACTCGGGCCCGGTCCCTCCTGCCCCGCCCCGCGGGAGCCGGGCAGGTGAGCAGGAGCCGCCCGGCCCACCGCTCCGCCCACGGGGCGAGCAGC